>VZTR01005693.1:90335-130494 GCA_013400775.1 Chaetops frenatus | reverse complement strand
CCAGAAGGTACAAGTAATCACTGCCCAAATGTCTGGCACTTACAACATTATGCAGGCAGGATGCCAAACTGGATGGACTTCGAGTCACACTTACTCCTAAATTTTCAAGCATACAGGAAAAGACAGGCCATATTATTAAAAATTTAGTTATATACTATTGAAAGCAAAGCACATCAGTTCTACATGTGTCATATTCCCAATTTATAACAAACAGAGAATTTCCTAGATTTCCTAACTCTTAAGAAATAATTTTCAGGTACTCAGCATTTGGAACAGCTCTGCAGTAGGTAGTATCAGACACACTCCTTTCCTGGCAAGTAAGCAACAAATCATACTATGATGAAAATCGCTCAGTTCCCAATGAATGGTTTCCCAAATCCCACTTGAAAGAAATTATTTTGGCCCTGCTTACTTACTGGGGTTAGTCAATAAGTCCTCCTGCCTTGTTTGGCTTTTAGCACATTTGAGCAAATTACATGCTGAAAAGTGTCTAATTCATTAAAAACTGCTCCTTACAATGCTGTGCAAATATTGCTCTTCCAGAAGCAAATTCCTCTGAGAACCTGTTCTAAACACTTCCCTTTAGACATAAACCGTGAGTTAATCCAGTTTGGATTTGAGATGTATCACAAAGGAAGGAAAATAATCCCTGTTGTGCACAAGTCTGCCCTGTGCCTTGTGCTGAACGTCGTTCCCATGACTCAGCAGGGCAGGAGGAAAAAGCCGTGTCACGAAAAAACAGATGACGGCAGCTGCTTTGATCGGCTGCTGCTGCTGCTGCTGCTGCTGCTGCACACAGCATCGTTCGTGCTCCAGCAAGAATTAATGCTGCTGGTGGCACTCCTTGCTGACTGCAGTGTGAGAGGCGGTGGTCAGTTCAAATAAATGCTACGAGGAGGTTATCGATTCACGGATCCTTCAGCGAGGGGCCATCCCCGGGTTGGGGCAGGGAGGGAGCGCGGCACCAGCGCAGTGCTCCAGCCAAGCAGGTTTGTACAGCGTTGTGGGAGCAAGCATTAGAGCTGCAATGAATAACTGGCTTCTAGATCGCTGTTCTTCCAGAAAGAAGAGCGGTGTGGGCCCTTTTCCAGCAACCTCAGAGGAGCTGCAGTGCAAGTTGCTGGCAATTCGCTGCCAGAAGCCCAGCCTCGCTGCTCAGAGCCTGCTACTGGCTTGGCAGCCTGCTGCATCCACCTCACAGCTGCTTGCATCCCCACGCTACCTCTCCCTGACTCCCTGCCAAGGCTGGCAAAGGACGTGGGAAGGCCAGACCAGCCCCTTAGCATTGCTGCCCTCAACCCACAGCCATGCTCCAGGTAAGCCCAGCGGTTCCCAGGGCACACCTCGCACTGGCTGGTCCCCGTGGGGGACAGCGATGGGATTAGCTCCTGCTGCTCTGCAGTTTAATCACCCACAGCTTTCCAAAATAAAAAGCATCAAATTCCAAAGATGTCTGCCAATTGGAGAAAGACAGGAGCTCCTCTGACAATCCTGCACTTCTGCTTGGGGAACCCAGCCTACCCCCAGCTGCAGCCCTTTCCCCTCACAACGGTTCACTCAACTCTCGAGCCCCTCAGAGGTACATTTAAAGATTTTTTAAAAAATATTTCAGATAAAATATTTAGGGCACTGGAGATTTTCATATCAGTTCATAAAAGATTTAAATACTAAAATGTAAATGGTGTTTTGGGTATTACTGCAAGGCCGCCTCAGGAATGGAAATTCAAGAAAAGTGTTGCAACCTATAAAGTTCAGGCAGTACTCTTAAAAGTATCCTTAAAAGCCTGCCTCATCTGAGAGCTGCCAAAAAAGTAAATAAAACCAAATTCACCAGCACCCTCACGCTGTGATAGAAAACAAGCTTATCTACTTAAGTGGTTGCTGATAGAAGTTGAGACCATAAAAGAGGCAGATGCCATGTCTGGGATGGGCTGACAGCAATTTCACCCATCCCACAGCATCCGTGTCCTTACCCTGGAAGCAGATACATCTTCCAAGTGAACTACACTTAATTGCCAATGCCATGCTCAGTTTCAGAAGTGTTAAGTTCCCCTGATATCTACTGATGGGGCCTGTGAAGTGCTGTGTGGTCTGCATTTGCAAATCTTCCCCCAAAAGGATGACTTCTGCCTTTGTGCAGGTGATCCACACAAACTCTTCAGCTACCATGACACTGGCTAGCATCTCCAAGGCAAAGACAGGATTGGGAACTTAAGCATGAGCTCTCAGGTCTCGTGGTAGGCAGGAGGATGACCCATCTCAACATAGAAAGGTTGATTGCAATATGCATAACATTGCCCCTTTTAACACAGAGGTTTGCAGTATTTGGGGTCCTGTGATCCCTCTTGGTTAAGGGATACACAGTCTTGTTCCCTGGCCATCCCAGGGACAGCCAGGAGGGGTCATCTGCCCCTCTCACATCCAAATGTGCCCCTCCAGCCAGCCTTCTGCCTCAGGACCCAACATCTCCCCTCGCTGCCTTCTCTGTAAGCCTGGGCTGCAATTGGTGTCACTTTCCTCATTGACTCCTGGCTTCTTCCAGCTGTTTTCCCCTCCCATTGGCTCTCTGCTGTTTATTACACACTACTCTGCTCCACTCACTCTCCACCCACCAGGGTTCAGTTTATATTCCAGCCTTAGTGTGCTGCCCTGACCCTGGCATTATCTTCCATTGCTCTGGCTAAACCAAGGAGTGTGTCCTGGCTGCCTCTCTCGGCTGCAGTGCAATGCTGCCAGCAGACCCATGAGCCCACAGCCCAAGGACACATTTCCCAGCTGGCACAGGAGCATTCTGGCCAGCCTGAGCAAGCCTGCCTGCCTCCTTGCTTAAGTTCTCCTGAACTAATGCACACCCACAAACCACATTTGGATGCAAACTTCTCCAGGTCCAAGACCAGCTGTCCAGTACCACCACTGGTTTTAAAATCCTGCCTGATGCTTTTCATTCAAGGTGGCATTCAGTGCTGTAGCCCAGAGGATGTGCCCCAAGGGTAGATCTGTGCAGGGAAAACAGCATCATTTGCTTGGCTATAAATACCCACAGCAATATGGTTATTCACAGAATCACAGAATATCTCAAGTGGGAAAGGATCTATCAGGATCTTCAACTCCCAGCTACTCACAGGACTACTAAAAACTGAACCATAGAACCAAGAGCATCACCCAGGCACTCCTTGAACTCAGCCAGATTTAGTGCCATAACCACTTGCCCAGGAGCCTGTTCAGTGACTGACCACCTTCTCAGTGAAGAAACCCTTCCTAATGCCCAATCTGAACTTCCCTGATGCAGACTTGGATGCAAGCAAAGCTAAGATTGCCCCAAAAGGAGTGACAGTGTACCTGCCACCATCCATTTCTCAGCTGAGTCAATCACGCAAGAGCAATCAAAAAGATTAATTTAAATTATGGATTAACTGGCCTCAGTTTGCCTGTGACAGATAAGCAAGCACTCAAATGACTTCTTTTTGGCAGAAAACCTGCCTCCAGTAAGTCAGCAAAGATTTTCTGAAGAGCAATAAAACTGAAGAGCTATGGGCCATATTTTCAGTACTGGAGAGTCAAACCCATTTCCAGCCAAACTCCATAAGGGATGAAGCAGGCAGATGGAGCTCAAATAAGAAACCCAACCAGGATGTTTGAGGGGGAAGTGCAGACCCCATGTGTATGGAACCTAAAACCACACAGATACAGGAGACACGCAGCGTCAAGGTGCAAGTACAGACAAGCTGTCTGAAGGGAGTCCATGGCAGATGTGAATGGCACCAGGGAGTTCTTACTTTGTTTCATCCCTGAACATTCAGTTGACAGATTTCTGCATAGCCAGAAGGATCCCCATGTTCTTAGCAAGTCTTCAATTGCTTAGATGGTTGGGATTCTTCAGTTATAAAATACAGCTTTAGTGACTGTAGGACAAGGGACCTAAACAAAGAAACAAGACTAAACAATTTACAGAAAACCAAACCAGTCCACAGGACAGTGTCTCATTCTCTTTTGGAGGCCAGTGTCTTCCATTCTCGGTGCAAACAGGAGGACACAGTGTGTTTCCCAGGAGAAGCACTCTCATGCAACTGCTACCAGAGGCAATTGGCCAGCTCCAAAGGACTTAAAAAGTCAGCCCTTCTACCCCTCACCTCACCTTACTGTAAAAACTGCTCAGACTGGCTTTAGCTCCTCCATTGCTGTGGTTTTAAAAGAGCTCAACAGCCTGATCCACAAACCTTGCCAAGCAAGGGCAGAAAAAGTACAACTGTCTCTTGTCAGCATCATCTCACCAGCCATACAGATAAAAATATTCCCCAAGCTGACTTTAATGCCTGGTAGCAATATCGCAGTGGCTGAAGCCACTCAGGCAGACCAAAAATGCATCACAGGCAGCAGTCTAAACCATTCAATGCTTGTGTCATGGTTTTCTCCATTTGCAACTTCTTTCCTCTCTGCAGACTGCGCTTCATGATAACTGGACAGGCAGATTATATTAAAGCTCATGCCTGCTCTGTCAAATGATTTCTCATCAAGGCTCAGCAGGAACTAATTGAAGATTAAACTAATCATTCCTTGAGGCCTCTTCTGGGGTGTTTTATCACTTTTTCCAAATCCATTAAGGAGAAGTTCAGTGAAGTGCTGATCTGGCAGGACCACTGAACACACAAGCTGGAATGACTGGACAACACAACACACATGTAAGAAATGAGGACTTCAGATATTCTCTGTAAATGAGACAAGACCAACTTTTATCCATTTCCATTTCCATTTTTTATTATCTGGCTGTAAAAACCAGCTTAGCAAAATGGCAATAACTGTTTTCCAAGATATCCTGCCTTCCTGAAAACAAAGGAGTAAGCCTGACAAGAGCTGCTTGATGTTACACAAAATATTCCCATGGAATTCTCTGATCTTCTCTGCCTCCTGAAATCTGGAGAATACCACAAGCAGCCACCAATTACCAGCCACTGAAACTTGTGTTGATCCCTGCTTTAACCTGCTTCCACAATAGCCAAATTCTTTCATGGAGGGATCTGTAGCTTCATCCCTGACCTCTGATCCACCCAGTGCCTCTCTGGGCATTGTACACAGCTATCAGATAACAACAATTGACATCCAGGCTTCCTCCAGCCTCCGGGTAAAAGCCATAACCACTGTGGCATGGCAGACCCCCAGATGACAAAATTAATGTACTTCTTCTGCAGTGCCTTGCAGGGTTAAAGGAGTCATTTAACCAGAGATGAAAGCTGAAAGAAAGGTCCAAAAAGCTTTTTTTGTTTTGAAGCAATAGAGAATACCTCCTGGAATGGCAGAACCAGATACTTCACTTAGTAATAAAATTCATGGTCCCAAAAGCAGCATCAGACTTACACTTACTAGTGTTTGGTTTGAAAGAAATACGTATTTTCAAGCTTCTTCTACTGTAAAAGCAATAGAGAACCCTGAATACTGGTCACCACAACTATCAGGATTATTTTGAGAGTATTTTATACATCTTATTACTGTAAATGTTTGTTGTGCTATATTCTACTCTGCCTCCCTATGTTGTTTTTATCTTACAAGTGAGAACTCCTTAAGGCAGGCATCACACACAAGTTCCCATCTAAGCATTTAAAATACTACAGGCAGTGTGAGTTTCTGGAATCAGCCAAAGTTCCTGGAATCATTCTCACTTTTAAGATAATTTAGATGCCTCTCAATACTTTCAACGTGCTACCATACGGAAAAGCAAGATCAGCTTTGCTTTGGATGATTAACATAATCTGATTGCAGTGCACTCAGAAATAGTAAAAAAATCAACTGTCTTTCATTCCCAGTTTCTCAATTCAGTATGAAACTACAGTAAAACTGTAAGCAAATCTTGTGAATAAGGTTTTCATTTACACTTGACAGAGAGCCAACATCAGTGTTGCTATTTATTTATACACATACAAACACACAGCTTTTATACTTTTTTTTATATATATATACACGAACATTGTTTTACCTGGTTTCTTTCTAACAGTAACTATTCCAACATAAGTCTGGGAAAAGGAGAAGAAAGAACAGCAGAAGCAAGACCAGGCCATGGCCTCACCGTAGAGTCCAGGGAGAGGTCTCTACATGCACATTAAATCTCACAAAGTGGAAGACCATTGTATTTTCCCTCCAAAAATTCAGAAAAGCATTGCATTTCCTTATAGACTGCACCATCTCAGGACAAAACCAAGACTACTAAAAATCAAAACCACGTTTGAACACCACAAAGTTGTTTTTCTGTGTCCTGTAGTGGTACATAAGCCTCACCAAAAAAAGAAATTACTTTGCCTGTCTTTAAAGCAATATTCTCATCAGGTAATTCTACAGGTAAAAGCTTGGGGAAATACTAAGTCCAATGTGGAGCCACAAGAAGGCCTGCTCCCCATGAGGCACAAAAAGCTGCTGGACTCTTAAAACCATGAAGAAAAAAGTCAACACATTTTAAAATACACCCCTCCAGCCTAGTGGATAAAATCTCTGAAAATCTCTGGTTCCCTCAGGGCCAGTGCATCAGAAGGAATCAAATGGTTCAAGGACAAAGCACTGAGCAGTTACATCCTGTGAAAAGCCAGGTCAGTGACCACAGAGAGCAGGTGTCACATCAGGGGCTCCTCTGCCCAGGAGGTACCAACCTGTGAAGTGACTCCCTACACGGGACTGAAACAGTGAGCAGCTTGACCTCCTCTGGATGAAGAGAAGACAACACAGCACCTTCTACACACTCAGAAGTTACAGCCCTGAACCACTTGGCTCCATTCCCTTCCCCAGTTTTTCAGAGGAGCAGAAGGAAAGCACAGGGTCAATGCAAAAATACTGCACTTTTGCAACTGTAGGAGTTTTATGGTGGGGAGAAAAGCTTCAGTACCTGCTGTCCTCGGAACAGAAGATCCTCCATGAGCCTTAAAGTCAACGCAGGACTCCTCACAGCAGATCACTGGCCCAGAGCAGAACTTCACATCTGGGGAGAGAGAGTTTGGCAGGACAAGGCCCCACGTGGGGAGGGGAGCGAGGAGACATTTCCTTACCAGCCCAGGAGGGTCACTCAGGCTCTGCCAAACCTATCTTGACAAGGTCTAGGCAAGGTGGGTTAGGTTTAGTTTTCAAACTCTAACCTTTGAAACTGCACCAAAAGGGCTTCCTCATGCTATACAGTCCCATCATAAATAACCTGAATCAGCCCATAAGCCTTCAACAAACTCATTCCTGTGTGCTGAAAGCTGCTAACTTGAAGCCTAAAGAATATGACAGACATTCTCATCTGCACATCTTATCACTGCCAGCCAAAGGTGTCTCTTTAAAAGTCATTCCAGTCTCAGCCAGGGCACCAGCAGGTGTAATTTTTCCCAAATCTTCTCATCTGCCCAACTTTTCCATTAGCAAGTTAACACTCAATGCTCAGCCTGCTGTCCTTCAGAGGATCACAAATCTTTCTTTAACATATGGTGGGTCCTGAAGGTACTGTTATCTCTATTTTACACGAGGAGAAGGCAAGGGGGAAATTTCCTAAAGCTTCTAAATGACTGTGGAACTGAAGTAATTTTCAACAGAGAATTGGACACTCCAGAGCTGAAGTTAACCTTGCATGTCCTTCAGTCACATCTCACAACGAAACACCCTCAATTCACTTCAGGCAAGGTCCCCAAAGCCACTCAGGAACCTGAAGAGTATCACAACAGGAAACTGCAGTCTAAAATGCAGAGCTAAATGAGCCGTGACTTTTCCCCTCCTCCAACCTAGCAGTCCACGGGAACCAACTTTTTCACCAAAAGAAGGTATTTGGGTACCTCAAGTTTTCTTTCCTTCGTGCTGAGATCCAAACATTGTGGCCAAGCTGAAGCTCTGAGCAGCGGTGCCCGTGCAGCCCCCTCGGGCCTGGGGAGCTGCGGGCAGGGCCCGCTCTCCTCAGCTGCCTCTGGTATCCGTGTGAGGGAGCAGCCACTCGGGGTTCCATTTAAACACACACGGCTGGGGGGAGAGGGTGTGCCTGGGGTGGCACCGAAACAGCACCCTGTGGACAGAGGCACTGCGTTTGGACTCTGCCCCCAGGGCTGGTTTTGATTCTTATCCAGAGATATTTTAATGCAAATTATATAGCAAGCAGCCTTGGGAATCCTGCCAGATACCTGCTCCCCACCTCCCTTTAGGCAGGCAACAGTCAGGCCCCCACTTGCTTCTCCTCTCCGGGTCAGCAAATCCTTCCCTGCACCATGGCACAACTTCAATAGGAAGGGCTGAGAGGTTGCCTACAGCCTGGGAAGGGACAGGTGGATTTGAATATCCCTTGGGAGAAGGAGGACCCAAACCCGAGTTCGACCACTTCTGAGATGAGTATTAAAACCATGAAGTTATTATATGAAAACCACCACGCCAATCATTTGTATCTTAAGCAGCAAGTGCAAGGCTGTGAGCTGACACCTGAGCAACAGGGGCAGGTTTGACTCACCTGACTGGGTTTGGAGCTTGTGGAGTGTGGGAGCTGCTCATGGGACACAGCATGAGAGCTGGAATGGGGATGCAGGTGGGAAAAGGGTCTCCAGGAGTCTGAGCAGACACCAAGAAAAGGACTGTGGAGGGAATTAGATCCTGTAACAACTCCTGAAATCACCAGATACACATCTGTTCCCACCATCTGAAGTCCTAACCTTACTTTAGGGTTAAAATATTGAACTAAAATCTCTCTTATCACTACCAAAGTGCTTTTACCTTGAATTTTTAAGCATTTTTTCAAGCTGAGGTAAAAAAGAGTCTGGGCTCCTTTACTGCTAAGCAGATCATAAAACTCTCTGGAGCACAATAGGCTATGGAAAGTTTCTGTAGTTTTCCCCATGACTGTGTGCATAGTTACCTTCCTGCACCTTTTTCATCCTCAAACTAAAAGAGCTTAGCCACAAAAGTTTAACTAAAGGCATTTCCTAAAGGAACTTTTAGAGTAGCTGATAAAAACATATTGGCTAATAGCTTAGAGCAGTTGTTAGCCAACGTGTTTTTATCACAACCCAACAGAAGAAAGTATCAGCTAGCTCTAAATTTTAGAAAAAGGCTTTAATTAAAGAGCAAGTCTACACATGTGTTTTTTGAACACTGTGAGCCTGATTTTCTTCAAATTCGTTGTTTCTTCCAATACTTTAAATATGCATTTGAAAGAAGAGAAGGGCAGAATTTAGAAGTTGCAAATAAGCATTTTGAGAAAATATATACATTTTAATCTCACAGAAACAGACTAAATGTAAAAATAGGATGTATGAGGTAGAAAAGTGGCACTTTTTGACACAACAGAGGAGGTATCCCTCTAAATAGGGATAGATTAATAGGCTGAGGAAATGTAAATACTTGCAATTCATTTTAGGTATTTAGCAAGATAATTTTGTAGGTAAATGTGTGCAAGAACTCCAGAATTTGTTTCCGGCCCATTCAGAAATAAAATCTGACACAAGACTTTGATTTAAATTTCAGACTCATCTCAGTGACACAGCCATTAGTTTATCCAGCAGCATTAAAAGTGAACAGCAAGTGCCCTAAACTTCCTCCCACAGAATAAGAAAGTGAGAGGTAAAATTCTCTGTCATTCCACGCTGATGATTTTTAGACAGAATTTCCCACTCACCTTAGCAAGGTGATAATTAAAAAATCTCTGCCAAGGAACACAACCTCCTCACTGGACCCCCACAGCTCTGAACACACCTGCTGCTGGAATTTGATATCCTGTATCTAGAGCATCACAAAGTGTTCAGGAGACTTGTGTCAGAAAAAAGTAGACAGTTGCACAGAAATTAAATTCCTTGGAGTTCCTTTTTTTTTTTTAATTCTAAGGAAAAAGAAGGGAGAATCCTGCATTTTGCTAAGTCTGAACATAAGGACACAAACACAGCTTGTGGTCCTTCCAGCCAAGAACCTGATGGCTACAGAATAAATACCACACTGTTGTGTCTCCACAGGCTTGCTACAGCTATTTTTCAGCATTTGCAGTGGAGTAGGAGCATTACAAGTTGTAGTATTGCTTTCTTCCTTTGGAGAGCAATGCCAGCCAATCCTCCTTGCACTATCACATTATTTAATTAAATATAAAAAAATTAATTATACCTTATGCCAGTACAGAGTGCATTCTTACCAGCCCTAAATCAGGGTCAGGTTATGCTTTGGTAACCAGTATCCTCTCTAAATATGCTCAGCTTGAAAGAGCTGTACCCTCTGCCTGTTGAGAAGGATTTCCCACAGGCATTTTGCAGGATGGATCCACACTCCACAGAGGATATCTGAGCTCAGGCTTTTGTTTTTCTTCACAGAACACCACGGTGCAGATCAGAGCTTGCCTGATACCCACAGCAGCTGCTGTATTATCTGTCAGTGTGTGTTCTGCACCATAAGGAAAGAGAATCCAAACTGCAGAACCTGCTACACACACCATCACCTTCCTCGGAATCCCACTGTGAGGAAAGCCTTGGTGCCCATTGGGTCCCTCTCCCAGCATGGGCTGCCACCCACAGCCAGAGCTGGCACCACCAGCACCCCTCACCCAGAGGTGAGCGAGCTCTCTTTACCCTGCATCCTTCCCCCTCTTTCACATCTCAGCCGAGACTTTCCCTCTTGGCACTGGAGCTCAGCACTGATTTAACTCCCCACAATTTGCAATTTGGCAGTGTTTGTTTTCTCACCCCCACTGCCATCATTCTCCCAAAACATGGAAGGAAGCAAAGATCACATGGGGAAGATCCAACAATCCCACACAGCACTGTGGAGCTCTCCTGCAGGATTCACCAGCCTGTCCTTCATGCCAGCCCACAACACCTTCAAACCCTGGATTCCCAGCTCCTGGGCAGATCATCTAGTGAGACAGACATTCACTGCAGAGCTCCATCAATGACACAGTCACTTCTGTGGTTGCAAAAGACAGCCAAAATCTGAAAAAAAAATCCCCTCTAGTTCACACTTCTGTCTAGGTCAGTCACCAAAGATTCCCACATAAGCTAGATATCAGGTGTTGGTGCAGCACTCAGTAGCCCTAAGAAGCAGAAAATCCCAACTAATGCTAAAAAAGACAGCTTCTAGTCATATTTAAGATATGTCCCTAGACAGAAAGGGTGGTTCATCAGGAGACTGGTCTGGCCTCTGAAATAAATGCATCAAATTCTAAATATTATTTGATTTGATCCAAATGGATGCTTTTTGTGGGCCTGGCACTACCCAAGATAAACCTGCATGCTTCAAACAAGAAGCAGCACCAAACAGCAAATGTCTTTTCTACAGACCAGAGCAGTACCTCACCTTTTCTCTTCTGACATAGTCCTCAGTCAAAGAGTGCCAAGAGCCTTCCCAGTTCTCCTGACTCCCAGAGAACAGTGTCTAGGATATATTGTAGTAGTACAGATGTAAATATATTCTGTGAATAACTGAAGGCATCTTCCACTGATTTGTGATGCATTTCAAGAACTTTACAAGCAAGAAAATAACATGCATCAAGCAACGAAAACGAAGGAATTTTTTTTTCCTACATGGATTATATAAAAGATTTTGGCCCACTTAAAACAGCCAGCCTCAATTAAAATTGCACCTGGCTGCAATGAGGTAGTGGTTTTGTTATGACTGATTCATTGTTGCACAGACTTGATTTTTAGTATGGGGAAAAAGGGGGTTCACTGGTATGGAACTGTTTCTCAGATAAAGTAAGGAAAACTGATATAACAAAAGGGAAGAATTCCTTTAACTATGGCTATATGGGGATTTTGTCAGCCTAATTATTCTGCAACAGAGACAACCATGAACTCTTCTATCCCAATGATTATCTCAACCATCTCTCTGAACAGTAGGAGCAAAAAATTCCTTTGTACCTTTCTTCCTTTAATGAGGACTATGGAAAACAGCAGAGACATCAGACACTTGACATGCTTACCTCTCTCCATATGTGCCACAGATGCCAAAACTCAAAAATTTCCCTTCCCTGATGTCAAAATAAATATGAAAAAGGGTTTTTACAAACATAAAAGAGACAGGGGAGGGAAAATTGGGCAGCTTCTCAGTGGATATGATAGATAATTCAGATGCAACCCCCCAAAAAATAGTTTTAGAATCTAGCTCAGTTTTCAGGATGAATGACACTGCTGAACAAGGGGGGAATGCACAATAGGTGGTGCAAGAAGAGTAGGACAGCTGTGTACTGACATGTAGGCAGAGCTGAACAAGCTTTATGCATTCAAGGACCAGACAGTTCTCTGGCAGCATTTGAGAAACACATGAAGCACATGAAAAAGCTGTGTGCCATGGTGCCAGCAGGACCAGAGTCTGGACACACTGATGCTTTTCCAACCTGTGTTTAAATCTCTTGGCAGAGAAACCCTTCTGTGCCTAGGACCATTCTTGCAGCTTTTGTGTGTGCTATTTCTGCTTATCCTGTATTCAAGACACAGTTATCACACTGTGCAACACTTGGCCACAATGTGGATTTACACAAAAATCTTGTTTTATTTTAGGTCTTCTTTAAAGTCTTTTACATCCTATTTATCATCCTTATCGCTCCTAAGGATTGAGCTAATATCTTCCCAGAACTACTCATAATGACACTGAGATATTTTCCTGAATGGTGATGTCTCTGTGGATGCCTGTGTATGGTTCTTTTCCCTTTCTGCATTACTTTGTAGATGTCTAGATTAGGTGAGAAAATGGAGAATATTCACAGCCAGTTTTAATTTTAACCTACCTTGAAAATCTCTCTGCTGGTGAGTTTGTCAACTTTCTTTTTTTTCTTCCCAGATCTTTAGTAGGTAATTTAACAATAGAGAAACCAACAGATATTCTTGCCACCTGGTGATGTCCTGCAATTTGTAAAAGGATGACTCAATCCCCACCCCCTATTATATTATCTTTAACTAATTAAAACCATAACTAGTTCAAAACTACAGGAACACATTCCTTTTTATTTCTTGACTGTTTAGGGGATTTGATGACTATTGGTAAGAGACCTTGGAAGTCCAGCTATGCCTTATCAGCTGAATCACCTCTGCACCAGGGCTGCTGGGTTTCAAAGTACACAGATATGTGACAGCTTCCTTCTACAAAATTCATTTTTACATTTACCCAATGTGTCATATTTACAAGTCTTCATTTTATTTTCCATAAATCTGACCAAGGCAGGCTCGATTTACCAGTGTACACAGCCCTTTAAACATCAGTTGCATTTGCCACCTTCACTTGCCACATCAATTATTTAGTTCATATCAAAGGAAACTATTAATTTAAGAACTCCACATTTGGGACTCTTGGGTGGCTACCATGGCTACCACCTATTTTTACCAATAGTATTACGCATTTATCCAATTGTTCTAAACCTGTTCTGCTGACACTTCAGTTTCAAACATACTTTTAGATGCTTCCAGATACCAAAATGCTCCAGAAAAGAGAGCTCTCTGAGATGTTTTATAATGAACAGCAAAGCAAAGATTTATTTAGCCTTGCTGTAACAGCCCTGTGTACTTTGAGTGTTCTTATTACACTGCAATTGCCTATCAAGCCTGCTGATGGATAGGCTCCCTACCCTTCATGTGTTTGAAGGGGTTTTCTCATTGTTTCTATGAGTTTTGCAAGTTGCTCCTCAAAATTTATTTTACCTGCCTTGTTTAACTTGCCTTATTTAGCTTGCCTGTATGTTCTTTTCTATTTTCTCTGTTCAAACACAACCTCCACTTTCTGAAAGATGTCTTTGTACTCCTAACATCATTCTGCTCTTCTACTGAACAACACCAGATTTCAGCGAGTCCCCCTCAATCCTTTGATAGAAGAGGATACATGCTTCTTTGAGCTCATATTATAAAGTCTTCTCACCAGCTGCCTGTTCTCTGCAAGTATCTTACCCTTTTAGCTGCTCCTTTGAACAGCCAAATTCATAGAATCATTCATATACTTACCTATTTCACCTCTTAGAAATTGTATTGTTTGCACAGGGACAAGAGAACTGAGTTTGTCATGGTCACTGCACATTGCTCGGGGTTAAGATCAGCGTTGTTTTTTCCCCATTTGATTAAATCACAGAATCATAGAACAATTTCATGTTGTTTCACACCCTTGCATTGCTTTCCCTGTTGTCTCTCACATCAATGTCTTTCTCCTTTTCTGATGCTCTGTTAAGTGTCTTTGGTATTTCTCCATTTACCTCTGCAGAGAAAGGCCCTTTCTTCCCTTGAGCTTCACTGATCTCTCTGGATAACAAGCATCTCAAACAAATACCAGTCTCTCCTCCAAATTAAGTTGCTCCACTTGCCAAGGCAAGGCCAGCCCATATTTCCAAAACAGAATCCTCATGTTTTCTCAGCCAGCATTTTGATGGAGAATTTTCCAGACAGTTTCATGACCATGTTTCAGTTATCACTGTGCAGTGATACCAAATACAAACACAGTCAACATCAATATCAACACTGCCACCTCCACACCCCCCTGGGACAAGAAGTGTATTCCTCTTGCCTTTTTTTCCTTTGTTTCCCACAAGACAAGTGAAGTTCCCTGGAAGGGCAGTTTCTTCACACCCCCAGGATAGGTTGGAGGACAAGCCTAAGAAGATTAGCTTCTGTAATGTTTTCTAAAAACCACTGTAAGGAGGATCACTGACACGGATGACTGATTTTCATCCAGGAGATTCTAGCATTGTTCCACTATCTCATGCATTTATTAGGATTTCATTTCCTTCTGGAGCCTCAAGGGAAATTTCATAATCAGCACACCTGGTATGTGTAGTATAAATAATTAAGGGGATGCCCTCACTAACAATCTATGCAGAAAGGCTGTTCTGCTGTAAGAAATGCCCTGGATCACAGCCTTGTTAGAAGAAAGAACGAGGATTATAAGATCCTTTCCATTTTCAGACTCAAAAAACCTCAGGAACATTTACTGAACCAAATGGAACCAAGGTAGAGGGAGCCACTCAATCAGTGTGTTTATGAGTTGTTTCAACATTATTCTTTCTATGCTGTCAGCATAAATGGTACTTTGTCACCATTTCTCTATCCCATAATTTAATTTATTGCTTGCCTTAAGAAAAAAGATCACGACACCAATTTAGCTTATAACCACATCAAGAAAAACACTTTATGTGACAAATCTGGCAATAAGCCAGCACTGCATAAACTGGTTTGATGACAAAAATACTTAGGGCAGACCATGTAAAAGAGGATAGAGATCATGAGATGCCCTCCACCCTTGGCTTTATCTGTACAGCAATTTGAAAGGGCAGCAGTTGTTACAGCCCAAGCTCTAGTGGTCTTTGGTGGTTTTTCCCCTACAAATTAAGAGCATTAAAGTCCTCAAAAAGTGGACATTATTAGAAGAAGGAATTACTTCATTACCACAAGTGGATAAAATTTGCAGGACATACAAATTCGTATCTGACAGCTCACATGAACATCTGCACAATTTTGATCTGAAAAGATTCTTTTGATTAGTTTGGGGTTTTTTCCCCTGAAAGTAAAGCCCCTCAGTAGCTGGACATAGATTGTATATCTGGAAATTTTCACTTAAGTGCTTTGTGCCTTTCTCTGCTTTACCAAAAAACCCCTTTGTTCTGAATTCGTCTTTTTGCTACCTTTGATTATTCCCTTGTCTTAATCTGTATTTGTTACTTTCTCTACAGATCCCTCATTGGAAATATTTTTTTTTCTTTCCCTAAACCCAAACTCAAGTTTTACTTTAAAGCTGCTAAAAAAAGTTTTATCATATCATGTGCTTCACTTTACAGTGCCATCTGTAACTAAAGTACAGCACAGTAAATGACATATTTGTGATTTGGAATCCAGTTTTGCAGATAACAGAGGTTAAGCAGCTCATTTAATATGCTTCTTTGATACATAACTGAAATAGATTCAAACACTGAGATTCGCTCACCATCATTACTCCCACTTTCCAACACATTAATTGGATATAGGAAGTCAAAATCAAGAAAGTCAGCTTTTCATCAAGGGCTGTGTTTTAAATTCTGGGGGTTTTTTACAGCTGAAAAAATGATAATGAATCATTTGGCACCAGAATATTAAACCTGATATGAACGGCACCAGAAATGCAACATTGTGTAAACACACTATCACCCTTTCAACTTGCCCTTACCTCAGGTCCATCTAAAGCTGTTACACGTTTTTCTAAAGTAGATTTGAAAGATCTATGACTAATTAAATCTATTGCTATTAGTGTGAGTAGGCCACAGTTAAATTAAAATTTTAATGTGTTACGAACCATAAGAGTATTCATTACCAGAATTTCTTTCTAAAATATAATTGGATACTATAATTGGACAGATGGGGCACATCCTTACCCCTGCATGTTGCTTCAGGGGACACTCTGTTTGGGTGCAAGGGTCCTCTAGAACCTCCAGTCACAGCATGATAAAGTATCACAGGATTACAATCGTTCTGCCAAGACAGATAAAGACTCATCTTAACCTTCTAACTTTGTCTTGGTAACATCGATACCTTGCCCCTCAATTTACAAAAAGAGAAGGAAGAAGTTCCCAAGGTAGGAGGATCCAGGCACCCCTTGATAAAATTCAGTATTTGGTTTTAATGCAGGCCTCTTATCCTACACAGAGCAGCAGGATGCACGGGATGTGTTAAACCCACTTCAGAAGGCTCAGCAAAATGTGGGTTTCAGTTTAGGAAATGAGAACGGGTGGGCCCGGGGCATGTGAGGAGCGAGCAGCCCACCAGCAAATCTCCACAAGCTGAGCGACATTTTCCCCCTCTTTGAGAACTAAATACGTGATTTGAAAAGGCACAGAACGGATTTACTTCCACAGAACCAGCACTTGACAGCTTCAGGCGCTCTGAGAAATTCAAGACCCGCCTCTCCCCTCTGCACACTCCCCGCTGCTCCAGCGGGCTCCCCCGGCCCTGCTCCCCCGCTCTGCAGGGCCGCAGCTCTCAGCCCCCCGGCACCGCCCGGCTCTCAGTGCTCCCGAGCCCTGGCGAGCAAGGGGTTAACCCAGCTGGCAGGCATACATTCAATTGAACCGTGCTGAGAGCATTCCACAGAAATACCATCCTGAGCCAGCAGCCCAGACGGAACAGCCAACCTGACACTCTCTGTGTCCGGGCAGCAGACACACACCCGGCCTTTTGAGATCAGCAGCAATGGGGCATTTTGTGGGGCATTCATGAACCCTTAGAAACCCACGGGGACAGGAAACTTGCCCTTGTATGGACAGCTGCATGGGGAAAAAAAAAAATCCTGGAAAGCCATTTGTGCAGCATTAGCTGTGGAAGTTGTACTTTGCTTTAAGCAGACTCGTTTCGAGTCCTACCACCTGTTTAAAAGACAAAACACTTCCTCATTCATTTTAAAAGCTGTGGCTCTGTCCCCCCTTCTCTTTGCATAGCATGTGGTAAAGACACACACTTACAGGAGAATAGGGAACCTGTGGCTGTGAGGATCCCAGATATTGATCTCTACCAGGCTATATAAACCAGAGCTTTAGCAGTCTCTCAGGAGTTTGCCGTAAAAGCAATTGGAACTGCAATTAACAACAGCACATCTTAGGATAGGGAAAGACTTCTAACTAGAAGCTAATTAGGAGGGCAAACACTGAAGCTTGTTAGCTGAGATGCTAATGAGAATTATACTTGAGTGGCAGCAGACTAGCTATTCAGAGTTAATTAGAAACCTCAGCTGATAGTATATTGCTCTTAAGAGCTTTCAAAACAAACAACTGGAAAAACTGTCCTGCAGCTAAGGATCCAGCGTGCCATGTTGAGTAATTCATGGGCACAGGGAACAGCCAGGAGATTACACTCAGGCGTCAGGGTAATTTAACAGCATGTGGAAATGGCAGAGAGGAGGTTTTTAGGAGGTGCATGCTCTCGTGGATTTTCAAAGGATCCGTTCATCCGTGGGTGGCAGCCCTGGTGCTGGTGGAAACAGCACCCAGCTGCACCAGAGGATGAGCAGGGGAGCTGCCACATGCCCGAAGTATCCTCACTAACCTTGTGCAGAGGTGAGATAAAGACCAGGGCTGGCTCAACAGCCCCTGGCAGCTTTCCTATCCCATCCCGAGCCTGTCCCACCCCAGCCCTCAGCTCTCATTCAGGAAAGCTGCTGCTGGGAGCTGTACCAGGTGAAGCTGCAGCTGTGTGCAAGTTGCTCTCACCATGCCTTTGCCTTCCTGGGACACAGGAGGGGTTTACTCTCCCCCTCTCTTTGTGCAGTGAGAGGGCAGAGTAAATCAGGGCACTTAGAGGGGAAAAACCTGTTAAATGTACCATAGCTGCAATGGGGATGGTGAAGTGTGGCCTTACCTGGGCTGGGTTGCATGGCTGATTCCTGCTCTGAGCAGAACCAGGGAGGCTGAGCAAAGGGGCTGCGTGTTTAAATGTTTCCTCTGTGCCTGATTGGAAGCGCAAGAGCCAGTCAGGGGCAGGGGAGAGGCTGCTAAACTCAAAGTAGGTTGCTTGTTTCAGGAAAAGGTTGGATACTGGAGAACCTCCACACTGCGCTCATGAAAACACATAAAAACGCTCGGTCTCACAGGGGAGAGAAACTCTCCAGAATAATCAGGGGATTTTCAGTTTTGCAGAGGCCCTATTTGCATTAAAACTTGCAGCAATTTAAGCAAAACCTGGTTTTAATTCTATTTATTGAAACCAATTTCAAACTCATGTGGATACCCTTAAACAGATTCAGTTTTCCAAAAGAAAAAAACATTGCAAAGCAGATTTCAATTAAAGCACGGAGGAGCATCCACAAACTGTTTTACACCAGTGTAATTAAATAGATTTCAAAGTTTAACTTTAGTTTAACTAAAGATTTCAAAGTTTAACTTAAAACAAATGTGACTTTTAATGCAGATGTGACCTGGCAGCCCCTGGCTGTGGCTATATGGGAGGGTAGGGAACTTTGCATACTGAAACATCCCTGTGAGAGTCCTGGGAATGAATAGGTGTAAATACACCCTCCACACACGCCTTTTAGTATCTGCAGTGCTAAGTGTGTGAAAGTATAAAAATTAAGAGTAGACACTTACACCATCAACTATAATCCATACATCCATTTCTTTCTTAAAAGAAAAAAAAATTCCTGGTGCATAAGCAGTATCCTGAAGAGACAAATTTACTTCACTAGAGCTTTGGGAACCCTCATTTTCACTCAATGTATTTGAAGCAAGGGTCCTGGATTGTGGTTATTCAGGTTTAACAGGACTTGGAGATGCTGACTGAAGCTAGAGGCAAAATTCCCACCAGACCAGAGTGATGTAGCTCAGGGCTTGACCATGCTGCAGCTCTCTGGAGATCATCCCAGCCACAGCCACATGGCTGGGCCCAGCAGGAGCAGTCCACTGGTGACCAGGACATGATGAGGGGTTTGACAAACCATCTCTCAAACCCAAACTCACCAGTGGCTGGTGCCTGCCATCCCAGAGCTGGATGCATGAGCTGGGGGGGTTGCCTTGCACAGCTGCTCTGAGTTTAGTGCAAAGTGTAATAAGCTGCTTGGCAATTCAAACCAGGCTAAATAAAAGCAACAGAAGAGATTTAAGTAATTCATATTAATACTTCAGAGAAGATTTACTAGTAGAGAACTAAGGGTAGGGATAGTGGTACCTGTAGGCAGTGCTGACGAAGTGCCTGGACACAATCCAGCCAGCACAGCACAGCACAGCAATGAAAGGCAGCTGCTGTCCTCTCCACCCCTCATCACTTAGGGCTTCTGGTAGATTTTCCCTGTATGAAAGACTGAAAGAAGGCTTCCCAGAGCTGCAGACCAGCTTGGAAGCAGGGCAAGGCTCTAGGTGTTTCTAGGGTGTATATTGCTGACAGCAAACAGGTACAGCTGTAGGAACACATGGGCAGAGCTTGGATTTGGCCATAGGCTCGTTTGTGTCTGTCTTCGCTTTGTGGCCATCCCGGTGCCTGGAGTGGAAGGCTGGGACACTGGTGTCAGACACAGCACCATCCACAGGGCATGTCTCTGCAAGGAGTGCTGGACAGTAATTCCAGTGCCTGAGCTGACAGTAAGAAGTACATACCTGGAAACTGACCACTAAAAGGTCAGTTTAGCCAAGACTGCTCCTTTTCTCTGGGTAAAACTAAAAACTGAGTTCTCTGGGTACTTTGTGTTACCTGGCTAAGCAATCTCCTTGCTCCTCAGACTCCCCGAACACAGCAATCAATTTTCCCCCATGGATTCAGGAGGATGACACATAGTCTTCTAACATCCTAGCAAGCATATACTACAAAGTGTAACTTTCCCCCATTTGTTATGGGTGCTTGTTGCCATCTTCCCTCTGCAGGGATAAATGTACAGCTCTAACCTTGAATTTCATCTATTTTCTGTCTCCGGACTGTGAAGCCCTTTCAGTATTGCTAACTTCACACTGGCTTGCACACAGCATCCAACTCCACAAGAGTCCAATTTTCCTTTCAGGCTGATGATCTCCTGCTGCAGCAGCATCAGCTCCCCCTGCCAGGGAGCCCTCCATGCCAGCCCTCCTCTCCTGGCCCACGCTGTACACCTGCAGCAAAACAACACAATCTGTGGCACTTTTTCTGCCCCAGAACTGGGCTGCTGCTTGGCTTGCATTGCAGCTCCCTGGGGATCAGCGTTTTAGCTCTGCAGGACATACTACCCCAGGTCTCTCTCTTGTAATGGTTTTAATTTTTTATCATGCTCAGAGCACTGCCTGCTGTCTCTTAAGCTTTCATATGCACTGGGGAATTTCCTTTGCTTGGCAAATATTCGTGGGTTTATCAAAGATTATGTCTAGGTTTTCTAATAATGGGGTTTCTAGTAATGCCTCTGAATTGACTTTTTTTCCCCTAATTCGCAGTCTGATCTCTCACAACTGACATAATGCCCCAAAATTGCAACACTGCACCTTTAATCTTAGATCACTCACCAGTCCTCTTTTTCTTCAGGGAAGAAAAAAGAGGAAAAAAAGGTAGTATCAGGAGCAGAAGTCTCTTCTTTGTTGAAGTCTTTGGCCTCGGGTCAAGAAGGCTTTTCATGGGAAAGCCCTGCTGCTCCCTGGAGAACTTGCATAAAACCCCATTCTCTGCTGCTGCCTTCACCTCTGTGCCCTCCAAAGGCAGGGGCTGTATCTCTTTTCCTGTGCTGCTTCCTCCCCTCCACGTTTATTTTTTGGTAATCAAGTACAGCCATTACATCACGTGGGAAGTGACTAAAGGAACTTTCAGCCTAAAGAAACTAGTGAATTTGTGATGCTGTTTTCATTGTTTTATGATTTTTTTTTCTTTTTTGTCTGACTATGTATTATTAAAACAATTTGGTTGCAGTGACTTATTGATAGGCTTCTACTTTCACATGTGTTCAGCAGTGCTGTATTTTTGGCATGACCTGTAATCCCAGCATGCTGGATTTCCAAAACACCCTGTATGCCAGTTATTTTGTCCTTACCACACAACAGTCATACTGTCATTCGATTTTCACTCGGCTTCCTGCAAGTTTCTCATCTCTCTCATTGAGCAGAGGAAGTCCCTGGACCCCACATGTCCATCTCTGCATCCTTGCCCACTGTGGTGATGGCAGCAGTGCTGCTTTCCCCAAGCACACAGCACTGCTCTGCAATTCACTAATCATTTCTGCTGCTTTGCACTACTCATACCTGTACACTGATTCTCCAAGCCACCACTTGTGGCTCAATCCATTTCTCTTGTCTACTGACTTTATTTCTTGCATTTTACTTCCTCCTCTTGATTTCTTTGGGCTTTGCCTTTGCACAGATGTAGGGACACTACTCAAAGTGCTTTCCATTGTCTCTGAGCTACCTCAAAAATTTTCTTTGCTTGTGTAATTCCTTCCTTCCTTCCTTCCTTCCTTCCTCCCTCCCCAGAAGTTCTGCATAGGTCCTGCAGGCTGTGGGAGATGGACAGAAGAATCCACATGTTATATTCTGGGCAGAAGAAAGTTTACCATGACCATGCCCCATCAAACAACAGCATCAGTGCAATGCTGGGGCAGAACTAACATAGCCTGCTCCTCACTAGGACTTCTCAATCCTGGCCTTGATTCTGTAAGAAGGCCAGCACTTGCAGTGATCACTGGGCTCACATCTGCCCAGTTTATACTTGTACAAACACCATCAGCAAGGATCACAGACACTAGTGAGCTAACAACAAGTTCAAGTACTCCCCTGCATTTTTGCTCAAGTTTTTATTCCCATTAATCACTGCTGAGTTCATCTTTGAAGATTTGTGAACATCTTGCATAGCTTGGCCATTTAACTGCTACTTTTCCTGATTCTTGGTAATACTTGTCAATTTTTCTATCAAAACTAATTAAAGGATTTTCCCCCCTCATTTTTCAAAAATAGGATTTTCCCTTAGCTTGGCAAGTCTATTCCTGTTCCCATCCTAATCCTGCTAGAGAATGTGCATTGCTCATTACCCTTAACAACACTAGTACTCTTTTTCTTGCTTTCTCTTTTTCTGCATGTCTGGCAGTTCTGCAGCTTTCCTCTTGTAAGCTGAATAAAGCTCAGTTTCTGCACCCATTTCTTATCCTACAAGTCTAGCTGAGGCAGAAAGCCTCAGAGCCTTCACCATGCCCTCCACTCACAAAGCAATTCTGAACTTCTGGTTGTATCAACTTGCCACAGCCAGCTCATGTCTGCCACTGGGTGCAAGAACAAAAAGGTACCTGCTCCAGAGCAACAACTCAGTTTTATTCCTTTGAGTGCAGGCCATATATCCGCATGGAAGACAAGGTTGCAATCAGCAGCCAGCATGGATTCACTAAAGATACATTAAGCTTGACCAACCTGACTGCCTTCTACAAGGGAAAACTACCTGGATGGCTGAGGGGAGAGCAGTGGATTTTGGCTGCCTTGACTTCAGCAGGGGTTTCGGCACCGTGTCTCACAACATTCTCATAGGCAAACTCAGGAATTGTGGGCTGGGTGAGTGGGCAGTGAGGTGGATTTAGAACCGGCTGAGTGGCAGACCCCAGAGGGTCGTGCTCAGTGGCACGGGGTCTAGCTGGAGACCTGTCACCAGTGGTGACCCCCAGGGCACTATACTGGGCCCCGTGGTGTTTAACTTGTTCATCAATAATTTGGATGAAGGAACAGGTGCTTCTCAGCAAGTTCCCTGCCAACATAAAGCTGGGAGGAGTGGCCAATACCCCAGAGGGTTGTGCAGCCCTTCAGAGGGACCTCGGTAAGCTGGAGAGATGTGCAGAGAGGAACCTCCTGAAATTCAGCAAGGGCAAATGCAGGGTCCTGCACCTGGGAAGGAACAACCCCATGGAGCAGCACAGGCTGGGGCTGACCTGCTGGAAGGCAGCTCTGCAGAGAAGGACCTGGGGGTCCTGCTGGACACAAGCTCTCCATGGGCCAGCAGTGTCCTTGTGGCCAAGAGGGCCAATGGAGTCCTGGGCTGCCTGAGGAGCAGCAGTGACAGCCGGTCAAGGGAGGGGATCCTGCCCCTCTGCTCAGCCCTGGTGAGGCACATCTGGAGTGCTGTGTCCAGGTCTGGGCTCCTCAGGACAAGAAAGATAGGGAGATCCTGGAGTGGGTGCAGGGGACTGTGACAAAGATGATTAAGGGTCTGTCTTATGGGGAAAGGCTGAGAGAACTGGACCTGTTCAGCCTCAGACTGAGAGGGGGCCTCGTCAATGCCTGTCAGTATCTGCAGGGAGGGTGTCAAGAAGATGGATCAGGCTCTGCTCAGTGGTGCCAAGCAACGGGACAAGAGGCAATGGGCAGAAACAGATGCACAGTAAGTTCCACCTGAATATGAGGAAGAACTTTACTGTTCTGAGCACTCTGGGACAGGCTGCCCAGAGAGGGTGTGGAGTTTCCCTCACTGGAGATATTCAAGAACCATCTGGACACAATTCTGGGCCATGTGCTCTGGGTTGACCCTGCTTCAGCAGGGTTGGACCAGATGCCCTGCTGTGGTCCCTTCCAACCTCACTCATACTGTGATTCTGTGAGTCTCCTCAACCATGTCCTGAGAATTCTCCCCCTCCTGTACAGAATCCTGTTGCAGCACTCCCTGTCAGAGTATTGTCACAAAAACATCTACCTTTTGCCTATAAGTTACCACATACTGCAAAAATCCCCACTGAAGTGTGTACAGGAGTGTCCCCCAGAATGAAAGGCTCTGTATGCATTCAATAATGCAATGCCAGTTTTGTGTTTAGAACCAGATGAAAGGACAGATAACAGCAACTGGAAACAGCTTGGATATTGCAGCTTCAGCCTGATAGGGCCATGCTTTTACCCTACTATTCTAGATATGTCTATTTTCAAAACGAAAATATTTCATAAGAAATTTTATAATAATGGGAGCGCTTTCATATCCCATCTGAAAGGGCTCCTTGAAACAGATTTAAAAAGAAAACATCAAGGAAGACATTAGGACAGTACCTCACTCTTTCATCAGTATATATAGTTCATAATGCACATCAGGTGCCACGGGAACTGCTGTTCAAGGTTAAAGCAAGGTCCCTATGAAAGGGACAATTACGCTCTAGTGACAGATAAGGAGAAGAAAGTCAAAGCTAAACTGTGGAAGCGGGAAAGGCAGGAGAGCTCAAAGTTAACTGGAAAAGCTGCAAAAGCCTTTACCTCGGGAAGAGGCCGCTTCAGCACCTGGCTGTGAATTCAGGTTTTAATCTGCCACCAGTAGTCCCTGCCAGGCTCCCCCTCCCCAGGCCTGAAAGGCAGCTGGCACAAGCCCAGCGTGGAGCAGACTGAGCTGGGCTGGGAGGCCCCTGGGGCTGGGGCAGCAGCAGGACAACACCAAGGGGCTCTGCCTGCCCAGCTCTGCTGGCCTGCTCTGAGAAAAGCCCGGATTCAGCATTCTTCCTAAGTACTAAAAGCATAATAAAAGTATGTTTTTGAAAGGAAAATGAAAAACAAAGCTCAGGTCCAATAGCACCAAATCTGGTGGAGGATTCCAGGAGTTCCAGTTCCAGCCATGGGAAGGTCTGGAGCCATGAAGGCTCACCCTCAGTGGAAGAGAATGAATATGGGGAATAATTAGACAAGATGGGCATACACAGGATGATGTGGGATGCACCCATGGGGCTGAGGAATCTGGCTGATGCCAGAGAGGTTGTGGCCATCAGGGGAGGTTCTTGAGGACTGGAAACAAGCATCACTTCTGTCCTCCAGGAGGAGGATCTGGGAAACCAGTGTCTGATAAAGCCTTAATGCTGCAATGAACCTTGGTACATCAAAACTGTGTAACTTAAAAGTAACATCTTTTCAAAGAATAAATGTCCTGGAATGTGATCAAGAAACCAAATAAGGCGAGAATATTATCTGTGAAAATTCAAAACATCAGACTCTCACTAGAGAAAAATGCAGCAGTATGAGGAGATGAAATTCTAACTAGGAAAAGCAGAAAAACTTCTAGTATTTTTGATTTTCAGGAGAGAAGAAAAAGCACATTTGCTTTCCTCAAGTGGATGAAAGGCACCTGTATAAAAAGAAGAAAGACAGTTCTGGCTGACTCTGGAAAAGTAATTTACAGGGAAAATTGCAGTTCAAAGAACAAATAAAATATTTATTCTTTTCACAATCAGATATAAAAGAACACTCAAGGTCTAAGTCTAAGGATAAAGAACACTACTACGAAGCAGTTTCAAGTTCTGCAACCTTCCTTCAACCTACTATCACAGCTTACTGGAAGTGGGTTTCTTTTCCTTGCTGCTCTATAAACACAGTGCAAGAGAAAACTAAACACAAAAGCTGGGAGCAACCTAAAAAATGCTCTCACACCTTTAACAACAGGAACTTTCAACATTTTCAGGCATAAGATGGTGAAGTGGACACAGCCACTGAAGGTGAAGAATGAGAAGATGGTGTTTCCTACCATTCCTTGGTCCCTGGGCTGTATCTTGCAACCGCATTACATGAAGCCTCCCTTTCCCAGGAGGAGTCATCCTGACTCTGTCCTGCAATGTCCTTAAAGTGTCATAGACGCTTCTCTGTCCTTGGGTGCACCACAGCTGTTTGGTCTCCAAGGAGACCTCTTCAAGGTCTATAAACTGCCTGGATGTTGATGTATTATGTAAGATCTATCCAGGTGACGATATATCATATATTTGCATGCATATGTATTTGCACAGACAAAAACTAACTGCCTGCAACAGGCAGCAATGAACCATCCAACTGCTTGGGTGTATTTTTTTTAAACAAACATGGATAATTCTCCCTGTCCATAACTGGCCCTCAGCAGACAAAAGGTCCCTTACTCATATATAGCACACACCAGGCTGCTGCACAAATCCTATCCTTCCTTCCTGCATCACATCCTGGAGCTTTAGAGCAGAAAAGCACAAGGGAAAAAACATGTCAGACAACCCTCATCACTACCCCTATTTGGGCCCTGCTTAATGTCAAGTTTTAATTATTTTCTTTTGAATGAATACTCATCTCATGACAGCCTTTGAAAGTCTCTTCAAAATATGTAATTTAGGGCTAAATTCTTGTTTATGCTACTCAGCTTCTAAAGTTATCCTGCCTAAGTGAGATTTTATAGCCAATAAAACATGACTGAGTGCATATGAAATAATAAATTTGATCTCCTGTCCTGATTTTTTTTCATGTAATTAAGCTACACAGAACAATACAGTTTAATCACTGTTAGTTTGGGACTGGCATTTATATTTCACCCAGAGTTAATGCAGTCAAACTGAGAACAAAAGCAGCACAGACAAAGGAGAGCCAGACCTCACTAAATTAATAATTAATAACCACTCTGATGATATTTAACCCATCAGCAAAAACACAAAAGAACTTTAAGCACTGTAAGTCTCACTGCAACAAACTGAGCCCCTCATACTTTTACCAGTATATATGGTGCAGCAATCTTTTCAAGTGTAACATGATAACTCAACATGACCTCTTACAACACTCCATCATCACCACTGGATTCATCATTATTTTCAAAGGTATAATACACAGTTGGGATTCTTATAGATCTAAGAAACATGGATTTGCTTAATCCTGTGATCTGAGACAACTCAACTCGAATCAGACCAGGTTTGCTGTATCTTTCCCACGCAAGAATACTCTCAAACCCCACAGTAGGCCAGGGGGAGAGTTGGAAAATTAACCTGTCAGCATAATACAAGTCTCTGTTTACCATTGATAATGTGACTTGGTCCCAGATAATGTTTTCTGAAGCAGGAGGTCCTTTCACTATTACTGTTCGTGCTACCTGCAAGTTTCCCAGCTGCCAGATCACGTTTCTCACATTTTTTTTTAATATTATCAGATCCCACTACAACGGGAGCAGGTATTATCCACAAACTCACATTTAAGTAACTGTAGCATATAAATGTGCTGCTTCAGTGAGCACAGATAGAACCATCCCCAAGACAACCACAGAAGCAGTATAGTAGTGAAAGTACAGATTGAAACATCATTTGTGAATGCATTTGATTTCGGTACTGATGAAGACAAACATCTGAACAATATTCTTAGATTGCTAAATTAGGTAGCAAAAAAGTTGCAGATTTTTTTGGACCCCTTCATAGGATTCGCTTCTTCAGGATTACCAATTAATTTATAAATTCCAGGTACTTTGGATCACTCAGTCTTATCCTCTGTTGTTACTTAGTCATGTACCAAGCTATTGATGACATACAATTTTACCTTAAAGCATTCAACAGGTGAAATATTTACTCTGGCAGCCAAGGCAGAGGAAAGAAGACAGGAGGAGAAGGAATGAGCTTAAGCCACATTACCAAGAGATGGAAGGATCAGAAGCCTCAAAAGCACTTAAAAATACCTCCCAGCTCTGCAGCATCCAGTGTTCATTTGAAACAGTGGTAGTTTGAAGCAGTTAAGAAAGCAAAGAAAAATTACTATGAACAAAGTGTAATTAAAAGAGCATCTGCCCAAACTTGTCTGAAATAAAAGTTAAACAATGAATTGGGTTATTTTCATAGATGTTAAATCAAATGCCAAAGATGGAATTTGAAATGTCAACATTAACAAGACACACCAAGAAAAGTTAAGTTACCAGGCTTTACACTTGCCTTTCCATTGGACAAGACAGATGCTTCAGTCCTAGAGTCATTTAACATCAAGACAGGGATGAAAACACACTTAGTGCCTCTTCCTCAGGGGAAGAAAGGTGTAGAAAAGACTAAGATTCTAATTAGGAGATGTTTTTTCAACATTGGCTTGAAGTTTTACAGTGCATGTATTTCAAAATAAGCTAAATTAGCAAAAACCTTGTATTTAAATGGTCTGACTTAACCTGGCTCACAGCTCTGTGGGCATCTGGTACATGGTCAAACCCAGCCCTCAGGGATGCATTTTGCTTGGAGCTCAAACACTGCAGCTTGGCTGAAAGAGCTCCAAAATGTAAATAATGAGGTAAAACAATCAGGTTGCACTTGATCAAAATCTACCCATGACATTTGCAGCTTGAAGGATACGAAAACAGCACCTGGGGTAAGGACTGGTCTGCCATGCTCAGATATGTACACCATGGGAAAGATCAGAAACAAAATTAAGGCAGAATTATGCCTGCAATAGAAGAGCAGAAGGTTTGGCTCACTCAGAAGATAACGTTCTATATAAAATGTATTAACTTTTTCATGTTCTTACTTCCAACTTTTTAACAAACCTACAAGTTACAAATCTTTTCATCTCTTCAAAGAGTTATGCAAAACTTATGGTATAATTATGTATAATTCTACATGCAATCAAAGCTTTTTGTCTTGTAACTGGGGTGGAGCCATGCCAATTCCCAAATGATGGCTGCAATACTCTTACAGCTGCACTGCCTAAAAAGTAGGAAAGAAAGCACAACACCTATACAGGACAGGAGAGGCAGTGGGGAAAGCAGAAAAGTTCTAGTAAATTAGAAAGTTCTAGTCTAGCAAGTGCAATGCTTCATCTCCCTGTGCCTGGCAATTCATCTTTAGGGGTAATATTTCCAGAAATTAAATGGGTATTCTTCTCTGAGTGACAGAAAGATGAAGACTTTATTACTCAAACAGGACTCCAGCTCTGCAGACAAAGGCACTTACCACAGCACAGTTCTGTCCCTCGGCTCCACGGCTACGCTAAAAGGTGACACAGTGGCTGATCAGTCACCACCAACGCTGACAAGGAAAAACAAGATGTAAAAAAACTTACTTTGACTAAGGGCAAAACCAGCACGTGCTTTCTACATTAAGCTACTACTCCAAACTTTATGCCAGAGTTTCCAGGGAACAGCCAAGTGCTGCAAAACTAATCAAAACAAGATGTCTCTGAGCCGTTGAGTACTGCAAGAGATCCTCCAGTGTTCAGCAGCAGGACCACCCAGAAATTTCTTTTAAGATGCAAGCCCAACAGCTGGGAAACCAAGCTTCGGCAAGTTAAACCATTTCTTCTCCTGTGTAATATTATCCCTCCCCAGGACTGCTGTGGATAAATACACTCTCATTCACAAATACAGCTGCACACTTCTATTCTGCCTTTTCTGATCTCATCTAGAATCCCAGAGAAGTTTTGGCAAGCATGACTATTAGATACAATTAAAAGCTCAACTGTGATAGTTCTTGGTTAATTGCAAACAGCACTGTGATTGTGTAGCGTAGCTACATTTGCAGAGTTCAAGTATTCTTGCATATCTTAATAATACTCAGTATTTGATAGATGCTGAAAAGAAGAGATACTGGGGAAAAACTCTAGTAAGAATGCATCAAGCCCCCTTTTTTTTTAAATAACCAGAGAAAAATCACTTACAGTAATAGTTGCATTTTATTTTCTCATTTACTTTCAATGTGCAGTATTTTCAGCATTTTTTTTTTAAAACATACATCTAAAAATTATATGCTTTCCTTTTCCCTTGAGTACAATTGCTTTTCAGGTTGGGGCTCCAAGCTTTTGCTCATCATTGCCCTCAAACTATATCCCACCACAGGGTGCATTACCTTATCCTTGTCAAGTTTATCCAACTTGATGGTGTGTATACACATCAAGACTGATGGGAATGATAAACACACACAAAATGCACATGACAAAAGCAGCACATGCTTCACAAATGCTCTGCAGCATTTATACCCAGTTACCTGAATGCAGCTAAAAACTTGATATACAGTAGAAGCTCTCCTGGGTATGACTGTGGGATTCTCAAGATTTTTAAATGGATACTTAGATAGCATGCACAAAGAGTTCACCCAAAATCTCAATATTAGGTTAAATTAATGTAATTAATTTCCCCAATTTTTTGCTACATTGCTTACTCTAGTTTTTACAGCAGCTTGTTTTCACTTTAAAATACTTAAACTACTTAAAAACTAGCAAAGTGTTTTGCCCTTTTGTAACTTTCATCAATTGTGTCCTTATAACCAAAACTGTTTTAAAAGAGCAAAGCACCAACCATTGTCACTCAGTTGATTTGTACCTTTAGTAGTAGAAAGTTTAGTTGGGATTGTACATGGAAAGTCTGATTTATGCAATGAATGTACTCAATTAGTCCTCTGTCTTCTCCCATGCCTTTCAACCACGGGGTAAGATCCTGAATGACTGAATTTAATTGAACTGCTTATTGCTATTGTTTATTGCTCATTATACCCTAAAATTTCTTTTATTATGGAAGCATAAATGCTCAGCCATGACAGCTCCACAAAACCTTAAGACAAACCAGGTCTGCTGCTCTTGGAGAACTGTCTTTGCAGTGTTTTGACACAACCTCCTTATCTGCTATATAGTTAACAGCCATTGAAAAAGGAGAATGGCAAGACAGAATGCTCTTAAGGCAAATCTACAAAATATCAACAAATCACTTTTAACGCAAAAGGTTCCACTTGTTCCCCCCTTCATTTGACCTAAATCTGTTCACTCATTACTCAGTGCTTTCAGAATGCTGCTGGTGGTTAAGAAACAAGCAATGTCTTGGTGCTAAGAAGGCATTCCTACCAAAGCAAAAGTAACACACAATCATTTACTAGATGCTTTAGGCAAGAAATGGCATCTGAGTATACACTTCAGAGAAGATTTAAGTAAAGTCACATTCAACTGCAACTGGAAAACAACATAAACGCTAAAGAAAATACTTTGATTCCTGCAAATAAGAACTGGTTTACAAGAAGCTGTCATTTGCAACTCCTCACTCTTGCACTCAGTGCAAGAGAGGGAGCATGCTGGCATGAAACACAAAGCAAACTTTATTTAATGGGCCAGTGGGTAGCTGGTCCAAAAAGCTATTTATAACAAGTTGGCTGGCATACAGCGTTCTTAGAGGAGGGCCACGTTAGAGATTTAGTAATGTAGGTTCTTTGACAACTGAATTGTAACTGAAGTTTTAAACATTAATCTGTCTCAAGTATGCTCCCAGCCATGCCATACCTCTCATCTTGTAATGCTGCAAAGAAGCCACTTTCACTGCAAAGCACATTAAAGATGCCGTCTGCTTTGTTTAGCCAGGATACCAAATGTATGTCTTAAGACCAAACACATTTCTACCCTGTTCTCAATGAAAAAATGAACAGCGTGATTTTCAGAATTAGCTTTCTGTTTACAGCAAGTTAAAAACATTCTGTGAAATAAAATCTTGCATAGAGTCAATCTCAAAGAACAAGCAGTATTTTTATTTCCTTTAAACCCAACATGAGAATCCCTTAGAGGCCACTGTTCTGTTGTTACTGCCCCTATGGCACACCTCGTGGCTCGTGTCACTAAAAGCAGACAGGAGTGACTTTGAGCATGATTTCACTCCAGAAGAAATGAGGGTGTGGAAAGAATGTCTAGGAAGAAGTCAGGAAAGAGTGCTGCAGTGAAATGTCCAAACTGGAGCACTACTGGAGTGTGTTCCCACACTAGGAAGACCCTTAAGCTCCGCTCCTTCAGATCACAGAGAACTTACTAAGAGGAGGTGCCCTTCTTTAGACACTTAGGACACGTTACAGGAGGTATATATACTACAACGAATCTCCAAGAGAGATTGAAACAGATGAAGTTATTAATACCAGTGAATCTGTGTGAGGTTAGAACTGAGTGCATCAGCTATAGAGCTTGTCTTGAAAAAGGTAATGCAAATATTTGCTCTAAGGCTGGCAAGAGGCATTTGAGCAATGGGAGTTTGTCACATCTAATGTTTTTCACCCAGCTGTGCTGACTGCTTAATTCAATGTATTTCTTCACTGGCTGGACTCTATAGCAAGTCCCAAGCTGGTCTGGAAAGTTTCATAAAGGGTCTAGCTCCAGTGATACCAAGGTAAAGCAACCAGCTGGTCTGTGTTAATCATGAGGAGCTTAAAATTATGAAAAAATTCAACAGTTTCATAACACAACATATACTGTTATGTGGTGAGAATTTGACTAACCTGATGCTTAAAAAATATATTAAAATCTATTTTAAATTCTGGAAAATAGCTTACAAAAATATCTTCACTTAAACTATATATCATACAAAAACTGACTGGTGTATGGGTTTACAGTACAAAACAATTATTGGTGATTACAAAAGGGAAGAGTGATCTATACTACCCCTTAATGCAAACAAAGGGCATTATATCTCACTGCCTGGAATTAGACTTTTATCAGAATTAAGATAATTTCCAATATAACTTAAAAACTTTCAAACAGTATCTATTTTATTAAACCTTTTTCTGAAATCCTGTTCCATTTCTTTTAAAAATCACCACAGTGCTGTGGGCCAAGGAAGAAGAGTAACCCAACTAAGGACAGAAATAATTGCTCTAGATAGTAAGACCTGTAGAGAGCTAAATACAGCAACATCTACAGTTGTTTCTACTGCCCATACTATCAATTTCCTCTACCAGTTTCTAATAGGAAGTGACACCAGCCAACAATTCCTTTGTAATCAATTTATGGGCAGAAGCAACAATTTTTGGTCTAAATTGGAATTAGTTTAAATACATGGGTTTAATAAATACAAATATACACATCTGTATACATTAAATGTTGTCACATGTATAATTTCAACATATACATTATATACAGAAATACATACAGTACATGCTCCTCCTGACAACACTATCTCATTTTTCCAAGTGTCACCAAAAGGTGTGATAAGAAAATGAAGAGAGGTTAAATGTAGGATCTGACTGAGAACCAAGGAATCATTCCTCTATAATGAAAGACTTATAACAAATACAATTAAAGACAAATGCTGTGCTAGATTTCCTCATGTAAAGCTTAGGAATCAAAATGGCATTCCCTGGGTGGTGAGTAAAAGCTAAATCTGGCCCTAGGTAGTGTCCTGAAATTCATGGATATTTGTGTTTGTGTTTAAAGCATTATGGATACAACAGGTAATAAAAGAGGTTGTGTAATCTAACACTTTAGCCAGTCCCAAAGTAGACCACAGCAACCTTCTGATTCTTTACTGCTACCACAAATCTGTTTACATGAGAGTGGTCCAGATGACTCCATGGTCTCAGTTAGGAAAGGTTGTTGACTACTGGGGAGCTTGCACCATTTTGTCTCTTAAAATGCTGTGCAGCAAATAAGAGCAGTTTCTTAAGTATCTAAAGTTTGATCCAGAGTGACTAGTCCTCTTTTTTACCATTATGTCTCAAAATAACGGAATTCAAAAGAAGCTACAGTAAAGTGGATCACAAGAATGCCTCCTTAGTACAGTTTCTCAAGACAAATTAATCAACGTATTCCAGTTTTAAAGCACTTTAAGAAAAAGTGAGATGCAAAACAAGATGTAATCTGTACATTAAGATGGATTTCCAAAAGGAATATGAATTCAAGCACAAGGAAGAAAAATGATGACAATACAGATGTCAAGACATTCAGTAGCATGGCTTTTGTTCATCTCCAATTACAGCACAGCTCATGCACCACACATCTTACAATTTTACATACTGTACATAATATAGAAATATTTAAGTTAAAATTTATTTCACTGATATACTGTACTCAAATTTGAAATCCTGAGAAGAAAAAAGAAAAAAGTGTGGTTATGTATGTGCACTATATCTCTGGTATCACCAACACATACACCACTGGATATCAGAAAGGTCCAGAGAGAAATTACATGCTGGAAGTGTAAATCATAAAAGCCATTTTCTCTTTTCCTTGTTTGGGAGAGACATTAGGAAACGAATTCTATTCTGTACTACACAACAGTATATACAGGTACATAAAACTATGAAGTTGGCTAATGAGTGCAGGTTGCAATAACAGTCTGTCAGTGTCTTGCTGGCTGCACCACAGTGGCTTCAGCTGCACATTGGGAAGAAGAGGAATACCAGCTACCCTGCATGTGATACTAGCTCATATTTTACAGCTAGGATGTGTGGCTCACGTTAGTCCCCAACATCACTTGAAAAACATTGACATACTTCTTTCCACTTAGAGGTGCTTGGTGTCAACAACTACACTTGACTTCTCAGGTGATTTCCAGTGCTGCAGAGCACATGTCCATGCGTGCTGGAAGGAAAACTGACAGGTCTGTATTTATCACAAATGCAACCCCAGGTATTTTCTTGATCTGGCATTTTCCATAATTCATATTCCAACACTAGTCATGCAGTTCCACTACAGATCAGGATGTTCAACATGCTGTGACCTTGTGGACGTTTTGCAAACAAGTCAGTAGGCGATGGTATGGGGTTCCTGGAGATGCTACCACCTCAAACACTGACTGGAAGGCCCTCCGATCCAATTCTTCATCAATCTGGTGCCGGTAGAAGTCTATGGCCACCAAACAGAAGATGTTAACATCCACTTGCTCTGATTTTCCCATTCTGCTGATAATATGTGGAAGACTGACACAGAAGTTAAGGTCATAAAATGACAGACGTTGCTGTTCTTTTGGTTTAGCAGTTTTAAACACTGTTCTCCATTAAAACAGTTTTTTCTTAAGTTCACCAATGACGTCCAAGTGCAAAATACTGTCATCTGGCAATTAACTGCTACTACATAAATTCTATTCCTCCATTAACATCACACAACTTCTTATCCTCAGAAATAAATTTCAAGCTAGCAGTAGTTTTCTTTATCCATTGGAGCAAACAATGCAATCAGCAACTGCTGAGAGCCAAAGAGTACTGCTGTGATTCAGTCTCATTAGGGTGTTTCAATCCTGATAAATGGCCCCTTTTTTGTCCAGTCACAAAATGAACCAGTTATTTTTCTGCCCGTTTCAGGGGTTTGTTTATTTGTTTTTAAATAAATAAACCCAGCACTAATACCACCTATATATATATATATATATGTATATGTATATGTATATATATCTACCTATATCTATCTCTTTTGTCTGTTCCAATTTATTTGGCCAATGCTGTTCCATTGCCAAAGATCAGTATTACTGCAGTGCACAGCCAGGGGGATAACTGCAAAATACAATTTGTATGTGTAAGATAATTCTCTTGAGTTTGTTGGCTCTTTTCATTTTTTTCAATATATTTTATCTTGCAGAAGGAATACAGAGCAAAGCTTTTAAAGGTCACAGAAATGCTATCATGGTGAAGTGCTTAAAAAGTCCTTCAAAGCAAGGACTTTGCCAATCATCTTGCATAGTCAAAAGGAACTGATCTTAAAGCAGTAGTCTTAGATAATTTTGTTCTCGTAATCGGTATAGAAGTTCTCTTTTTTCCCCACAAACCTGAGGTAGCAACAGCACAATGCAATATGAACCATTACTATCTGCAGTAAAACTGCTTTTTTTTGTGTGTTAGACTTGTACTCTCATCCTTCGAGGCTTTACACTATAATTACCCAGAAATGGCACACATTCAATCTTTTTAGGATACATTGCTGAAATCCACTGACTGGTGGAAGCACTGACAAAAAAACAGGAAAGACTCCACATTGCCATTGCCACAGGTGTTCTTTGTGTGAAATTAGAGAGCGAGAGCATCACCCAGTCACGGACCATTGAGGACTGTCCAGTGCTATGCAGTGTCTGGAACACCTGCAAAATATGGTACACAGGAATAAAGACAGGGTGGATGGGTATGGAAAAAAGTTCAGTTTCTCTTGTAAAGGTTCTCTTCAGCTACAAAGCTCTGAGGGTCACAAACTGGATTCCTGGAGCCAACTCTGAGTCTAATGAATTAGCCAACTGGACGCATGACAAATGTGCCAAACGGAAGTAATCATATAGAAATATACAACTTGTGTGGTGTCCCTGTTTTTAATAGATCAAATGTGCTGTGCACATGCACTTTCCAGTGATGCACAAGTCCGGCAGGTGCTAAAGAGCCAAAAACCCAGAAGCCCAGCTGAGCCCACAGGGGCTTGCCTGTTGCGTTCACAAGGTGCTGGCTCACTCAGATCTAGAATCTGAGCACCAGGATCACAACTACTAATTTTCTCTTTGTTTTCTCATTATCAGAGACTGAACTGTCCTGCTATGAGCTTTGGCCTCCAAGTGACATGGCAATTCTAGCCCTCAATGCTGCCTGGAAGCCAAAGCTCACAGCAGGACAGCTCAATCACTGTGACTGGTTTGTTAGATCTAATCAACAAAAGTAGTATATGGCCCTTCAGATGAGCTGTCACTTATTTAGAAATCTTTTGAAACATTTAAGAAAAATATATGTATCAATACTACCTTATAAACTACTGTTGCCATGAACTGTGGGTATGGCTGCTGATTGGACAGAAATTCCCCAATGACTTTGTTCATTACATCTTGTGGGGGGAAGAAATCATCAAGGAACTGTGGAAGAATCCGAGCCACTACTCGAGCTTCAAAAGGAAATCCTTTCCTGATCCTGAAAATAATAAAAAATTAAATATTTTATGGTTGAATTTCAATACATATCTTGCTCTTTTCCAGTTTAATTGGCAATGGAAAGAACATTTTACTTTCATCTCTGAGTAGGCAAGTTCTCAACAATGATGAATCCAAATCTTCACATAATCTTAATAACAGACTATCCAAAGAGGTCTATTAAAGCTGTCAGAAGCTGTTACAGGTGTGTCCTTACCCCCCACTCTCCCCTTTTCTTTTTCAAATAGTCACATTTTTTGAAGGTCTGGAATTGCATCAGAGATGAGACTTAACAATAGGAAAGCTGAAAAAACTAAAGAAGAACAAAAAAGGACAGGGAGATCACTCCTCCTAGTTATCCGAGAAAAGACCACTTATAAGTAGAACACTAATTTTCATTTAAAGCATCTTTGCATTTTTATTCAAGATCAGAACGGCCAACATATCAAACAAGAAAAGCAAGTGTAAAGTGGGGAAAAGATATTCCAAACTACAGAAAATTTTGTTTAGATAACACTAATTGCAAAGTATTTCTAATAAAAGATGCATCTGTTGATGTGTCGAGATCAAGTTACCATCATGTGATTCTTCCCTGCAAGTTATTTTTTGCTTATAGGAGTCACATTTGTTTTGCTAGCTCTTCAGAGTGAGATATTCAAAAGCACTCAAGCACTGGTCTAGTACTGTTCTCACCAAGAGCAGAAATGAAACCCTCCTCCAGTTTTATGGAAAAACCACTGAACACTTTAAAAAATGTAAACCATTACCCACAAACTACTACACAAAATCTAACATGTTATACTCAAGACAGCTTGAGATTGTCAGATCAAAACGGGTTTTGAAATGTTTCCATTAATGAGTTCCATGTGAATACAGAAGTTTTACTGAATCCTTCCACTGCAATTATTTAACAGCCTCAGAAAGAGCAACTCTTGTGAGGGGGGAAGGGGGAAAAAAGTTTTAAACTCTTAGGGTGGTTTGAAAGATTACTTCCTGTAAACTGGATTTATATCCTTGATTATGTAGAAGACATCCTGAAAAGCACTTAAGAGTTTGACCTGAAGGGAGCTGGAAATACATTTATGAAGTATTATGGTTTGTGCAACACACAGTATCAGTTAGGACATGTCTGGTTCTCATTTACATTCCAGTACGTTTGTGCTGCCTTCAGCAATTCCATCAGTGTTACTGTGTATACCAGGAGTGTAACTTTTAAGCAACAGTAAGTAAAGAAACATCATCAATTAACTGTAAGAACTGTCAACTAGAGAAGTGACCACAGAGCCCCATTTACACATTTTGTCCTCTTACCTATCAAAAAGGACAGATACTCGTTCCATAGCGACAATCACAGATTCACTGTCAGGAGCACCAGGATTTGCATCTGGGATACGGCTGGGACTGATTTTTTCCTTTCCTAAACCAAAATAATTTGTTACAAGTTCACTGTGGATGTTAAAATACACTTCTTTTACTCTTGGTAACAAAAATAAAGAAAGAAAATTAGCACTGTTAGTAAGCCAGTCTCCCAGCACACCAGAAGTATAAAAAAAGTGAGTACCTGTGTACATGCAAGTCAGCATTAATCCAAGGGCTGCCATTGCTCTGTGGGGGCTCTGCACATTCACCCTGTCAACACTCAGTTTAACCAGCGACTCACTGTCCAGCCTAGAAAGCTGCTCTGAAAGAAGGAGTCGTTCCAATCCTCTCAGCACACAGTGATAAATAATGGATGGTGTTAATTCATCACTTCCAGACACCATGACTCCACACATCTGAAATAAAGCAAAAAAGCCAACTCCCTGGTTTTGAGGTGTATTTAAGTCATCTTCTAGCATCATATCACAATAGTATGGAACGGCATCAGGTATTAACAAAAACTGATGAAACGAAACCCAAAAGTATACCTATAACCTCAGTAATTAAGTGGTAAAGACAGCTATGTAGTGATCTCAAGTTAAGTGACCACCCCTGACTGGAGGCATCACAACATACCTGTATAATTCCTGCAGAGAATTCAGGCCCTACATCAAGTGGGTAATTCTCGATCAAATAAAAAGCAGCTGCACACATTACCAAGATGTGCTCTTGGTTATGAATATTCACACAACTGCAAAGGAGCAAAAACACTAGTGGTCACACGAAAGTTGTGGTGGTCACAGAGACACTATAAACAATTCCTAGAAACACAAAGTATTTTTGCACACAAAACATAAGCCCTTTTTAAAATCACAGAAAGTATCACCGAGATGCCATAGGAGAATACTGATTATCATGAAAATGACAGAAAAATGAGGTTTTAGTAACACAGTTTACCAAAGACACAAAAGCCTGTACTATCAGTCTTCTCACCCTCAAATATCATTTCACTCTGTAAATTAAACGTAAAATTGGATGATATTTTCAATGAAAATGCCAAAACCTGCTTGATACAACAGCCTGCTTTAAAATGTACTGGCAACTGCCAACAACAGAGAGCCCTTTTGTTCACACATAAACATGCAACAGTTTGGAGCCAGAGGGAAAGAGGAGTCTTACTGAGCTACTCCTCTCAAATTGGAGAGCAGATACTCGCTGATAATCGGAATGAGTTGCTTTGCTGTCTCGTCGAGCAAATCACACTCCAGGATATAAAGAATTCCATGCAGAGCCCCAATTCGACTTGGCATATGGGTGCTTCTTAGGGTTGATTCCAGCAGTCGACTTACTGGTTCAGCCACAGCTTTATCCTAATACACCCAACAAGAGTATTCATTAGAAGTCAACACTGGTTTAAATACTGGCAAGTCCTGTCATTCGGAAATACTTGGAACAAATTAAAGAGCAGAAAATAGGGAATGAACCAGAGCCTGGCTTAACTTCTTTGAATCCAATGTCACAAGACTAATACAATCGGACAAGAGATGAGCTGCAGATTAACTAGGAAATTTGTGCTACTTTGTTTTATTTGTACAAAGTTATGTCAAAATTTAAAATTTAAAAAACCCAAACAAGATAAGGATTAGTTCAGGAAACAGTATGTTCTATTAGGAATATAGAACTTGAATGACTGAATTTTTCTGGCCTTCCAGCTAAGCACAAAGGATGCTTCCATCTGAAACAGACTGGTATCAGACAACTATACTCTGCCACCTACTATCTGTCTACTTAACTCATAGCACATCATTCCATGTATTTGTTCTGAGACCACTGGTGCTCAGACCTACACATCTTTCCCTCCACCAATCCTGTGATCTGGATGAGGGAATCAAGTGCCCTCTCAGGTGGGCAGGAATGTTGATCTGCTAGAGGGCAGGAAGGCTCCACAGAGGGATCTGGACAGGCTGGATCAATGGGCCAAGGTCAGTGCTCTGGGGTTCAGCAAGGCCAAGTGCTGGGTCCAGTCCCTGCACCACAACAACCCCTGCTGTGCTGGGGCAGAGTGGCTGGAAAGGGCCTGGTAGAAAAGGACCTGGGGGTGCTGACTGAAAGTGGCTGAACATGAGCCAGGTGTGTCCAGGTGGCCAAGAAGGCCAATGGCATCT
>VZTR01005693.1:56977-88582 GCA_013400775.1 Chaetops frenatus | reverse complement strand
CAAGGCCAAGTGCTGGGTCCAGTCCCTGCACCACAACAACCCCTGCTGTGCTGGGGCAGAGTGGCTGGAAAGGGCCTGGTAGAAAAGGACCTGGGGGTGCTGACTGAAGGTGGCTGAACATGAGCCAGGTGTGTCCAGGTGGCCAAGAAGGCCAATGGCACCTGGCCTGGATCAGCAATAGTGTGGCCAGCAGGACTGGGGCAGTGACTGTCACTCCAAAGAATCATTAAGGTTGGAAAAGAACTCAAAGATCATCCAAGTCCAGCCTTGGACCAAGCACCACTATCAACTAAACCACAGCACTAAGTGCTGTGTCCAGTCATTTCTTGAACGCCTCCAGGGATGGTGACTCTACCACTTCCCGGAGCAACCTGTTCCAATGTTTAACCATTCTTTCAGTGAAGAAATTCTTCCTAATAGCCAACCTAAACCTCCTCTGGCACAATCTGAAGCCATTTCCTCTTGTGCTGTCACTTGTCACGTGAGAGAAGAGACTGACCCTTACTTAGTTATTATCTTTCAGGAAGCTGTAGAGAGTCATAAGGTCCCCCTGAGCCTCCTTAGGCTCCATCCTTAGGGAAATGGTTTAGTTATGTCAACGGTTGGATTCAATGATTTTAAGGGTCTTTTCCAAGCTAAATGATTCCACAATTGTACGTTTAGTATTCACAGGTCAAGCTGGTATCGGATACTTCCCTCTCTGTTATCAAATACCACAACTTACTGCAACATGCAAAATCTATTATGAATTTCAGCTTTGGGAAGTCTTTTCCCTGCTATCCAAGTAATTAGTAGAAGCTACCTTACCTTGTCCCTTTACTCATGAAGTATCTAAGATATAGGCCAATTTGACAGTGTCTGCTCTCTAGTTGCTCTTTTTAAGCAGATTTGTGATGTAACTGAGCACAGAACAACAACCAACTCTTGACGGAATCAACTTCCTGTTTTTTAAGTCCCACCAAGCTGTTACATTCAGCTGTTTGCTTGTGAGAAGGTGTTATTAGCTCACTGAGTGGGAAATGACAGCCTAGTCAGAATAAACTATCTCTAAAACTATTTCTGTATGTTTGCCATCCCCTTCCCTTGTGCAGTTGCTGCTACAATAGCTACTGGAAGCCCCACCCTAAAAGCCTTTCAAAATTTCTTTTACCACTGTTCCCCATATAGAATTGTATTAGTCTCAGAGTTTCTAGAAGTGCTAACTCCTTCAAAAATTATTTGTAATTTTTTTTCCTGAATAATTCCACTCTGAAGTGTTCACTGGGAAGTACTTCTGGTCTACACATTTCAAGACAGAATGATGCAGTGGAGGGAAGACTGAGGGAGAGAAAAGGGATACATGACTATCTGGGGCTATATATTCATCACATGCACTGTCCCAGCCTCCCATGAGAGTACAGCCATTCACCAGTACTACATATCTAGCAAAAGCTGTTCCACAAGTCCTCATTTCTGGCCTGAAATGTAACAAATGAGGAGTCCAGGGCAAAGGCAACACCGAATTGAGTAAGACAAACCAAAAAGCATATTAAATTATGCTCAAACCTCAAAAAAAAATCAAACCAAACAACCTTTCTGTTTAAATACAGGGTAATTGGAGATAATGTTTGCAAACTCTGAAAGCCCAGAATACATATCCTATTACTTCTTACAGCCATGCAGATCAATTAAAGGATATTCTTAGAGACAAACTCTTACCAAGTATATCAGGTTTTGCAGCAGAAGCTGAGTTAACCTAGACACTCATGAATTTGCAATAAACAACTTTCTGAGATTTTCTTACCATTCCAAGAACAGCAGCAGCTTTACAAGTAGCTGGTATCAAATACTGTACAAGAATCTCATCTTCTGATGGATGCACCTTTCGCAACTCTGTCAGTGTTGTGTACATCATCTCAAACTGATTCCTTTCTGTAAATAAGTCTGACACTGCCAGAAGCTGTACAGAAATTAAAATTGAATATTAAAAAAACCCATTAGCAGACAGCCAGAAATTGACTCTCCCTTCTGTTGTAATTGTGAGCAAAAGATTCCTCAATTGATCTATTAAATGTGTAAATATTTACTCAAGGGTCTAAAATAACTATTAACTATTCTTGTCAAGAATTAATTCCACCATTCATCTCAGATAATAATGAACTCCAAGAGGTTCTTTTTACCAAAAGGTTTACAAAACCAAAGCCACTATAGTAAGTAATTCTGGGACATGAACAAACATTGCTATTTATAATATACTAAACCACCTCAAAACACAAAACACATACTTCTCTTGCAAGGCTAGCTTTATTTTTAGTCTCTTATGACAGTGAATAATGGCTGTCAAGACACATTCCACACCTATGTTCTTTTAGTTTTTCTTCTACACTCAATAATCAATTTAGTTCTCCAATACATTATTGTTCCATCTTCATTTTCTTACAAAGGGATAGGATAAGCAAATGTTGTTTTAGCAAGTAGTCAACTAAAATATCAACTGTCATTAAGTAAAAATAAAGTATTTGTAATGTAGCAGCAGAATATGCAGTCCAGATGCTTATATAGTTTACATCAGTAGAATGCTGTAGTTGCTCAAGTTATATCTCTGTACTGCCCACAGAATAGCACTGCCAAGAAAATTCTGTGTGTCCATATATTAAAAGATGCTTTACAAGTGCTGCTTAGCTCTGAACACTTGGTAATGTATACTCAATTATGACTCTGGATAATAATTCAGACTTACTGATCGCACCACTTCACTGATCAGAATGACTGGTGTTCTCCTGCTAGGGTTGGATGGCAATATCCACTGACTGTACAGTTCAAGCAAGAACTGAGAACAAGAATGGATATCTACACCAGCCCGGTGTTTCCTGCAAAGAACAATAAACAAGTGTTAAAATAACTATTCTTAAGCCCTGCTAAAAGACTTGATTTGAAATAATACAGTTATTTACCAGCATCCAATCTATAAACCCAGCTTATTGAACTCAACATGAACAAATAAAACCTTATCTATGACTCAAAAGAAAGATGAGACAAAAAACAAGATACCTGGTGTTGATAGGAGAGGTTGGTGGTGAGGAAGGAGCGGGTGCATCGTTGTCATCTTCTTCATCCTCACCCCACTCTTCTTCTCTCAAGGGAGTGATATTATTTCCTAACCATATGGAGTGTATAGAGACCTTGCAACACACAGAAAAGAGAAAATCATATAGCAAAGACACGCATTTAATACCCCCATAGTCAAATTAGAAAAATTTTATAAGTCAAATATATTTTCCATTTAAATGACAGTCTTCTAGCTGAGGAGACACCCAGTTATGACCTACTCTGCATCACTCAGAGATTTTAGTTTCTATTTGATGTCAAGCAATGTTTCTTAACTGATTTTTCAAAACTGGAAGAAATGTAATAAAAATAAAGTTTCAAGTTGAGCTTTTAACAAACCTGTCCCAGTTTATAATCCATATCTCCTATTTCTCGTTCAGTATTGATCTGCAGTAAGAGTTTTTCATGGCTGATAAGAGCACCTGTAATGAAACACAAGATGCATTTTTTAAATGCATAACAAAGCACATGTGAAAATGGATTTCAAATTTTCTTGAGAGTACCTTTTCCACTTTTTAAATGTGAAAGAAATTCACTCTGTCCTTCTCCCCCACAAGCAAGCACTTACCTGTAGTAGCAGGAGAAAGTGATGGAACAGGGTCCCAAGCTTGGTATAAGTGATGAGTGGCAATATTATCTCTCTTAGATACCATTGCCTGGATTTCCTGTTCAACAATGCCCCTGATAACACTTAGCTTCCTCCCAAACCTGAAAGCCCAAGAGAAATTAATTTGAGCAGATTTTTCCTTTAACAGTTTTGTGCAAATCTGGCTTACTTTGCAATGTTATGTGTCTATGCTTATTTTCAGTATTAGAGAAATGAAAACGTTGAAAAATATATTCTGCACACTGTTTACTTTGTTTTGTTAAGATGTTATCTTTTTAAGATAATATTTTAAGTCAGCAGGGTTACAATGCTAAATCCGTGTAACTTCTATGTAAACAGAACCATCCACATATACTCTTACCTAGAAAATACAATCTACACATATTTTTACTACAGCTAGACTAAGCAACTGCCATTAAGGTTAATACATAATGCATTTGAAAACAAGTGAAAACAAATACCTTGTGTCCAGGGCTTTTAAAGCTTTGTTGCGGGGCTGCTGTTCCAAACAGCTAACTGCAGGATTGCCTGCAACAGGTATGGTCATTGCACTCAGCACCAGGGAGGTTATGGCTTGTACTGCAAGAACATTGATTTGGGTCCTCTCTGTATCTTCCTGTAAAATGAACTCACTGTAATTTGAATTGTTAAAAAAAAAAAATCCCAAAAGCTCTGAATATCAGTTTGTCATGTTTCACTAAATTATCATTTATCATAATTATATATATATANCGCATGCATCCTCTCTTGCCACAACAGCATTAAAACCTCAAGATGTCCATTTTGGAATTTTTTAAGAGGTGTTTAGCTTCTTTCTTTGCAGCTACCCATTAGTTACGTGTTGAAATAAAGCATCAGACCACAAAAGCATCTGATCCTTTTCAGAAGATGTAAGATGGTAACCAGTGTTCAACTTTAAAAAAATTTTATTTTTATTACAGAAAATATTAGCATACTGAAATTTACAACAGCGCTTAAAATATTTGCAATTTTGAACATACTAGTTTGCCTTGGAAAGCAAGAGGGTGACTTGAGGACTTTAACTTGATAGCAGACAAGACTGAGCCCCACCTGGCTACACCCTCCTTTCAGGTAGTTCTGGAGAGCAATGAAGATCCCCCTGAGCCTCCTCTCCCTGAGACTAAACACCCCCAGCCCCAGTTTTGTTGCTGTTCTTTGGAGAGAAATATTTTGGTATAGGAATTGGTATATAAATACATATATTTTGGTATATAAATTAGACACAAATTTTGCTATAAATTTCTTCAGCTCTGATCCCCAAATGCTGTCCACTGAATTTTGAACATTTACCTAATAAGCTTGAAGCCCAGATATCTGATATACAGTCTACAAGTGGGAGCAGGACACATGAACATGCATCTTCAGGTCAATTAATTTCTAATCAAGAATCTTACAAAAAAACCACTGTGTTGAGTGATGTACTAATAAGGAGTTGAAACAGCTTCCTTAATTTCTTTTCCTCACTATTTACATGCTTGCAGAGGCTCTAAGCCAGAAGATGGATTTGTCTCAACTCAACAGGGTATGAAAAAAAGGAAATACATAATAGAAAGAATTCCTTAGTGTTAGTCACTTCTTTTCTGCTTTACAGTTTTATTAATAGAAACACTTCTCTTGGTTTAAGCGAAATTTTATTTAAAAAATACAATGAATGACATTACCTCTTGTTGATTCTCCTCTTGGTCCATCACAATGGGCTGAGTTACAAGCACACCAAGCAAAGTAGCCCAAGTCTCTTCAAACTGAGTACGGCTGATCCATCCTATGGAAACACTCAGAGATAGCCATTTATGTCTTAATACAAAGTTAAACAAAGAACACTGTTTCCACAGATGTAGTTTCATACCACTTCCCATTTGTTTTGGCATTTTTTGTAATGGAACAGGCTCCCTAGGGAAGTGGCCACAGCACCAAGCCTGACAGATATTAATGAATGTTTGGACAATGCCCTCAGGCCCACGATGTGTCTCTGGTCCTGTACAGGGCCAGGAGTTGGGTCTCAATGATCCTTGTGGGCCCCTTCCAATTCAGCACATTCTGTGATTCTGTGATCTACTAGGTGTGGATGTGAATGGCAAAAAACAACACCATAGCTTCTCTCCTCCAGCTCCAAGAAGGTGGAGAGACCTGGAAACACTGTGCAAGGAGAGTCATGGAATGGTTTGGGTTGGAAGGGTTCTTTCAAGATCTTCTAGCCCAACCCAAACATCTGATGTCTGAGCTGAAGGTAGGTTAGAGAGGTATCTTATCACAGGACTTTATACTATGCATTAATAGAAAAAAACTGGGAGGGGGGAAGTAAAATGTCCTCAAATATGCTGTCAAGTGTATGCTCAGAAAACAAGTGGTCATTCTGCAAGAGCACACTGAAATCTCCCCGAGTTGGAATAACTTTTGGCTTTATTTCTATAATTTATTCTCTTCATTGAACAAAATGTAAGAAGTACTGCAGCACAATTACTAACCTGCTCTGAAATATTATCTGTCTTCCACATAAGCAACAGAAGCATGCAGTTTCAGATAAAGTTATTCAGTAATTTCAAAACACAAGTAAATGCCCAATAAGAGCCAAATGTATTAATTGAATTATGTACATACCAAGGGTATTAATGCGATAGATGAACTCCTTAAAGATTTCCTTTTCTTGAAGAAATTCCACTGGGATTTCAGGAAAAACTGTGCCAAAGTCACCTAAAGGCTTTGGTGACCAGCCTAATTTCCAGACCTGAAGAAGTATAATCAAAGTTTAATTATCCAAACCAGATATAGTATTTATATTACAGCTGTAAATATACAGGCACCATTCAAAGGCAACAAGACACCAGTAAATAAAGTAGTTCTCCAAATAGAAAAATACTCAAGGAAAGATAGAACCTCTAACATAACTTATATAAAATGTGCACCATATTTTTAATTTTAGGGCTTTTTCCACCATACTTCCCACTGTAAATTAATTATCCAGTTTTATGGTCCAAGTTTAAATACAGAAGCAAGTAAGTTCCTGTCACATATTTCAGTTTAGAGATTGTGTAGAAATGATGCTGAAACAGAATTCAACATACTACTGATGCCTGAAAAAGCACACTGATAGATCAGAGAGGGGGCAAAAATGTTTCAACCAAAAAAATTATGTTTTGATATCCCCTCAAAAACAGAGTGCTGAGGAACAGAGAAATGGCCTTGCACATGCTGTTACTCAGTGTTCAAGAAGACAAACTGATCGATCAAACCAGCTTAAGGTTGAAGTCCTACTGATGTAGAACTTAAGATGCAGCACCATGTTTGGTTTTCAAAGTCTTTCAGTAACTTTTAAATTCCTGAAAGCAAAGCATAATAAACATACCAAGGGAGGTACTCTGGTGTAACTGTTCACTAGAGGCAGCCTTGCTAAACTGATGATGATGTTCTTGACGACAGGAGTGAGAAATGCAGGGATGCTGCTGTTCCTTTTGTGCCCCAGTGACAAGACAGTCTGTAAGCATTCCACCATCTCAGCTATCATTTCACATGCTGCAATAATGTGCTTTGTTTCTTTGTTGGGATAGAAAGAAATTCAGTTTTATGAATCCACTCAAATGACAAATAATTTAAATAGACAGAAACACAAAAAATTCTTAAAACAGTATGACAACTAAAAAGGACAAAATCACAATAAGGACACAAAGTGGATACAAAGAAATTTTAAAAATTTAAAATCCCACAACACTTTAAAAGGCTCAGTCTGTAGCATGCTGCACAGCTAACAGAATCCCCCAAAATAAAATCTGCATTAATGTATAACTTTCAACAAAAAACAACTATACCTGTCAAAAATATGTCAACCTATATTTAACAGATATTTAGCAAATGCAAATGAGGCCTCAGGCAAACCTTCATTGTTAAAAATAATAGTAATGGAAAGGGTACTTAAAAATATTTATTCAGTAAAAATTTAGGACAGAAGCAAAAGTCACTGTTTACTTACTCTGTACATTTGAATCAACTTCCCCCTCACTTAAAGGTTTTGAAGTATTCTTCTTTCTTTCAGGACTAAGAAGTTGATTACCAGGTTCCACAGCAACTGAATTGGAGAAAAATATTTGAAATATACAGGTATTACATACTTCATATTCCATTTTTTAATGACCACATAGTAGTCAAATGTTTGCAATATCCAAGGCACTTGCCAAGCTCAAAAGTAAACACTAAATTTTAAACAGAAAATTAAAGTAGTAAAAACTAAATTTGTCAAACAAACAATTAATAAGGGCACAAAGGAAATATTCCAGACACCCAGCATTTGATCAATGATGACTGACAATCTATTAAGAGAATTTTTCTCCTAGCTGGCCAAACTGCACTCACCTGCTTCTATGATAAATCTAATACAGTTAATTAAGGAGCAAGCGTATGTCACATGAGCTGCAGAAGACAGCAAATTCCAGAGACTAGGCTGCTGCAGTGTCAGACAGCAACAATCCAGAGCAGCTTGAAGATCTACACTTAATGGAATCTGGTCATGCACTAAATGCCATGATAGTGCCNGCAAATTCCCACAAAAGAACAACTTCTAACCAAGGGTGACTTTTTTTTTTTAAACTCAGCAAAATTTAAAGTTTTAGTAGGAAATAGTATTGATTTTTTTCTGAGAAAACACTATTTTAATGACAAGAAAATTATGATATTTATATACNACAGCCCAAATCTGATTTACTAGCACAGGTCAAACACAAAAAAACACTGAAGAAATTTCTACAGTTAAGACAAAAGAATTGCCCCAATCAAAAATTACTCAGTGGTGATCAGTTTAAAATAGAGTTGTTCCCTCTCCCAACATTTCATCACATCTTTAATTATGGTGTAGTTTCTTACCTCCACTGACATCACTACGAATTTCAGGATATCATCCTCTTTGTCAGGAGGAACACGGAGACCAACTGGTAGTTTTGAGAGTAACAACAAATACTGAGCCAGTGCACGACAAAGTGTCATCACAGACTGATACATCACCTCATCTCCTATAAAATAAGACTGGATGAAATCTAGCAGTTTGAATTCCCCTTCACTAAATGTTTTTCAGAACTATTTCATAAGCACTTTTATGCCAGGCATCTTGATTTTTTTTTAAATAGCAAGTTCATGTATTCACAAGACACCGGTACAGTATCTTTGCAGAGGAGAGAATAAACTTTAAAAGACCATTATTTCTATTACCAAAGATATCGCTTAGTTTTTTCCAGTAGGCTGATGGCTCAGTTGGCAATAGTGGTTGAAAAACCTGGTGGTTGGCTGGAAGGTTTTGTACAGCAGAAGACACATGATCCAGAGTTACCCTCCGAGCTGTTTCAAAGAGGCTGCTCTTCTGGTCTCTTGAGAGCTCATTCATGCCAAGGCTTAAACAAGGTGCCAATAAGCTTAGGTTGAATTCCTGAAATCAAATAGTAAATAAAAAGAAATTGCTTTTAAAGTGAAACTAAGCATCTGGTGGTATTATTGTAACATACTAATGCAGTGGTAAATTTACAGTTTATTGATTAACTAACTTATTATTAGCACCTCTGCTCTGCAGTGGTGTAACAATATAGTTAAGCCCATGGAAGCTCTGCATTTAAATTCCAACCAGTATCATACTGAAAGGAAAATCAATATGCTTATTCCAAATTTTCAGGACAATGCGTGAATAAAGCTTAAGGATTACATATATACAAGGAATCTTCAAGTAGCAAGTTTTCAAACAAGTAAGTCAAATATATTTTTAAAAACAGCTTCCACACTTCTTCATACCAGCCACAAATATCATGGTGAGAATTGGATAAAAGACATTCTTAGATACAAGTTGTCCTTTATGCCAGATTTACTGTCTGTGGCCTGTTACTGGCTTACTGCAAGTCATCCAGCACAGATATTGAAGACGTTACAGATACAGCTGTATGGCAAAACAAGATTATGTAAAATGGTAAAATTTGATTATTCTGATTGCAACAGATAAATAAACCTTTGCTTAAGGTTTATTTATTAAACCTAAACTCTATCTACTCAACCTGTACTACTAGGAAGTTACTATAAGCAACATTGCTAGACACAGGTATCCACTGTTTTACATAAATATCTATTATTTTACTTTCTAAAATAAGGTGAATTAGTATTATCAGTACATATGATCAGTAACAGTATTATATAAATTTGAACGTAATGTGAATTTCAGAATGTAATCTAGTAATACTACCAACAGGAACACTTGATCTAATTACATCCTCTTCCTCTGACAAAAAAGTTACCTTGCTGGTCATGAAGGAGTTCAGGTCAGGCTGAGGAATCCTATTTACCAGCTCTGCTCCTTCTAGCAGTGCTGAGTCAGACTTGATGGAGCACTGGGACCGCACTAGTGACACATACCAGTCCTTCAGTGATCAAAAAAGGCAATTTATTACATACTTGTTTTCAGAAAACAACACAGTATATGGGGGGCAAAGGGAGAACTGCTCATTGGCAATGCATGTCTAAGACATCTGTAGGCTATATTAATATAAAAAAACACCCATCAAATTAAAAAGCAAAGCAAAACAAAGAAGTGGTGAATGGAAATGAAACATCTTAAACTAGACCAATAGACATTCACTGACAAGTTGTCTAGTTCCACAAAGTCTGGACAGGAAATGAGGAAAAATGAATCTTAATATATAGTGTAGGTACTTGTATTAGGATCCTAAAGCTGAGCAGACTATCTAGAAAAAAAAGCATGGAATACTCAGTCATCACACAAACACAACAGTAATAACAGAAAAGCCAATACTATAACCAAGGAAGAAAACTTCAGATTCAAATAAATTTGCTGTCATTAAATAATTAGAACACAACTAAATCTATCAGAGTTCAAGGAGCATCTGGATAATGCTCTTAGTCATAGTATTCATTTTTAGGTAGCCCTGTGAGATGCAGGGAGTTGGACTCATTGATCCTTATGAGTCCCTTCCAACTTAAGATATTCTATGATTCTGTGAACTATGCAGAAGTTGTGGGGGAAGCATACATTTGTTTAGAATTTACAGTGACAGACAAAGGGGATTTTTGGGATAATTTGAAGACAAAGCTATGGGCAAATGGTTTCTGGGCACAGCATTTTCTCCTGCTGTCCAAGTAAGTCTCAATGTCTCCCCTAAGCCAATGACTGCTCAGACTGATCCAAACTGTCAGCTAATCAAGTAAGTTTTACCATCTCAGTTACATAAGTTTCCTATTACTGTGTATCACTGTAGAACATGGAGGGATGAAAAGGAGAAATTATTTGGGCCATGGGACAAACTAGAAAAAAGGAAGACACAGAAGGCCCCCAAGCCTTGCTCTTAGTCTTCCACTTCACTTGGAAATAAATACATCTAAGTCCATGAAAGACAGAAACAGTTCAGTATTCTTCTTATCTGAGAGTAATTTTAAGCTGAGAAGGGAAAACTGAACAAGCAATGTTTAATTTCCAAGAGACAGCCAACAACTTTCAGCAAATGAATGAAACTAATAACTGTAGTAAACACATCAAGAAAACAAGATTATTTATCTGTCTCCATTGAACTGGATATAAATCTTAAAGCTAAGCAAAGAAACCAAACTTGGTAAATTTTTCACAGCACTGTCAATATAACGAAGATCTATGCTTGTGCTAATTAGCCATCCCAAGTTCAACAGTCAGCCAACACACATGAAATTAATCACTGATCTATATTTGAGGTACGTTGACAATCCTGAGAGCATTAACTGGCTAGTAAAAATAAGATGCGTTTAAATATTTTGTAATGAGTAAAGCTTGTTTATAGCCAAGGCACTTTTAGTGACTCTTTGCAAATATAATCTTACTTTGTCTAGAACTACATTTTCTAAAGCTGGTTGGTCTTCTCCATCTAGTGGGTGTGAGGTAACCAGAGGTGAAGGACTGGTTGTGTCTGGTGCTACCATAAGACGAAATCTATCCAAGAGTGAGTAGAGTCTTTGGTGTCTGAAAACAGAAGAACACATCAGCAGAGGGCTACCTTAGTTCTGCAAATAATTTAAAAATAGAAAGACATCCAGTGACTCAATTCTAATGCCAGGACAGAAAAGCAGTAGCTTCTTCAGTTTTCTGTCAGATACATGCAGTCATATGATGCAAACTTTCTCTGGGTATCAGTGGCCGAAATTAATTAACTCAGCACCACCAACAAATAAAGATTTAAATTTAATTTAGCATTAAAATTTGTGATATACTTAAGCATAGAATACAGCTTTCTCTAGGCAGCAAATCTTTTAATGAGTAAGAAGAATCAAAGTTAGTGTACATATTATTTGACTGCAAAGAAATAGATTCTAACAGACGCTAATCAAAAACCCACTCAAACTATACTTCTATTTAAAAAAACCAATCCCTCACCATACTAAGGACTCCAGTTTCTAGATTTATGTAACTGTCAGAAATTTTTCTTTCTTTTTTGGTACAGATTTTTCTTGTTTGGGTTGTTTTTTAAATTCCATTACTGCTATCAAGAACTTGTACAAAGTAATTTTTTTGATGTTTTTTTTTTAATTGAATAAAGCATTACCTATGTAGGCACATTACTACTGATCTACTGCAGTCTCACATTTTAGGTTCTTTCCCCTACTTATTTCAGTCAACAGATATTAACCTCAAACAGCAGTGAGGAGTAAATAAGGATCTGTCCAACATCAAATAGAAGTTTTCCAAAAAAAGAGTAATTTACTCCTTTTTATACCAGCAGTTTAAACAACCAGGAGACTGAGTAATTAAAACTTTTAACATAGTTGTCCGTGAGGAAAAAAAAACCAACAAACTAAAAAAACCCCAAGCCCATTTAGCTTGAACTGACAGTATTTTGCAAGTTGGAGGAAAATAGAGTTGGCTCTAGTAACATAGATGTTGTCAAGAAATTAACTTGCAGCTGCTGTCTCTCAAAAGTTAAAGACTGAGTGGGATGCAGGAAAGAGAAGAATTTGATGCAACCCTCTAGAGCTTGCTTTAGTTCTTAAGTAGTTCTTACTGCAAATTCAACATAGCCACTTGTGCTAGAATATGCCAGCATCTTATGAGAGGCTTTACTCCTGGTTTACCTCCAAAGCAGACCCACTATCTGACCTCTAGGAAAAAAGCCAAAACATAGGAAGACAGGGTTAACACAATTTGTATCAGAACATTACTTAGTTTGACCTTTTAATATGTATTGGTATTATTTACCTTGCTGTTAATCCACTGTTTTGAAGGTACTCCTGAATTCTATCCAGTTCTTCAACTGGTAACTGAGCAATGCTGTTCTATAGAAAAGAGTCACAAGAATTTTACAGGACAGAAATACATCAATCCCTAAAGATACTTCTACCAGATTAACAAAGCTACCGGCAGATAAAGTGAAATAAAATAAACGTTCCCATGTCTATACATTAAAAAATTAGTCAAATGAAATCACTTAATCATATTTGGACGTACTTCAAATCATTGCTCAGTTACAGAGCTGGCAGTACCCGAAGTGATTCCCAGGCAGGGATTTCTGTGTACCTGCAGAGTTGCTGCCAGCAGCATTTCCACGCGGCGGCAGGCCAGGGTGTCCACCATTCGAGCCAGCACGCGGAAGGGAGTGCACAGCAGCTTGTCCACGTACAGCGTCAGCACAGCCCCGGACTGGCTCAGGTGGATCCCCTCCAAGCACTGCAGCGTCTTCTTCAGAGTTGTGGGCTAGATGTTGAAACAGCACGAAACAGACAAAAAAATTATAATCTATTTGGAATACAAAGATCTTATAGCTAAGGGGAAAGACACTCAGAAAAAAACTATAGTTGACAACTACATTCAATAGAATCATCTCTGTGTGAATAAGTTACTGGGTTATTTAATTATTATGAACAGTATGTTGTTTGATGTGTAACTGTAAAAACTTACTCTTACAAGAGTAAGCAAAACATAAGGAGCAAAACTTTTTGGGGAAAAAAGCTACAGATTTAAGTGAAATTGCAAGAAGCTTTGAACACAGTGAGAAGCTTCAGCTCTCGAAGAAGGCAGGAACATTTGCATAGTCAAGACATGTGACAGTACAGAAATCCAGACAACCCTTGAGGATTTTCTGAGCATATGTTCGAAAACAGCAGTAGCAACTCAGGATCAAAAGTCTGTGCAAATAATTTTTAAAATTTCTTCAATTTTTTTGAAAATGAGCACCGATTCAGCACTAATATTCTAAAGGGAGATACACAAAGACAAACTAGGCTGACTCATGAAACCAATCTTGGTATAGAGCAGTCTGTTAATACCAGCTATTTTAATTTTACTGTCTTTCCTGATAATCACCAAACATTTCACACAGTGACTATATCTTCCATTAAAACATACTCAGTTTAGTTCATTCCACTGATTCTCAGCTATTATGCCCAGATTAATCTCACATAACTTTAAAGCTGTCCTAGATATGCACAGAGACAAAGGAAAGAGTCAGGAAACAGCACTGAAGCTACTCAGGGTACAGGTGGCAGCTCCCACAACTATCTCTAGAGAAAGTCCAGCAAATGACATTTCCCGTGATTAAGAGAGACACATACAACCTTATATCCCTATAAAACATCATCTGCTCCTTTTAATCTGAAAACTAAAATAATCAGCAGAAATAATATCCCGAATTTCTTGGTGATTTTCCCTCACCAAGTGGCTGTAACTTTTGGAACACATCAATGGAGAAGGCATGAGCTCACAAAGCATTTTCATATTGCCAGGGCCTATGAAGATGGACTGGCTCCTACTCCTGCCTCTGTAGTTAGTTTGCTATTTATACTACAAGGGAATTAAATCAAAGTTGAAAGTTACAGCCTTAATTTACCCATCAGATATTGATTATGTGGGATAACATCCATAAAGGAAGAAAAGCAGCTTAACCATCTCTACTTGAATTCATAGATTTGATGGACAGGAATACATCTAATACTGAAGTTGTTTAATATAAGATTTGCTGTTTGCATTTTTAAGTAAGTGACTTTAAAAATAAAATTGGAAGTTGATAAATGACCCAGAAATGTCAAACTTTGCATATTTATCAGTTAAACATATGCTGACATGAAGTGACTTTATTCTTCACAAGAAGTCAAAAAGTTAAACTTACAGCTGCTAGATTCTCACACCGTGACTGAATGGCCTGGATGAAGAGACCACTGGCTGCTGAATTCCTGTGAACAGCACTGATAAAGTCTTGTACTGGAGGCTCATGGGACAGATTAATCAAGTCTTGAACATGATTCACAATAAGCCAGGTCAGGTGTTCTGAATCATGCAGGTTTTGACACTAAAGGGGAAAAAATTAAAATCTGATTGCAGTAACACCAATGTTAAGATTTTAATTACTAAACATGATGCAACATGAAGCTTCTCTTATATAATTCTGGTAGCTACTTTGAAATAATGGCATAGAGGGTCTATATCTCAATACTACCATCATTATTTTTACATGACAAATTTTCCAAATGTTTTGATATTGTTGCAAATTAAGGTATTTACCATGAATGTGCAATTTATTTTTCTAAGAACACTAAAAAACAGGTTAGAAACAACTAAATTGAGAAGGTTGATTCAAAGATGCTGATTTTAATGAAACGGTGTTTGAAATAAACATGCACACACAAAGTTGTCTTGTAAAATGTGATTTTCATTTAGGCTTCTTAAAGATTTCTTATTACTACTGGCCTTTAACACAAAATTAAGAAGTTCTGGAAAGCAAATCCAAAGAAATATGTCAATAATTAATGTCAAACCTCTAGAGGCTTGTGTATATCAACAAGCAGTGGACCAGGCAATGCTGAGAGGTTGTACAGAACTTCAGCAAAGAGGTTTTGGAGGATTTTACCTTGGATGACCTCTAATCTGACTCTAATGGCTGCCCATTAGTACTCAAAGTGCTTCCTAAACATAGCTTTTTGTTCAGTTGAACCTGAAAGGAATGCAGTTTGATTACCCCAGAACTGATCTGAGGTGCAAACCCAAGTGCAATGCCTCCTACTACTGAATATTCACTTCAACAGTTCCCAATGAACTAAAAGTCCAATACTGAGGCTGCAAAAGAGCAAAGCCACAGAAATTGTTCTCACTGGAGAACCAAAATGGAAGTTTAAATGTTAATGTAAAACCTCTCTTCTTAAGGCGTAGAGACAGAAATTTGTTATCTCCTGGATTCTGTGCACTGCTACAGATGTTGGGAAGTCTAGAACTACTTAGTGTGCTCCAAGCACCTCCCAAGTAAGGGATGTGATACCCAGAAGGTAATTCTATTACCCACCAGGTAACCTTTACAAGCTAAGAGAACTCTTGGTTCAGAACAGAAAAAAATGACAAATGAGGTCATATCTAAGCTTACAAAAGCACCACCTGAAAATAAAACTACTAGTTTCACAGATCTTCATTTTTCACTTAACACACTTCACTTTTCAGTTAACACACATCAGTAATGACTGTCAGCATCATAAAATAACTCAAAACTGTAGTTATAAAAGTCACAATTCAAAACTTACAACATAGTCACAGAAGAGAATGAGTGCTCCTCTTCTCACTATCTCACGATTGCACATGCCACGCTTAGATTCCAAATCTGATTCATCACTGTCTCCAGATATATGAGGGCTAAGCAATTTAGTAGTAGAAAGGCTGTGTCGCCTGCAAAAAGTATATTATATTTTGTTACTATTTTCTTAGTATGGCTACTGAAACATAAACAACCAAAGTGCTTGGAGTATCCTACCAATGTCCTTACAGGACATGTCGTTCCCATAAACTTCATTCAAACATTACACTTCCCTGAAGTAGACACTTTGCGTTCCATCAGATCTTCTTTTTTTTTAACAATTAGTAATAAGGAATATTACTTGCTACTTCTTCAGACAGTCTAAAGGACTAAATGAGTTATTTAAAAGAAAAACATGGGCTGCTGTGTCTCTGGTAGGATAACAGAACCTACTACTGTATTTTCTTCTCAAAGCAGTGTCTTGAGCACTCAGTCTAGTGTCAGATTAAAAGTGATGCCCAACCCAGGNAAAAAAAAAAATTACTGCTATTTTAGTTCATAGAATCATTAAAGTTGCCTGTAAGATCATCAAATCCAGCCTTTAACCTAGCACCACATCATGGCTCACCACTAAGCCATATGCTGCAGTGCCACATCCACACACCTTTTCAACATGATTCCACCACTTCCCTAGACAGCCTTTTCCAGTGCCTGAGCAGTTGCCTTGCTTTGCTCATAATCCTGGTAATTTCATATTTCCACAAACTAAAATAATATATTTTCAATACTTAATGTTGAACTGCAGCAAGAATCTCACATTTGAGAATGCACTTCAGTTCTAGAGCAAGACAAGTCTGCCCCAACACTCACTGCACAAGCACCAGAAACATCTCTCAAATCATTTGTTTGCCTGCCTCTACAGGTAACACAGAGGCATCCCCACCCTCACAGCAGGTCCCTTCCTTATCCACTAAGGACAAATCATCCCAATGCCTGACACGTGGGATAAACTAACTTCAGACCAAGAAAATACTCATTTTAGAACAAACCTCCAAATTTCAGACAACTAGTGTTAAGTGAGGTTATTACAGTGCTTGATGCTAGTGAACCAGCACGGTGCTAATACCATGTTTTGACAGCATTTAGCAATAGACCCACTGAGACCAGATAATCCTGTAGCTACAGTTATAGTTCTATGATCAGATTGTATTGTCACAAGCAAAACAGTGCCATCATCTCCACTGGCTGGTTATTTCCTAGAAAGTGAAATATGAGGTTTCTATATAAACATGAAACACTGAGTATTTTGCTACAGTTATTTCCATAGTTTTAATAAAAAGTAGTACACAGATGAAGTTCCCTTGCCTTAGAAGTGGAGACATTACCTGGCAGTTCTTCTGAGGAGCAACTGAGCACAGAACACATTTCCTTCCATTTCCTTAGTTTGAAAGCCACACCAATATCAGTACAGACAACACGTACACACATAATTGCACAGCTACATTTCATAATCCAAGCAGCACCATTCAATGGGCTGACAGGCTTGGCAGAAAGCATATGGGTTGTTTTAATATGATTTTAGAAAATATAATTATATGAAATACACTACTACTACTAGGGAACAATATCAAACTTACTTTGGGGTTTGATGCACTTCTGACCACCAATTGTAGTTGGTATAATTGACAAGAAGCAAGATTTGACACCAGAGAAGAACTAAGGAAGGATGAGTGGGAATCATCGACTGAACAAGGTCACTCAGACTTTCAAGGGTATAGAAACTACCATCAGATCCATCTCCTGTAAAAAGTCTGGTGGCTGCAGCTGTGATTCTTCTAAACATCCCTGGAAACAATAAAACCATGTTATAGTAACAAAGCTCTAGTCTGAATTCTGAAGCTTTAAAATTGTTCACAGTAGAATTCCTGCAAGAAAGACAAATTCTAAGCAGTTTTATGAATTTAAGGCAAGTGATGAAGTTTGCCCAAGGGCACTGTGTAAACCAGAAATTACCAGCTTTCAGACTCAATAAATAATGTTTGGCTAGGTTTCATGAAAATTCTAATTAATCTGATACATGAAAACCTTCATTAAACTTAAAACTGTCATTTGTGGACCAGGACTCGTTTTGTTTGTTTATAATTTAAAACACATATGTTCTACTTAAGAACCATGAGGTAACTATCCTGCACGTTAAGGAAGAATAACTACAAGTATTCAGAGGATGGCTTTCCAAATAGATTGAGTTGAAACTGAATTTATTCTCTTTCATATGATTTCTAAAGTGCAAAAATTAGGTGGTTTTGCCATTACTCTGAGAACGGAACACTCAGCAAAAAGTAGAAATTTGCTTTCTGAATAAATTTTCTGAAATTTGCTGATTCTGTGCTTGTATGCCAAAACAAAGGCTGGGAAAAAAAAGAATTAAGAAAATGGTGGGAAAACAAGGAACATTGTCTAAAGGTGTAGGACTTCTTGAGTTTCTAGAAGGTAAGATCAGGGGGGAAAAAAAGGTTTCTTCAGAGTCAGTTAGAAACCAAGAGCTAATCAGAATAATGAAGGAAATCTGCAGTGTTACTTGCTTTCCTTGCCAGATATACAGAAGAATGAAGCTGTAAATTCCACAGCCATGTGGACCAATTTAAGCTGCCCCCAGGATTAATAAATACACAATGTAAATAGCAAAAGAATGGGAAAAATAGCTGAGTCTCAAATCTCTGGTTTCACTTATTAGCAAACCAGTTCCCATTCCAGCTCCCTGCATTTGCAGAAACTACACCATCTAGTGACTTCCTACAGTCATAAAAGCCACTGCACATTTATCTTTTTCTTTGTCCATGCCTTTTATTTCTAACTTCAAAGAAGCACATGAAAATATTCACTTATAATCTAGTAGCTTCCTACAGTTGGAAACACAGGAGCCAGCAATGCTCACATTAAAACTGCAACCAGTGAGAAGACAAAACATCCAAGTAGAACAGTGGTTAAAAATGACAGAACATAGCCTATGTTTCCAGACACAAATTGCTATAAGCTACACCCATAGTTAGGAGAATATAACTTAAATAGAAAATAATTATGGAGGTTCTAACTGAACAAAAAGAAAGGTATTACAAATTCAGGCAGTTAATTAATCCTCAACTGAAATAAATATGTTATGACATGAAAACACAGCCCAGGTGTCTGAACAACTTGTCTTTTACTCTGTTACACCATACTAATAGTAATAATATAACTGGAGTTATTTGTAGATTTACATTAAATTAATTTCTAGAGATCACCCAATCCACATATCCCAATTATTTGCATGAGTATTTTAATACTTAATTTTAATTTTGCATGAAAATTTCTACATAATTCCTGGCAAGACTCCCAGTGCAGCCTGGAATCCAGTCACAGCAGCAGAACTAGCTGAGCCTTCCTTTCAATTATCTCCAGCTTCCACTGTCGAAGAACCCACTACCCTGANAAATATATAATTTTAAAATTATATGATTTAATATAATAAAAAAGTATTAAAATGTGGAAAATTTGTTACTGTAACACATGGGAAGAGAACTGACACTCTCTGTCTCCAGAGTTCTGGGGGCTAAATCACAACTAAAACTAAGAATAATTTCATGCCTCTTCCTGCACACTTCTGGAGTATTTGCACCAAGATCCTCAGCTTGGAGGACTCCCATTTTACAGATCAAGGCAACAGAATGCAGAGTTCCTTATTCCATGACTGCAAGGAAGCCTATGAAGAACCAGGGACTTGTGCCAAGACCTTTTAAACTGCAGACAAGCCAAGTTTAAAAGGACAAGCAACTGGTTTGCNTCCCACTGTGGAAGAACCCACTACCCTGATTTCAATCACCAGTTTAATTTTCTGATTTCATTGCTCCTGGCTTGACATCATTTAATCACTTTATGCCAAAACACCCTGGCCTAAGTTATTTGTTATAATATTTGCTTCAAATATTTCTCTTAGACAGAAATTGATACAGAATTAAAATATATAATTTTAAAATTATATGATTTAATATAATAAAAAAGTATTAAAATGTGGAAAATTTGTTACTGTAACACATGGGAAGAGAACTGACACTCTCTGTCTCCAGAGTTCTGGGCCCTAAATCACAACTAAAACTAATTTCATGCCTCTTCCTGCACACTCCTGGAGTATTTGCACCAAGATCCTTGGCTTGGAGGACTCCCATTTTACAGATCAAGGCAACAGAATGCAGAGTTCCTTATTCCATGACTGCAAGGAAGCCTATGAAGAACCAGGGACTTGTGCCAAGACCTTTTAAACTGCAGACAAGCCAAGTTTAAAAGGACAAGCAACTGGTTTGCTAAGAGTAAGCCAAGGCTGCATTTCAGCTGCAAGCTGAAAATCAGAAGGCAAAAATGGCAGTCATAGCTAAGAAAAGAGTAAAAGAAAGGAAAGATAGTACCACTATTCAGAAAATAAGACTGAGGAATCAAGCTATAGACTAAGGAATTACCAAAGGGCTAGAGACTGGGTATTCAGCAGAAGAAATCTATAGCAAAATTTTCCAAACCTGAAGAAATGAGCTAGGTGGAACTGTTTTTCTGGGGTGCTTTTTTTGGTCTCAGTTGGTTAGTTTTTTGTTTGGTTTGCTGGAGGTTTTTTTCGCTTGTTTGTTTTATATATCTTTATTATGGCAAAACCCAGGAACTTTCCTTGTCATGAATATGAACTAGTGGTCTGTGACTCAGTATTTTAAGCTGGACATACCCACCAACCTCCAAACTGAGAGAAAACGTGAGAAATACAGTAATTTGGAATGCTTTGTGTTTTTTGGACTGAAAAATTTTAGACAGTTAAAATGGGAGATGAAGAGTTACTACGTGTATTTTGTTCCACAAAGACAGAAAAAATGTGCAAAATGTGCCCTGCAAGTATGAGCACCATGTTTGGCAGATTCTTTATATGAAGAAAGATACAACACCTTCAGCACTTACATATTCCTTCTCAGTAATTCAATGCATTTATGAATTGTCATGGAACTTAAAAACCACCCTGTCACTGCATGCTATGACAGGGCAACATTTCAAGTATTACCTGATTTGAAGATATGTATTAAGCACATCAGCAGCGTGCCCAACTCCTGGCAGTAGAAAGTGTGTTGCTGCTCATTCATGTCCACTTTTAATTGCTTGGTAACAATATCTTCCAGTAGAATGCCAACCAGTTGTAGTAAGAATCTTGAAAGAAATACATAAACAATCAATAGGAAAACTATCAATCTTTCCGGAAAAGATGAGGTTAGCCTAGGAAACTTCGGTTTTAAAAATTAAATATGAAGTTCTTGTCCATTCATCCTAAATAACATACTAAATTAAATGCTACAGAACAGGTTAACCTAAAACAAATAGGAATGCTATATGATCACAAGCATTTCAATAATTGCATTAAATCTACAATCATAGCAGCGTTCATATACTGGCCCAACTCACTTTCAGAAGAAATACTCAGAATGTTGTGGTGTCTTTACAGTGATTTGTTAAAAGCCATTGAGCTAAACTGAACTAAAAACAATCTGTGACAGTTACCACAGCTCAGCTGAGCAGGGGTAATTCAGCAAGTCACAGTAATTCCTGTTTACTCATCTATCCACACCCTAATACACAGATGCTTTATCAAACCTCCAGCTGGGACAATGTGTGGTGTCAAAAGAAGCACCAAAAGAGGGCATTTGAGGAAAGCTATCCTTGCTCCTGCCCATAACCATTACTCCATTATTTACATCACTGCTGTTGGACATAAGGTGTCCAGAAGACCCTCTTCCCTCCATCCATCACCCTCAGAGTGAGATGAATGATATGAAACAGCATTCTATTCCTATCTGAAGTTCCCTACTTGAGTAAAAGTTCTTATTTGCTTCAACAAACAGCTATTTCAAACACTTCCCACCACATTAAAACACAATGCCTTATTGACAAATATTTGGTCAATGTAATACTGCTGCCACCCCTCTACTCTTCTTTTGCCTAAAGTTTGTCACTCTCCAAGGACAACAACATGGGAAGACAACTAGACAAAGCTGGGTCTCAAAAATAGGAAAATAGGAAATAGGACTAATTTAATAGATTTGAATCCCACTGCTGCCAAGTCTCTAATAGAGAACCTGGGCTTTCACTTAAAGGGATGTTTCATCATTTAGTCCCCACACACAGAAAGGAAGGAAAGCAGCGAAGTTTCCTGAAAGTCCAGGATTCACCCATTTTAACAGCTCCCTTAGGAGCTTAGGTCCTTTACTTGGCTTGAGAAGAGATACCAGAACAGTTCAAAGTCATACTAAAATCTCCTCGACTTCTCTGTCTCTGTCCATCTCAATATTCCTTTCTCCACAAACACTTGTCCCATATCAATTTATTAACAGATTTGATTCCCATCAGACTGAAGTTTTATACATCTTAAATACTGCCCAATGTATTTGTGATTTCTCAAAACTCTTTACCTTTCCCCAAGTTACTCCAAAGACAATGTACCTGGAAAATGTCTCTTCAGGTGGGTATTTCACCTGTTTGACCTCCGTGCGATCCTCTGGTGTGGCCACATTATTTTCTCCACACCTCAGTCTGTTGATTGCTTGACATGAAATCAAGTATGGTGAGAAGGAAAGCTCTTGTATACGGGATAGAACAATGTCTTCTGTTGACTGTGAAATCAGAACTCTAAGGATAGCCAAAATGCCAGAAATCCACAGCTGGACAGTGCTCACTGATGCCTAACACAAACACAGAAATACAGAAGATTGAACACTTTTGGAGGTAAACAGCACAACATAAAAATTTATTAAAAAATTAACATTTTCATTAACCTGTAAAAAATCAGACCCTTTTGAGAATGGAGCACACCAGAAATAAATTTTAAGTTCAGATCTTATAAAATGCTATTCCTGTGGTAACTGTCAAGCTCATATTCACTGTTAAACAATCTCTCAGCTATAAAAACAGTACTAACACTTGTATAAGAAAAATGTGATTTACCTAATAAATTGCATTCTATTTTTTCGTAACAGTACCTTCCTTTACATTCCTGATCCTCAAAATATAAAATGAAGGAAAAAGTAATTCATAAAGCAGAACATTCCTGTATGAAGTGCTCCCAGCTGGTAAATCTCATTAGTTCTAGTCAATTGGTTCCCAACTTCTGCTGCAGGTACTTTAATATCACTTTCCAAATTATTAAAGAGAAACACATTCTCTTTTGCTTCGCATGGAAGCTACCAGATTCTCTTTTCTTTGAGAAAAATAGCTTACCATTGTTTTAGGAGTAACAAACATACTCCTCAAAAGCATGTCCACAGGGCGAAGGGATGAAGGAGCCAAAATTTCAAACAAAGTGTTCAATACTCCCAGAGCATCATGAGAGTCTATATGCATCTGTAAAAGAAAAACACAAAACTAATTTCTAACTATCCACTAAAGGTAACTTCAACAGAAAATTAACACTCCATGTTTTAAACATTTCTATAACAATCTGTGTGTAATAACGCTGGTCTTTACAGTACAAAATTCAGAGCAACCAAAAGCTATGAAAGATAAAATTTAAGTTTCATTGCAGGTCTTCCTAGACATGAGTTTTGAGAACATGGACAAAAATCTGTCATATGAAATCCAATGTGCTTACCATACATTTCATTTGGAGAAATAGGCCTTATTTAGAGAATGAGACCAGAAGACTAACTTGTCATAAAATTTGAAGACTTTTCTCCTCCCTGCACATCCTACCAGGTTTATTTATAGACAGCAATGCTGGTCACGACTAAACTTAAGCAGGTAACTAGGAGGAAAGAAACCTAATCATCACAAAAGTGAACAGCTACAGTGGTATTAATGCAACAGAGGTAGGACAGCTTACTTGAACCCTTTTTTAGATAAATTATGAAGCAATCAACTGCAAAAAGCAAAGGACTGTACTACAAATCTAGATGACCCTATCCTGCTTAAATAATTTGGAAGACGATCGTGTGCAGTCACACAAAACAACAGCAATTTCACATTGTCAGCATTTTAGCACTGCTCTAAAACTGTTGTCTGATCTTGCCCACTCTCCCCAACCATGAGATCTCCTCAGGGGATTGGGGAACTGCCATCATGGAGCAAAGAGTATCTGGGGCTAGAGCACCTCTGGGATGGAGACAAGCTGAGAGAGCTGGGGTTGTTCAGCCTGGAGAAGAGACGGTTCCAGGGAGACCTTAACAATACCTTCAGTATATAAAAGGGCTACAAGAGAGCTGGAGAGGGACTTTTTGCACAGGCAGGTAGTGGTAAGGACAAGGGGGAATGGCTTTACATTGAAAGAAGGTGGATTTATATTAGGAGGAAATTCTTTACTGGGAGGGTGGTGGGGAACTGGAACAGGCTGCCCAGAGCAGGTATGGCTGGCCAGTCCCTGGAAGTGTTAAAGGCCAGTTTGGATGAGGCTTTCAGTAATCTGGTCTTCAATTAGACCCACTGTAGCCATGAAAAAAATAATTTTGACGTTCTATAAACATGGGACAATCTTCACACCATTTATAAAGTGTTCTGATATAAGCATGTATCTAAGAAAAACAGAATGAGCTTCCTCTGTAGACAGTTTTGATCATACTGCATATAATTCATACATTTAAATATGAACTTCATCACTTCAAAGACTTAAGTTTTCCTTGCAGCAGTTGTTTCTTCCAGATATGGCAACCAGAATTTCAAGAAAATTTCTCTTCATATAAAGAAAAAGGAAAAATCAAATACTCGAAGTCACTACTGATACAAACATTAGAGCAATTACTTAAGGTGTTTATAGAACTAAAACAATTGTATAACCACCTGTTGCTTTGCAAGCATTGGGAGAATGATGTCAGCTATTTGCCGGGACAATCTCTTCCATTTGTCTTCATTTTCTTTATGACACTGTTGCAATACCAAGATGAACATTTCTAGCACCTGAGAAAAATCAAAAAGAATGTAAGTAAACACCCATACTAACAGAAAACATTCAAGTAATACCATAGCTGCAAAAACATTCATTTCAACCATCTGCCAAAAAGACAAAAGGCTAAAAAAATCCACATGAGAAACCACATATCATTTTTAAAACCCCATTCGCAGGTCAGAAGCCTGTTCTTAGTTACAAGGTTTTTGGTGGTGGTGGTGGTTTTTAAAGAATTTTCAAGTTATTTCATAAACTAGGGAAAAAAGTTTGCTTTGTACTTTTTCAGTGGTATTTGTCAGAAGACTACTCAAAGGAATCATAAATCTAAATACCACACCACTTATTCAACAAAAAGGGGAGGAAGAAAGAGAGCAGTTTTCCCTATGTATACTCTGTCTTGACTCCAGCTCCAATGAAGTTTAGATTTGGTCAAGGAAACAAAATAGTCATTTTTATGGGGCTCATTTACCTGATATATGTCACTTTCATATAAAAGTTTTAAGAGACAACATAATGCAACACACCAAGCAAGGAGCACTTCTGGTAGCTGGATGTGTTATAGGTTTGAGACCACACTTTGAAAGACAGGCAGACAAGAGACACGGCAAGCAAGAATGTTAATATATGGACTGGGCAGTGGGACAGAAGGACTTGTTTAAGGAAACAAGTTAAAGCACTTGTCAAGGAAATTCAGGTAGTTCAGATTAGGGAGAGGGAGATTCCCAGGTGACTTTCTTCCCAAGAGGTTTTCTCATGAGAGAGGAGATAGGAGTGATTCCAGGCTGAATGATTTAACTCTGGAGCTCCATGGGTGGCAGCTACAGTTTTAAAAGAAAGTTGATGGCTGCATCTCTTGGAACCTCTCAAATGTCCAGGGAAACCACTGCAGACCATCCCAGCCACAGCCAGGGAACAACAGAACAGCCCAGGGCTGGTTTATACAAATTGCACCAGCAGAACAGGGCAGAATAAGAACTACAAATGGGATGGTGTGGGAAGAGCAGTGCATGGGTGGTCTTTAATAGGTTAAGTGTGTCAGAAGAGGATCTGCCAGCAATTGCAGTACCTTATGTAACACAAAGTTATTCACTATTTCACATCATGTGTCTACAGAGTGTCATTTCATATAGTTATATTAGTCATTTTATGATTATAAAACTACAAATTCAAAAGAAAATGTGGATACACAAAATTACCTCAATCTGAACACGCAGTTCTAACAAATTATTTTGACAAGATGTACTGACTTTTTTCAGAAAATACAGTGCTTACATTAGCATACACTAGAACTGCATTTTCACATTATGAAAGAAAGGCACATTAGGCTAGTTAAGCACCTGAATAAGCAGTAAGATCCCATGTTGATCATGTCACTTCTCTTAAACTTACTTTTATGTTTTTCTTTAAAACAAAGTGTATTGACGACAGTCATTGTTATACTCCTACAAAGCAGAAACATGTTTTCCAAACCCATGAGGTCTGGGTCAAAGTAATAAGTCATAACAAATACCTAATTACCAGTGTCATTACCTTGTTCAGGCAAGTGTTATTCAAGATATTGTTATTGTACAGCAATACCTAAGTCATCTCTATGCAGCATCCTTCCTAATTTTAAACTTGTCTCCTTTTCCATTTTACTCCCATTCTTTGAATTTTCTTCTCTTCCACCAACCTTCTGTTTATTCTGTCTGCAACACAGCCAAGATCACGATCCCAACTGGAGCTTTTTAGTGCTTTGTTTTCTAAGCTTGACTACGAAATTCTACAGCTATGTTACCTGACTTGAAATAGTGATTTGTAATGCAGAACCTTTCCCATATCCTTAAAAATCTCTGCATACTCTATAAGGAAAGATACCACACAGACTCCAGCTACTCCAGTTTTGTATAGAAAATGATTAATATTGCCTGAAGCATTTTCACCAGTCACAGCAGTGTTACCCTTTCACAGACCACAAAGAGGGAGCCTTCATTCTCCTGTCCTACCTGGTGGTACTGGATAAGTCTCAGCAGCATTGACACTACAACCTCCTTCTGAGTTTCCAGCTCTTTTCCAGCATCAGCTTTATTTGTTCCTCTTAACACAAAGAGATCGTGAACAATGGGTTGCAGAGCTGGTATTGCTGAAATGAGATGTATTTGTTTCAGTATGAGACAAATGACTCTTGAAAAATGATTTTTTGAACAAACAGTTCAGTTACTAACAGTAAACTGGGCTCCAGTTCATTAAAGGTTTTACCCCTGCCCAAAAACCCCCAAACCCACATGTGTCATGCATAATGATGGCAATTATATTACTTCTTGTAGAAAATTTAAATTATGGACACATTTGCCCATTCTCATAGAGCTGNGCAAAATGTGGGGCAGCAGTGTTAGTATGATATAAAAAACTTCCTGAAGGAATTAAGTGAGAAGTATTTCATGTCTTAAAAATTCAAAAGCTAGCACCTTCTGGAACACTCAGTATGATTACCGTTTTCTACAGCTTAGTAGTCAACAGTGGTTTTATTGTTGAACTATTACTAATAAGTATTGACACNACTTAAAGGCTGAAAGTAGAAGGAAAGGGAAGTGGACCAAAAATTATAATCAAAGCCTTGAACATACTGCTAAGTTGTGAACTTATTACTGAATAAAGCTTGAAATAAAAGCTTTGTTGCAATTATGNTTTTCCTTTTTTTTTTTTTTAGAATTACCATGTGTAACAGCTTTCCTCCCACTGGCCATGATACCATCACACAGCTGAATGATCTTGGGAATTCCAATTATTTGTTTGGAATGATATCGTTCATAAGACAGCAACACCAGGAAAAAGAAGATATTAGGAATAATTGCTTCAGACTCCCTGAAAACAAAGAAAAAATTGAAGTGTCAAGTTTGAATTGCACAGCTTTGTTCAGTAAAACCCATCTTTTACGGTTACATTTTTTTTAAGAAAGGGTTGTTCTTCTAATGTTTCATACATTATTTTTATAATTTTTGTGCCTTGTTCTGTACTATGGGTTTTTTCCCCAGCGTTTTCTTTCAAACTTTGACCATTAGTTATTAATATCATAATATACTGTCCAATATTAGATTATTTCTGTCGATCCACAGAACAAAAGAACAACTTCTCTCTTCATTAAAATTCAAGTGTGAGAAAAAACAGAAGTAACTGACAATAAAAAATTTCAATGCCTTGCTTATGATCTATTAAGTCCTATACAGTGTGTAGCAGGTGACCAGAGGACATATGGATTCACTCTGAAACCACAACAGGAAGTAGCTCTTCCATAAGCAATTGAATCTAGCAATAAAATGCTGATTTTTAGAAGCATAGCTTTGGCAGGGGGCCCCAAAGGAAGGAGTTTACAATACCAAAATGGAGAAACAGAACAAAACAGTTTCAGATTATTATTACTATTATCCATGTTACTTCCTGACTTCTTCAGTCATACAGAACCTAAAATATCTGAAAGAGTTACCACTAGAGCCAGAGAATAAACAAGCACATTGCCCAGAAGGGAACTCTCCCTTTCTCATAAGGTAGAAGTAACCAGCAAATCTAATCACTACTCGTGACAGATCACTAATCTGTCTTTCAGAACAGGACAGTAGCAAACTCTCACTGTTCAAAGGATCTTTGCTAATTTCATACCTGAACTGTCCTACTTCAATGTATTCAAACTGCTTTAGCACAAATCCAATAAACACCTAAAGAGAGAATAAAGTGTGCATCAGAACAGAGACATTAATTCCCATTTGAAACCATTTTGACAGTTATAGACAGGCACTGAAAATCATCTGCACTACATTATGAAACGTTCCCTCTGCAGTTACACAAGATGGAGAATCCTGTTGATGTTACAGCTTATTATAGCTTGCATGAACTCATGACACGTTTTACCTGCAGTCTGTGTATTTTTAAGTACAACCTCCTCTTTCATTCATGGAATACACTATTTGAGGTATTACAGTCAAGAAGTTAAGAATCAGCCAAAAATCTAAATCAAGATAAAATCCAAAGTACTTATGCATTTAAAAGAATTATCTCTGTACAAACTTACAGAAAACTTAAGTATTGCATGTCACATTCATTTCTAAATCTGCAAATAACTGTAGTAAATAAAACACTTCTAAGTAAACCACTTAAATTTTATATTACAAACTGACTGCTTATACGGACAACTACACAGACTACTGTATTTGCCACTAGTTCCCCTCACTGCTATTAGCATCAAACAATAGCTATCAATCATAATGTTCATTATCAGTCATAAGGAAGTCCATATGCTCAGTATGGAAGAAGGTATTTCCATTTGTTAATGAAGTTTTATTTAATAAAACTGACTGTATTGTCCACATCATTTTATTCCTAAAGTCAATCTCGTGAGCAGTTCTTAAATAATTGTTGTAGAACTCAGAAAGTCACTTACATGCAAAAACCCCTGAACTCTGGAGCTATCTGTGGCTGGTGGGGGGAACTTGAGTCTCACCCTCCTTTAAGTCTTTGTTTTCACCTATAGTACAATGACGGGGCTGCTGGAAACATTTTTGCTGCAGACATTAATTGAGCCTGCTGGTGAGACCCTCTGTATGACAATTTGCAAATGTGGTGAGGTACCAACCTGATCTGAATCCAGAAGACAGTAGTTAACTCTCAGCTGAACCAGTTGAGCAAGCAAGTCTAGAACTTGTCTCTGCAGCTGTACCGATGTTGTTGTTGTGTATTGTTTCAGTGCTTTTATGACAAGGGGTTCAAATAAACGAATGTGACTGTGAATAGCATTCTGTAATAGAGAGATTTTAAAGTAATCTAACATCTGAACATGTCTCTGATTCAAAGCCAAATTAGTTTTAAAAGGAGGAAAAATGTTTTAAATCTAAGGTACAGCTCTTTCAGAAGAACACAGATACAAGTACCTTATCAGCACGATGTTTTGCTGCACTGGAAATGCTAGTTTTCAGCTGTGTAGAAACTTTCTGCAGCACATCAAACCATCTGTTACAAAAAAAGATACAAAAAACCCCACACACATTAAAAAAAAAAAAAACCAAAAAAGAACAAACACACTGTCCTTAAATGCATTTTATTTTGCCAATGCCAACTTCTCTTAATGTACTTAACTGCTTCAAGAACCTTAGTAAAACCAAAGAGCAGAGACAACCTACAGTATATTTTGATCAGAGAAAGATTTTCTAGTCTTTGCTTAGTTATCCTTCTGCCTCTCCTTTAACATATTGACTATTTGCTGTGTTTAGAAATTAACAATATACTTTTGAATACAAGCATTTAAAAGTATTACGCTTTTAAGAAACTTCAATGCTATCCATTTTAATGACTTGACTTAGCTTTGGAAAACATGTCAGTGATAACTGCATTCAGGATACTCTCACCAAGAAAACTTATTCTGCTTAAGTTAGTATTTTCAAGTTATACAGCACCCCAATGATACTCACATTTATGAAAAACACTAACAAGAGACTCTAGCTCAAGTTAGCATTATAATATAAGGGAAGGAACTTACCCAGAAGCATCGTGCTCCTGCTCAGCCTGAACCATGTTCCTCAGACTGGCATCAGCAAGGGCCTGTGTGAAGTGTGTGTACGGTGCCATGAAGCAATAGTGGTAGAGACCAGGCCTCAGGTTGGAGGAACCCAAGCGCTGAGCTTTGCCTTGAGCTTTGTTGGGGTTTGAAGACAAGCCTTCATACTGAGAAGCCAGATTTGTCCCAAACAATGTTTTCAATAACTAGAGAAGAAAATTGGAAGGAAAAGAAGAAAAATTAACATTTCAGGAAAGAAACCCTTGATTTGTCTCTTACCATAATTAACCTTTGAGTACCTGAACCTAAATATTTAACTGGAAACCTGCAAGAAATCCATCACTAAGGCAGTCAGTTCTTTGCTTTCTACGGTTTTTTGAGGCAGTTAACTGGCTAAACAACACTTTTGGTAAGGTAGAAAACAAGCTTGTTTTTCTGACATTAATTAAAATAGTTCTTTAAATTGGAAGCAGTTCAAGAAGAAACTGTATTATTCACATAGTATCAAGTTACAGAAGTCATGAAAATGGAAGAAAATATGCTCTTTTTGCTCCACCTGGGCAAGGTTTTCTCACATAATTTCCCTTAAAAGCATGGCCAGTCTTAGTATCCAATTGACAGCCAAAGGACATCAGGATTAATTTTCACATAACACACAAAAAAATACCTCCTTACCTGCTGTACACACACTGTTGCCATTGTTGGTTCTCTGTTGAAACATGATTTTAGATATCCCAAAATTTCTTCTACACACTAGAAAATCAGAAAAACAAGTGCATTAAATTGCATTTTTCTTCACTACATAAAACATTACAGTGAAAACTGATCAGTAGCACATGTTTTTGTACTAAGTAAAACTACACTAATTTAAGGGAAATAATGGAATTACAGAAAGAAATAAAAATTCAACATTTTTCTCCTAATTCTAAAATACTACAAAGTC
>VZTR01005693.1:38764-51711 GCA_013400775.1 Chaetops frenatus | reverse complement strand
TTTAAGTAACATAAGTGCAAAAATTACTTTAGTCAATAGTTGAGTAGATTCAGAAGTGAGGAAAAGGATTCAGCAGTGCTTTGGTCCTGAAAAGTACAGGTAATTTTCATAAAAACCAAAAACGTTAAGAAGCCCCACCCACAGCTGCCTCTCCACCAATGCAGTACCCTGCCAATCTCTTGAACTGAAACTCCAGAAAGTTTACTCAGTTGTATTTCTTCTCTCTCTGCTCTAACCACACAGTGTGGGGGTAGGCAGATGGAAGGGTTAACAAAAGGGATGTGCCTACCTGGACTTGCTTCACCACTCTTTTTAGGGCTCATTGGCACAGATGCCTGTTCCACAGACTCCCTCTCTTTCCCCTTTCTCCGAATAGGACTAAGAGAGGGTGGGTTTGTGAGAGAAGGTAAAGCAGCCTAGAATTAAAAGAAATTTATTAGTTTTGTAAGCACAAGTAGTTGTTCTCCTTCTACATAAATACAAGCATATTTTTCTTTTGTTTAAACTCCCCTTTATTTGACTGTCAGTTAAATTAAAATGTTTCAGGTTCAGGACATTAATTTCCTGTGTGAAAATGAAATAGTTTCATATATTCCCTACTTTATTTTCAACTTCAACATAGGCCAATGAGATGAAATTTTCAGCTTCAGCTTAAGTCAATGAGATGAATTAAGAGAGCCCAATGACTACAGCTCCTTTTGATGTCAGATAAAGGAGTGACAACATTATATTCACGCATTTTTAAAATATGAAGAAATTACTGATCTTAATAATACTCTCTTACAGTTTCTAAATCAGTCTCTAAATATATATGCCTCAAAAAAACCTCAAAAACCCCTAAACCTGGGAGTACCTCATATAAGCTGTTTCGTAAGTCAAAATATTTTACAGGATATTCAGGAGATAAAAGAGTTATTTTTAGCCCCATAAGGAGCTCAGTGCATTACAACCAGCCAACCAACCCAAAAGTCAACACATTTCCCAGAGTATGCAATCCAGTACTCCCCTTACTCTATATACTCCTCACTGAATTAATGTTTCAAGTGAAGTCAGCAGGAATGAAAGACTCAGAATTTAGGGTAATATTTAAAACACTGCAGAACTAAAGAAAAACCTGTTATGTGGAAGAAAAATATGCATTTTTTTTCACAGTATTTGCTTTACTACACAGAGTGGACTCATCAAGAAATTAGATACTTACCTGTATCAAGTCTAAAATGTGAAGAGGTCTATAGCACAACAGTATTTAAATCACACAATTTTATTTATTTATTTTTAATATGTACCTTTACTGCTGGACCAGGAGCAACATCATCCATCACATGTGCACAAATATTAATGACCTTCAGCAGATGAGAAAAGAGCTGTTCTACTAAAGTGACAAGGGCTCGATCCGCCAGAGCTGGCCAGGGCTCCTCCTGCTTTGCAGCACCTTGGTTTGAATCTTCTTCAGCACTCCAGGGATTCTTCAAGCACTTGGGAGCACTTGCTGCAATTTCAGGAAATAGAAGACAAAACTTGGAATTAAGCACCAGAAAATTTTAGAGGCATATATGGTTATCACCTCTATATGAACAGAGATTCAACCAGACTTCCAAAGCCAGGAGTAACTTCACAGTTTAATAAAACAAAATTTGAGTACTTTGTACCCAGCTTGTACTAACCATACTGCACATGACCTTTGGCTACTGGAGGAAATTTGCAATTTAGCTACAAAGAGGCAGTTTCTTTTCAAATCTCCTGAGTGCAAGATCCTTCCTTATTTCTTCTGCTTAATCTTGTAAGTTTTTCATTGCATACAATCAGAACAGTGTGAGATATGGGCCTTCTAATGCTAATGGTACAAACAGTAGGACAATTCTACTTTTCTTGTCCTGCCTTACCTGCAAGTAAGTTCCCAGTCAAAATCAAAGCATCCTGATGTGCTGAGAGGTCCAATGGGAACCATGCTGATGACAGAAGAGACAGGACCAAACCAGCCATACCAATGGTGCAGCCCTTCTGAGCTTCATCTGAAGAACTTGGCTGGGAAACACTGGAAGTTTAATTTTGGAATGTCATTACTTTCTTTCCCCCTTCTGGCAAATTAAAAGTCTTGAGAAAACCAACAGTCAAATAGATGGCTAATCTAATGAAATGAAATCTGTGCTAGAGAAATACACATTTAACACTCAAATATAATTTCAAAAAGCAATTTGCAGCAGAGACCTGACAATACTCTGGTTTCTTTAAGAGCCACTACCTTATTTTTTAATAGCAAATAACAAAGCTATAGTGACATCTACTGATAAACTGAAGAATTCTGTATTTATTTGCTAACCACTACAGTCCTGAACTATCTTCAGTTAAGTCTTGTGCATATGCAAGGCAGGGATGGAAGACATTAGATATAATATTGCAATGTAACAAGATATTGCTTTAAAGTGATGAGAAACTAATTAAACAATTGCATTCCATCAAATTATCTATATTTTTTGAGTGAACACTATCCAAGATGGTAATTTTCTGCTGCATTCTGTATTTTCCTTGACAATAATTATAAGACCAGATTTTTCCCACAGATCACCATAAATGTTTGGCAGAATACTCTGTGAAAACACATCACTTCAAAGCTGTAAGACCTAAATACTTCATTTCTTTCAGGAAAACACCTTAAAGTAAACCCTAAATAAAGGGAATCTGGAAATCTTTCAAAATGGTTCTTAATTTAAAATAATTAAAATCGTCTAATAAAGTCACTCTTGTCTAACACAACTACAGGAATTTCAGAAAATTAAATTAACACTAATATAGCTATTATTTTGATAAAGTTCCTTAGGCAATTACAGTGCCTTCCTTTGATTTTTTTTAAAGTATTTTCATACGCAACTGTTATTTACTTCACATAGTTAGAAGTCCATGACTTAATCCATGTTCAGCTGTACAGAGTTGGAACACAGCAGTTCCAGTAACTTCTTAATCATAAGAATAATACTTAAGATAGGAAGGAATTTTGGCAAAATTCCCATGTTACTATCTATGTTATTATATTCTTATTATCCAGAACAATAAATGTATCATTCCACAAAAATAAAATTACAATCCAAATTAGTATAAACACTGGCCAAAAGTTTGTAAAGAAGCAATCAGAGGAAAGGGCAAAGGCTATGTCATTGGATCACTTATAGACACTAGATACATCTTTAAAACAGCATTTTTAAGCTGGGTAGAAGACAAGATACATTATTTTCCAGCTATTTTCACATCCTGAATTACTTTGTTTGTTACCACTGGACCTACTGTTCAAGATAATCTTTTACACTCCATATACAGAGCACACCACACTTAGGGCCAGCAAGTGAAGCGAGGGCCTGCTGACAAGAAAAGCATTCGAAGGATGCTTGTTTTTTTTTGGGGTTGAGTTTTGGTTTTAAAATAAAACAGAATTTTGCAATCGAATAGAATAAGAGATACAATGACAGCAACAAAGAAAATCAACACAAATTATGTTAAATCTATTTAAAAACCAAACAGCTCCACAGGTGCACATCTCCAGTAGCTACTTTTACAGCTTATGTGGCACAGCATTAATAATCTGAGGCAAAATGAAAGCTCTTAGGCTGCCACCTGTACATTTTCCTCCTGAAGAAACTCTTCAGAATGTAAGTAATTTGGGACTATCATGCATTACCTACATTAACATTTAAGTATTATAGATACCCCATTTGCTGTTCCTACTCAGTGTGCCAAATGAGAACAAATTAAATGCATCTGACACTATTATGGAAGCCAAGATGAACCAGCTTCCTTGACTTACCATTTTTCAACATAAAGATGAAATCAAGATGAAAATTTTAATGTTAAAATTTTAAAGAGATACTACAAAATATAATATGCCAAAGATAAACATCCTTTCAAAAGCATGGAAAATTTTCTCCTGTATCATATTTCATAGATGCTGACTATATCTATCTTTCTATAAGAGCAGTTGCAGCCAATCCCTGTGATAGACATCATGGTTGCAGGGGGATGACAAAGTGCTGGAACTTAATATCCTGACAACCTGCAGTTATAATCTTCTGTATTTGGTATGAAGTTCTTAGAGAACTGCTAAGATAAGCTTAACAGCAATACCTAAGCCAGGACTTGCAATGCCTAATCCACTTCTGTTTCACAAACATGACTTGCAGAAGCTTGATTAACAAAACAGGGAACATACCCACAGTGCCATCCCACACTCCAGGTGCAGACTGGAAATGTTGTGGAGAGAAGACACAAAGCTTCACAGCAGCCAAACTGAAAAGTAAACAACAAGAGCTGAATTAGTGTCACCACGGGAAGAGTTAGCAACACAGTATCGTAAGAGTGAGAACATAATCTATTACTACTGCCACTGCCACAGTACAAAAGCTGCAGATACAAATATAGCCAGGAAATTATAAAAATAAAGCAAACAAGAAAAACAAGAAAAAGTCAACCACTATGGCAAGAAAACTCCAAGAAACTCATATGTACAAAAACTCACACATAAGAAAACTCACCGTAAGTGCTCTTGTAGTGGATATTGTCAATGCACGGGAAATTGCTGCAATAACCCTTGAAAGGTTGTTTTCCATAGTGACATCTGTTGGACTTTGCAGCATATTGTAACCTCTGTATGTTCTGAAATAAAAACATTTATACCCACTAAAACATGTACTTTAAAAAACCCATCCCAATAAAAAATGATTAATTAAATTAAATAATTTCATCAAATACTTAAGTATTTAAGCTTGAATTACTATTACGTATTTCACAGACTGCTTATAACATACAAAACCAGAGAACATTCTAAATACCATCTTATACTGTAATATTTTTGGGGTTGTATTAGTAAATGCTATTTAATTTACAAATAAAACCTCTGTTAGCAAACAGAAACAGTAGATCAAATGTCACTGTCTAACTAGATACTTGAGAAATTACCACCAATTTATCATTAGTCTTTGCTGTTGCTCAAATCCATTCAATAGTTTTGGCATGCTCACAAACTTTGCATTATTGGTGTAGAAAAAGTCTATTTTCTATCCAGAATAACACTGGATCCACTAAGTTCTATTGCTTTCATACTACAGTATATATCTTAAGTGACATGATTGAGATCATATATCAAAAAGGTAATATAATTAAAAACTTGTATGACCAACTGATAGCAGCAAACAGTCCCTAAAAATATATACAACTCATACTGTTTATAAGACAGAAAAAGTATAGGTGACATCAAAATACAAGATCACGCTATCAAAATTACAATTAATTTTTAAATTATTAAGGGAGTACAGGCTTCTGCAACCACAATCATTAAACTGGATGTGGAGAGCTATAAACCTGGATCAACATACCTGCAAAACAGTAACATACATAGAGCTAGCTTGAAAAGCTGCACCTGGTTGCATAATTTAATGGACAACTAGGGTGACTTCAGGATGGAGAGAAGAAACTATCTCAAAACAATGACTCTCAGTGTGTGAGCACATCACCAGTAACTCACACAGAGCATATTCTTTAAACATGAATCGGTTTCTGTGGAGCTTAAACCTACTACAGGTGTTCCTACAGACTAGAAAAAGGAATTCATAAGCACATGGATTTGCAGGATTTAACTACAATTCTAGACATTGCAAAGTGAAATTTGTGTCTCCATTCCTTTTGAAGCAAGGCCAGACAGGTAACACACCTGGTGATAGTGCTCACTGCAAAGTGAGATGGCGGCTGCGTTTCATGCATGAGGAGTTTCAGGTAGACACTGCTTTGGTCTCGTGCTACTGCCACAACTGGGTCAGCCTGTCCTTGATCACAGTTATAAAACAGCTTTGGAACTAGCCTGAAAGAAAATTTAATGTCAAAAAGAAAAATTATTATTCAGGTATTATTTAACACCCAGTTCAAAGTACATTTAATATACAGTTAAGCAAGCTACATATGCTAATTATACATATCAAATTGTAAATAAAAGCTGTTACCAAAACTCATTAAGCTAAATTCATCTTTATATAACTGCTCTTCATTATAATCAAGGAGCTCAAGTCGCAGCCCCAGACATATGGTAATTTTTTTAAAAAAGTCTTTTCTGGAGATACCTCCCCATACATACCCCAACAAACACTCACATACAGTACTTCTCTCCTGTTGTTCTCTTATCTCCCTAGATATTTTTTCCATGAGTATCTGTATCAACTGAAAACTAATTTTTACCTGAAAAAATAACTCTTCACCATCTGATTTCTATGCAGCAAAACCTAAACATAAAATCAAATCCACTCTTCTTGAACAACAATATTTTCAACTTATATAGAAGTGAAAAGCTATTGTACACGTTTTTGTGATTTCAGTGGGAGTACTTCCAATGAATGTCCATACTGGATGTTTCAAGAGGTTTCTGCTAGCCTGTAGTAGCTTTCTTGGGCAGGTTAAGTCTTTTCCAATCTCAACACACCTCCTGTCACTAAGTCAGCATGAAGACGGAAAAAAACTTCAACTTGTTACCAATCAGTTAGTAAAATAACTCAATTTCAAAATCAAGTTCCTTAATAAATGCAGTAAGCTCTATGATGCAACTGTTCATGATTCCTCCACTGAGCTGCTCTGGCAATATAAACACTTTTAAATGTTAGAACTTTCGAAGTTTTGTTGTTCTTTATTTGTTATTAGGAATGGACAGCAATTAATAGTGTGAAAAAACTAGGAAAGAAATTCCTCTGATAATAAAATATACCAGGAATTCAGTATTATATGTTCCCAATTTCTTTAAACATAAAATTAAAGTCTTCGAATTCCAGTAAATAAACTACCAACTAATCCTTACCCTTTGGTGTATTTATCTGTACAGCAACTATAACTGAAGTAGGTTACAGCAAACATCTGCTTTGCAAACAAAACTAGCTGCTGCACTATAATCAGTGAGCACGAAAGTTTTAAGATACATGAGATACACTGTGAATGACCATGTGAAAACCACAATGGTTGGGAGTTGGGACAAATCTGTAGAACTGCAGCATTTTAAGTTGATCAGCTTCTGCCAGGATACTGAACGAACCACTTCAGCATGAAGAAAAATATTCTGAAGAAGCTGAAACTGAAAGTGACCCTCATAATGTAACAGTGTAATACCCTCAGAATACAATTAAATATATTTGGGATTACTAACTGAAAGCAAAGTACAATTGCTTGATGAGTNTATAAAACACCCAAATAATTATTTTAGTTATAGGTACACATCAACATGCAAATATCCTTCTAAACTACTTTTACTTTTTCTTTTCCTATAAATAAAAATGTCACATATACCTCATTAACGAAGCTGCAGCCACATGTCTCACTCTCGGATCTTCATCTCCAAGCAGACTTATTACAATATTTTCAAGTACTCTCTCCTGAAGCTTTAATAGCTAGAAAATAAATTAGCACAGTAAATGAAGTTTACTGAACATTTTCATTATTGGACCGTATTGTTAAAAGAGAGTTAACAAGTGAGATTTCATCTGTCATACAAGCCTGCAAAGACCATCTTTACCTTAACATTGCCAACCATATTCTCTACCTACACAAATATCAAATCTTTTAAGTTAAAAAAAGGCCACAAAACACACACACACCAGAGAATACGAAGATATCTGAATCTCCATAGTAAGCATATTCCCAATTGTAGTGAGTTTTAGAATATCAGTCTATTTACACAAAAAATACAACAGCCATCAGTGTTGACAGAATTTAAAAACAAAGTGATGACATTCCACTGGTACCTTAATCCAGAAACACAATATACTGATTTAATAATTTACTTACACCAGTATAATGATGAATACCTCTGTGCAAGCTCTCAGTTTTTCCTTCCAAGAAGCTGACTAGCCTATGATAAAACAGAATTTAGAGTACATTAGTTAACATTGTGTGTTATTTCTTCCTTCAATGTTCTGAGGGTTCTTTCTGTTTATTTTTTAAAAACACTACTGTAGGGAAATGGTAAGTAGTAAACACTTTCTGCAACCTTTAGAAAAGCTAAGTTATTTGCTAACCTACTATCTGGCTAGTGTAACTGAAGAAAAACAGTCCTTATGTTAAAAAAACCCCATTATTTAAAGACCATGATAATAACTGTATTTTTTCCCCACGTACAGAACAATTAGACTGTTTTGAAAGGATAGTAACATATTCCAAACATCACTATTCACAGAGTCCACTTTTGTATGACTAAGGATAACTTGAAGAATTTTCATATAAACATCTTCTGTCTTTCAGCTTGGAAGAACCAATAGAGAATGTGAGAGTGCAAGAAAAAGAACTCAAGTCACATTTCTTTCAGTATTAACAGAAACTGAGTGACTACAGAGAGCTGACAAGAGGACAAGTCAGGGACTTCCTCTTTAAAAACACACAAAACTGGACAGAAAAACTAAGATTCCAAAGTATGTGGTCCCTCTCTGGTGCACATTTATAGAAGACGTGATAAAACAGCCCAGGATTGGGTTTGGTTGTGCTGTCAGTGGTAACTTGACAAAGGAGTTCATACAGGACTGACTGATCTGAATTAATTTTATGAAATCTATTAATGCTTTAGGAGAAATTGCTCCGTTACAGTTAGAGTTTCTTATCATTCTCTGCACTTCAGCTACTACACCCATGGAAAAACACAAACACTCACCGAAAATCTACCTCTGCAAGCGTTTCCAAAAGTTCTGTCCTTACAAGCCAATATGAGCTGTTCTTCAGAATAAGAAGGTCAACAATCAATTGCAAACCTAGTTCACTGTAACAGCTACTGCATAAGCTCATGATGCAATGCTGAGAAGAAAAAACAACTTTCAGTTATATTACAGAAGAGGTTCTCTGAACAGCAGAATGAAAGTCATCAAAAAACCACCATTTTTTGTAGAATACGAAAAAAGTTATTGCATAAGAGCTAGGAGAAAGTACCAGAGCTAGGTATCTTGCAAGGCCAGAACACCATCTCCATGTGAACTACTAAAACCTGCTACTGAAATTGAATTCTGGAGAGGACTGCAGGCCTCAGAGGGGAAGCCTCCGAAGGAGGGCTCACAGGGCTTAAATATCACAAGCACTATATTCTTATCTGTTCAAAACCAGTCTCCTAATTTCCACAGGGTACTTTTAGACAACTGGTTCTGATTTCCAAAGTTGTGAAAAAGTCATACCTCCATATCTGAATGTTCAACTATAGGCACCATGTGTGATCTTTGTAAAAAGCTACAGAACTCCACACTTCCATGTCTTATTAAACTACAGTTAATACAAACAGTTAACAGTTAATACAAACTGTACTTTCTTCTTTGAGGATTAACAACCCAACTTAGAACATTTCTGCCAAAATGAAAGTTAGGCTACATTATATGCTGAAAAAAAGAAAGAGCTGAAGTTGACTAGTATTAAGCTGCCTGAACAATTCTGGTGAAGTCTTCTAAACAGCTATTATCAAAAGTGTAATCACACATGAAATCACTATACACAAACATGAGGATTGCTGAACAGAAGCCTCATTTACCTAGCTGGATTTCCTTCCTTCAGCTATATCACAAACCCCTCCTCTTTACATATAAAACCATAATTTCCATACACAAACAATCTACATTTTACTAAAATTCACGCTTTGCCTCACTGGTCTTCATGCTGAAATAGTCACCCACCCGGTGCCTCTCCTTGATAAAAGAATTTCCCTCAGTCTCCACTCTCCAATTCAGCTGTCATCTCTATTTTAACAGTTGCCTGAGGGATCTTTCACCCAATTTGAACCACTTGCTTTCCTGAGACCTTACTCACTTTTAAAAATTATTATTTCAGAAAATAATCACTATTTTACTTGTCATTTCTCACATTTTTGTTCTCCAAATACAGGCTACAACCAGGCATTATGTTCACACTCCTCTGTTTAGCCTAGATAGCCTTTCTATCTAATGCATTCATCCTACTATTGGTTAATGTAACATGATAGCTCACACCAGTACATTTCTCATGAGAAACATCATGATTAGATTGTAATGCTACATAATCTAGCCACAAAATTTATTTTCTGTTTGTTCCTCCATTTCTGTGGCAAGAAAGTTCTTAGGGAAGAAATCATTGTTTGCTCCATGTTTACATGTCTGTGCATAGCAGCATCCCAGTAACAAATCCCAACCCTGTGATCTGTGGTAGTGCAAATAAATTCCTACTGCTTACCCTCACAGCTGTACAAGCCAGTTTGCATGTAACAGAGGATTCATCTTTTAATGTTTTCTGTAACAGAGGTATGCAGTCTATCAATGAAAAGAGATTCCCTAAAAAAAAAAAAAAAAAAGAATTTTGAGCAATGAAACATTGCAATGTTACATTAAAAAACAAAAAGCCATCCTTAAAATAAAACATTACCTGTTGAGCTTCTGACATTTATTAGCCATTTTTCCACATCAAAGCGGGATTTAATTAGAATGGAGTTGACAATTGTTCCACAGAGAATGGCAGTAGCTCCTCTAATCTGGGGATCTCCATGGTCAATATAGTTCAGAATGTCCGATACATATTGCTCCTCTAAGAAAATAAGTTGTAACTACTTTATTTTAAAAATACTAGTATTGGACTTTACTGATTCCTAAAACTGTTATAATGAAGGTCTCAACTATTAGACAATCAATATCAGAACATCCAAAATATGTCCACCATAGTTCTCCCCTTCTGAGATCCCTTTCTGTGCATGCAATCTACAGATTAGTCACACCATTCACACTAGTGATTTATTTCAACCGTACACAAAATGCTCCAGGGAAATATAAGAAGCATTTTGGTAAATGTATCAAACCAGCTGCACACTCCAGGTCCCTGTGATTCATAAAAATGAATAATGGCTTAGAAGCCCATCTATAAGATGGACTGAATTAAACTAGAAGAAAACATCTGTAAAATGAACTCCTTCTACATACTCATTGTTTTAAAACAGCTTCAACTTGACAGAAGCTCTACAAGCACTGAGACTTAAATCTTACTACAAAAAATATACCCCACCACATGCACAGCACGTTCATTCCAATTTGCGCAATATTTGTTCACAAATGCTAAACTCAGTTTGGAGTTTTCAGCGTAGATGCTGCCTCACTTATTTCAAAACTCTTAAAGTGGAATATGTGAACTACAACATACCATACTCTTCTCCCATTGCCTCCAGGGGTGTTTTATACAGTTTGCTGAAGAAAGACTCAGGGTGAAGTGCAACAGCTGCTCCAACACAACTTACTGCCAAGGCTTTTACACTGACTCTCACATCTCTATCAGGAACTAAAGCTGCAGGGAAGAAATGAAATATTAATAAAAGGAAGGTATTTAAAAGCTTCCTGAATTGTTTTAAATTTAATCAATAACATTATATAAAAATCAAATAATTTAGCCTTGACAGAAATAATATGAAGGCAGAGCAAGTAGTTCCAGTTTATCAGAGGCAGCAGCAATATATGGCTGCTTTTTTGCTTTCCTCAAATAACCTGTATTTGAAACATACTTGAAAAATTCAAATACAGCCATAACATACTTCCAGCTCAGCTCCTTCCAAAAACAATACATTATATGGGCACATGAGAAAGTAAGAGTTTAGAAAAGGGAAACAGAACAAACATCTTAAATCAGTCATATACCACGACAGGAATATGTTTAAGTCCCCATCACTGGAGGTATTTAAAAAACATTAAGATATGGTGCTTAGAGACTGCCACAGAAAAACCTCCAGTATTTCCAATAAAGTGAGATCAAAACCAAGACAGAGCAAACTGATCACATTTCCAACTCTGTACACTAAGAGACAGAGAAGCAATGAAGCTCAAGGACAAACGTACCTCCTTTGTCCCCAGTGAGCAGGAAGGAAGCCGACAGCAGCCGGACACAGTGCACCAAAGGAGCACAGTCTCTGTCAGTATAGTGCCCAATGTCCCCCTTTACCCTGGAGGGCTATTGAAGGCAAACCACAATGTTTATACAGAGAAAAATTAATCTTCAATTGAAATAAAATATTAAGCACAACAAGATTTGGAAATACAGCACATCCTCAACTGCATAAAGGTTTAATACAAAACGAGTATATAATATTCATACGTAGTTTAATATAGATTCAAAAAAAAGGGTCTCAAAATGTAATGCTTTGGAGAAGTTTATATCCAGTATCAGAACTGGTTCAATTTTATTACAGAAACACATTGTAGATTTTTCTAAACTACCTATACTTGCTGTTTGCATCTGTTTGCATCTGAAGAGCACCTGCCAACAAACTTTGGAAACTGTATAAAAAGCACATTATTTCTAAGTTGTTTCCAAAGAAGACTGACAGTTTTCTGTAGTTTCACACTTAGAATTCCCCAACAGTCCAAGATGATCTAATTCTATGTGCCACAAATGAAACATTTTCCCCAGATCAGAATAAGGTCCAAAGATAAATTCAAAAAACTGTAAGTGGAAATCAGTAATTTGTAGTTAGAATGGCACGAGGCTCAGAGTAATGTCTGAGGAGATCATGAAGTTACCTACACGGGTAGCAACCAACACAAAGATATTTCAAGTAAGCAAGTATCATGTAGCCTACTAATGCATAGACAAAAAGGGTTTGTGTTCTCAGCAGGGTGGTTGGGTGTAGCTTTGCTGGTGATTGCATTTAAGATATCAACACTTATGGATTCATCTTATGTTAAATGAAATTCAGGCAATAACTCGGATTCCCTATGCGACTTTGACCTATAACAAGGTACATCACATATATATGCTTCCCATGTTTACCAGTAATCTACTTCATCATAACTGTTCATTTTNTTTCATATCCACTACATGAATCTTCCCTCCCTTGCAAGTGCATATGCACCTGAACACCTGTCTTAATGGTGCCACCAGTCTAGCCCACCCTTGTATTTATCAACATACCAAGAGAAGAATTTCTGAAGGACTCTGATGAATCATCTTGGAGA
>VZTR01005693.1:14218-27660 GCA_013400775.1 Chaetops frenatus | reverse complement strand
ATGCAAGCCTTCAGACTCCTGATGCTGCACAAGTTCTCCCAGAATCCTTAGACTTCCTCATTTTCCAACAAGCTACTTGCTTCCCAAGCTGTAGCTACTTCTTTTCAATATTACTTACTAGCACTGCCCCTCAGAGAGAGAGACAAATAGCTTTAGAAGTATCTTCCTCTAACTTAACGTCAAATAAAGTATCGGTAGTGTAACTGGTAGTCTAAGTATCCTTCTTTATCCTGGAAATCTTTCACATACTTACACAAAAAGCAAAATAATTTTTTGCCCTGAATCTTACCTAAAAGTACGTTCAATAACCAGGCATAAAAATACTGTGTTCTTCGTGAATGTTGACAGATGCTTACTGCCGATCCTGCTGCCATTCGACGGATAGTGGGGGAACTGGATTTAAGATTAGCTATGAAAGCCTTCAACAAAACCTAAAAACAAAGACACCTTACTTAACTTTTTATCAGAAGTGAACTAAGAAGCCAGCAAATGTATTTTTCACTTATTCAGAGCATTACTTTATGTACATCAAGCAAGGGCAACTTCTGCCTTAATTCAGACGTGCAGCTGTAACATTGCTTTTTGTACCATCTGACTGGTAATGCTGGTAACTCACCATGCTTTGGGATGTAACAGGGAGCACTAATAGGGTAAAGAAAGGTACCTTAATCTCATTGTCGTTTGCAAAATTGCCAAAGGCTGCCATGATTTTGGGTATTGCCACAGCCAGCGTCTCTTGTACCGATTCTTCAGGTCTCTTACTTATCCGTGTTAGACAGGGCAAAAGGTTCACCAAGTATGGCCTAAGTATGGCACAGGAGAAAAACTAATTTGAGATCAGAACAACTGTACCCTTCTAAGAATTTTTAATTCATGCTCAAGTTCTGTGGTATTACTAAATCATACAAAAATGTACCTCTCAGCTATACAGAATGTAGGAAAAAAAGAAGAACCTTCTGAATGCAAGGGAAGAGTACACTTTGAAAACACAAGTCATTATCTTCACAAGTTTTACCCCCTTACAGTAATGTACAGCATAGAACTAAACCTCCATTAAAAAACACATTTACCAAATAAAGCTAATTCAGAGAGAATAAAGTGATAGCAATTCTTCCAACCTCCTAATTACATACTTAAAACTTCCGAACAGTAATGTTTGGTTAACACCTGTTATTTCTTTAAGGGTTCTTTGGAAAGTTCATTATTAGAATATGTTTACCTGCACTTTTGAGGCCGAACTAGATGGGCAAGCTCAGCAAATCTCCAGAGTGCAGCACGTAGACTTCTTGAAGCACCATTCTAGACAGAGTATATAACTATCACATTTCACCATGCAAAATCATTTCCTACAAAAAACTGCCTATAATATACAATATACAATAGTGTATATTTTACTTACACCGACAAAAATATAAGGTGTCTGGAAATCATAAATTTCCTTTAGCCAAAAGGAAGTCAAGTCAGTTCTATGACTACCTTCATTTTTCTAGCTGGTATTAGGAATTTTCTGAGTAATCCAAAATGAATAATAAGGAACACGACAAAAGAAAAGGAAGTGTCTGAGATCTCTGCTCTGCTAAAATCTGCTTAAAATACCACAGAGACAGGCATCAGCCAACAAAGAAACACTGATGATATGAGAGTCTGAAAATCACTGGAACACTTGCAGAGATATAAATACAGCATAAAATTGACAGCAGTGAAGATATGCAAAAAAACAACACTCAACTTCTGAGAGCACAAAAGGAAAAATCAACATATTGATCTGTAGCACTTCATAATGGCTTGACTGCTGAAGTTTAGTATCTATTCACCTGGATTGACACCTTGTGACTTGAACCAGAATGCCCTTAGGGATATAGTACAACTCCTTAGTAAAGTTGGAAATACAGAAAACTGTGGAAGTCAATAGATGCCTAGGAGGTATCTATCTAATGTAGTTCAAACCTAACCAAAATGCTGCTCAAGTTTGAGTCCCCTGAAGACAAAGCTGAGATGTTTAGAAACTGTCATTTCTTTATTACTTTCTTTACCTGGTATATCAAAGGCTTGCAGCCTTGTTAGCATGACAAGTAAAAAATACTTGCATCTGAATTACAAAACATGCATTTCTCAGGTTCACAGCCAAACAATAGATTCTGGCACGGCTTCTGAAGTAATCCTGATGCACAAACAAAATTCAGTCTGCTGGGTGCTCCTGTTGTAGATGCTACCTCTCTCTCACCTGTCATGAATCCTAGAGCACCTTTCAAGAAGCACACACCAACTGAACAACAAAATATTTCCTCCAACTCCTGGTTATAAATGTGCAGAAACTTCAGAGCAGTTTATATATATGTTGGCTGTTTTCTGTAATTAGGTAATGTCCATTTCCACACCGTCAAAAATATTGCATGACATTAAGGTAGAGCAATACAGTAAGACATGCATACATGGCCCTACATCTAACAGAAGAAACACTGTGCACACTGGTTTTGTGAGTTATCTTCTAGACTTCTATTATTACCCCCCCAAAACCAAAAAATCCAGTATCATTACTGTCTGACAAGAAACACCTATATTTTCTATCTATACAAGCCTGACTACATGTTTATAGATGAACGAGACACAATTTCAGTGAGACTGTCCTAAACATAGCATTTCTTTTCTGCAGTCATAAACTTCAAAAAGGCTATTACTTTATTTCTTACTGTAGATGTAATTAAATTGCAGCTCTTGGTGCCTGGAGAGATGCTTCAGTATTTTTCCCTACGCCACTGTACAAAGCTGTAAGTATATATCATACATTCATAAAGTAGTTGTATCAGGTTACTTCAAGCCTTAATTCTCCATGAGGTTGTACCAATTAAGAATGTTACCGTCCTCCATCTACTTTTCACCACCCTTTTGGTGCAAGTTATTCTTTCCCGTTTAGTCAGTGGAGCAAACATCATGAACATGCCTTATTCCTTTGGGTGGGGAGTCACTTAGGTTAACTCAAACTGCTGTTCAAACCAAATGCTCACACATTTTCTGCCAGATAAGCTTTCAGGAGTGGTTAGATCTAAACAATGGGGTCAACAGTGAAGAATTCAGTAGAAAAACAGTCATAAATCCTTGTAAAATGAAGCTTTGACCTTGATCTTAAAAGACAAACTATTAATTTACACTAATGCTACATTGCAATGTACTAGAATACATACTAAATACCACATTTCAGAAGGACATGAAAAAAAAAATCATTCACCTTTTTAATCTCTTTATACAGTTCTAATTGTAACCTGGGAAGACTGGAATCCATCAAAGCCTGCAAAAAATGCATTGAGAATATAGTGAATCAGAGATGAGGCACTTTACAGGAAAAATGTTACACTTGCAGTAAAACAGCCTCAAACAAGGCACAGAACTATTTAATGGTCCCTACATTTGAAGTATAACTAAGAAAGTGATAAATACTGAGAAGAGACACCTTTATGCTTCACACAAATGTGGACAAACTCCACAAACTCTAACAGTTATTTGCAGTTAATATTGACTGTTTTACCCAATGTACCTGCAAAAGGCCATATGGGATCACACTGCAAGCAGAGCCAACCTATTGTGCTTTCTGGCAATCACCAGGAACAGGTACTCATGAACAGAATATTAAAACATAAGAATAGTATTCACAAGCAGCAAAATGCATTTCCTGATATACACTGCCACTGTCAAGCACGCTTCTACTATTTCTCAAACTGAAGCTGTATTTGTACTGTTACCTTTAACAGCCCCTGAAAACCCTTTGTTTCACGAATCAGCCTATTTTCTGCATCTAGTTAGTACACACACCACAAGGAGTTCTGCACACCACAAGTGTCACATCCCAGGGTCCAATCAAGCATACAGCAACAGAGCACGCACTGTAGTTCAAACCTGCAGCCTGGCAAAAACCCAATGTACATCAAAGTAAGCACGGAGAAGCAGTAATTTTCCATTCACCCCAGCTTGATCATTCTCTTATCTTTAAAGTATCAAAGAATAAGAAAATATGAAAATATAATCTCCTCATACTGAATAATTTGTATATATGCTTACCCTTCCTCCTTCACTTTTTTCTCTAGTGTGTACTACAATTTACAAACATTTCCACCAGCTCCTCCTCCAATGAGATGAGACCTTCATACAGTGTAAAAGTGACTACATTGTGGATTCACAGAGCGCTATATTGTTTAGTATTAAATTTTTATTCCTTCTAACTGCCTTCCTGACCACCAACCACTAAACTCACATCTTCACAGGATTACTCCTGATGACTACAAAATCTGATGGCACTCACTGAGCTAGAAGCCACAAGTGCTTGAGTACAGTCAGTGAAGTGCCTGTGGCTCCTCCAGAGCACAATTTCCCCAGCCTAAAATTGTATGCTCCAAAACTCCATTCACCTCAATTATACCAGCTGTTACAGTGCAATGGCATTGCCTTCCCCAGAAAAATCTTACCTGGGTTGTCAACTTATATTAACCCAGTAAGCAACCCAACTATAGATTGCAGGTGCCTAGATGACAGCAGGTAGGATTTACTTCACAAAACTTAGTTTTTATGAGAAGTTCACTACCCCAATATATATGAGGATATCAAGCAACACAAAAAGGCACCAGCTATTATTTGGCTTGAAGGCTAAGTTGTCTTTACAACACACCCAACTGGAGGAACTCTTTTCATTAGTGTATAGCTATATTTTTAGCAGGCTAGAATCTATAATGTCATCCCAATTGGAAAAAAGCATAGTCAGCTCTAAATTACTACAATAATAAATTCCAATTACTGAGACCAACTGCATTGCAATCTGTGTGAACAGTCCCACCAGTATCATTAGCACAGAGAATACCACAACATCATGCATCAGCTTCAGAGACAAGACAGACTGACCTTATCCACAGAAACCTGCAGTCTCAACTTGGTATTTTTTCTTTTAAGGCTATCACTAAGGTTATTTAAATTTTGAGCCATTTATGCTGTCTTTGAGGTTCTGGCAGTTAAGTGTAGTGATACTTAAAGATGACTTACAGAGTGTTTAAAGTGATGTGCTCAGCCTTGTCTGCACAGAAGAGTTAGTTTTGTAGTTATAGTAATGAGCATAAACTCCAGACAGACACATGGTTACACAAGTCATGCTTCCATCTATTGTCTTTTATTTCAAAAGAAGGTACAAACCATCACATTAGCAAAAGAATTAGCCTCTAAAAAAGCCTGAGATAATAAAAAAGGCTGAACTTTGACTAAAATACAAGTTTAGGGGCCCAACACCTCTGTTCTACTTACCACAAGCACACTCATACTTGCACAACCAAAAATAAAACTGGACATCTTTTTGTCTCTGCATTTATACACAAGTGTCTGCCTAAGTTGTTAAATTGCTCCCACACAACATAAAGCACAGAAACAGAATACAAAGTACTACCAACTTCCACAACAGTCTGATACATCCATGTGTGTGGAATATCACAACTGTTACCACTTCAGAGCTGAGACCAACTGGCAAGCTTAATGACTGATAGAAGATGCCATCATTTAAAACCACTTTAACCTTGAAAGCAAAACAAAATACCATACAAACATTTGGGAAAAAAAATTACGTCATTCAAGTTACCCTGAAACATGCCAGAGAGCAACAATATTAAATAGATTAGAGAATTTATGAGGTAAATTTTTTATCAAGCCCACAGAAGTGTTTCATGGAAAGTAGGAAATAAGCTTACATTCTTTAGAACTGTTTCAGAGCAGCTTTTAAAGCAAATTGAGTTAAATAATAATGTAAGTGTTTCATAGAGTGCTCTCCCTCAAACAGAAGAACATTTAAATCAAATTGAAAAGAGCAAAGTGCTACTGGGCAAACAAAAAAAGCAAGGAACTCACACTTCATCATTCCCTATCATTATGGAACACACCACACAATCTGTAAGCTTTCTCCATACAACTTTCAGCCACAACACCAATCCTCAAATTTTAATTCATTCAGATATCAATTTTAGTTTGCTTGCTTTTACACACCCCTTCATACAGAAGAAAATTTTTATTTGATATTTCTAAAGCACTTAAACTTCACATCAACTAGATTATTTATGAAGATACATAACAGTGTCTTAAAGTTCAAGTATTTCAGGAAAAAAACAATCACAAAAAAAGAAATGTGAAGACAAGCCTGTTCTGGAAGGAGCAGATTCCACAAATTACTCAAAAGGTTCATTTTAAGGTATTTTGAATCAAGACTTAGACCTTGCATGACCTCCTATGAATGCCCATCTGCTGTTCTCTGACAAGCTCTTCATTCTGAATCACAGCAGGGGAATAAACAATCTCCAGAACACCATATTTATTCTAATTACTGCCTGAAATCTCCTCCTCCAAGTCTCAGCAAATCACACTACATTTCAATCAGTTTTTAAATAATATTTTTACCTTTCCTCATGCTAAGTGTCTTTATGTTTACAGAATAACAGGAATATTCTTCCCACACAAGAAGATAATTTCAGAAAAGCCCACATTCCTGTTTTGGTTAACTTGAAGAAAACAAACTCAATGAACAATTGTAGACAAGAACAGATCAGAACAATAAATTATTTAAGACAAGTTAAATGTGTTGATCTGAGGATAGAAAGCCCTCCTAAGAGAGAAGGAGCACATACAGAATTTAGTAAAGAAGCTTACTTAGCCTCTGACACTATGAGATATTATCAACAGTAAGAAAGGCAACTAGAAGAACATCAGTGTGAATTCAGACAGGACACTCTCTCAAGAAGAGACACAGTAAAAGCTCTTACTTTAATAACTTTATTAAGGCATTCATCTGCAACCATCCGGACATCAGATTCTGCATCCTCACTGCAGAGAAGAAAGAGTTCCATGGCAATGCCCAGCAGTTTCTGAAATTCTGGAGAATTTCTATATAAACAAAAATTAGAAAATTACAATGTGCACTATGAAAATGAAACAGCAAGGATGTTTTTGAAAGGGTTTTATAATCCAATTACATATATATTTTATACACAAATACAAGAGGAGAAGACATTCAGTGTATTAAAGCACTTCATTAGGAATTGGGAGATCACTTCCCTACTCTTTCCTACATAACCTGGTAAAGGTATTTGACCTCTGTGCCTAAGTTCCTCTGTCTGCAGCAAAAGCAAAGTGCCCACTCCACCAACAGGTAAACAAAAGTCCTTCTTAGATTCTGAGTTGGTTAAAAAAAAAAACATGCCATTTCAGTTTTAAATAGAAGCTCAGCATTTAAAATGAGCAATTATAAAGAATCCTCCAAACAGCTAACACTCCAAAGTTGTTATTCATCCTAATGAATTAAAGACATTAATAAATGATCAATAAATTAAAGACACTGCCTTACCTTAGTGACTGAGCAACTATGTTTTCACATATAGTTAGACAATGATTCACTCGATCTTTCTTGGTAGCTGAAAGTTCTTTCTTTCTAAAGGAAGAACACAATGATAATGAGTGTGAGACAAGAGTTCAAAAGTGACCATTTAGACACCCTTGCTAAGATAGTGTCTAACCATTATACACAAAAATGATGCACTTGCACATTCTGGTCACTCCATAAACAGCTGTACAACAACTACCTGTAGACCCAGGACTTCATCTGCAACTGCTGCTGAGAGCACACAGGCACACAAGCAAAGCAGAAATATAAACTTAGAAAAAGAATGAACAATAAATCATTTAACAGGGAATATCACATTAATTCCATAACTTTCACTGAGAAACGCTTGGGAAAGAAAACTGAAGAATGAAGAAGAGTAAAGGGAAAGGATGGAAAAAATGAGGCAGTCCTAGCACAAAGCAAAAAATAAAAGAAACTGATAGAAAGAAAGTTTGGGGAACAAAAAATAGCTCTTTTTAAAAGACCTTCCTCTCACATAGTATCACCTTAGACTTTTTTTGTCTGCCAATGTTTTGAAACTTCAAATTCTATTAAATGGACCATTTTGCATCTGAACTGCAAAGGATGACAATGCAATGCTATCATACATTACATTCCTCCAAAGGAAAACCAGCAAAGCCCTAGGCACTGTCTCTATCCACTGAGAATACCATCCCTATAGTAACACTTGGTATAGCCCAGGAAAGGCCAAGCTGAGCATACAATAAAGAGAACAAAATGCACAGAAACAAAGAATGTGTATCTACAAACAACAGAGAGCACAACATGAAAAGCTTCTCCTTTGCAAAATGCATTTAACATCCACTTCAACATGATACAAGCTCTTGGAATAGCAGCTCTTCCCTGCTCCACCCCCAAAAAAGGAACTGAAAAAAGAGAGCGAGACAGACTCCCAACTATTACTGTGAAATTTTATTTCAGTGTGCAGTCTCTCCTACTCCCAACTTTACTGACACAGAATCACTTCTAGGAAAGCAGATGTCACCTTTAAATAATTAACCAGTAGCAATACTGGAGCAAAACCACACACCCAGAAGTATCTCTCCTGAGTCTGTTTCACAACAAAGCTTCTTCACTCACGTTCACAGAGAATCTTCCCTTTTGTTTTCCAAGTGAAAACCGATCATTTTTAGTATTTAATTCTCTCAGCAAAAAATAGCAAAAATCATGAAATAGCAAAGCAGTGTTTCTGAACTAGAAGTTGGAAAACAATGTGAACAGCCTTGAGTTACATTAATAGCAGTAACACAACATTAAGGGCCAACAGCAAGTAGCCAATAAGCACATTAAATCCAGCTAACTCAAAATACAGTGTTAGACAAGTATTTTTAAAGAATTACACTGCATTATTTAAGAACTTTAGCTCAAATAATAGTAGAAGTTTGAAAACAAGTCACTCTTTTCAAGTATCCCTGTCCCTGTTCCTCCATAAGGCTGGAAGTGAGGGGTTCAAAAGTCTGTGTTCCCAAGATTTCAGCTTTTCTCACAAAGATCATGTCATCCCACCCCAGAGATACTTTCTACTTTTAGAATTTAAGGGACAGCTCTGAACAAAGCCATTTTTTCTGTTATAGTTTGGCAGCATTTTATTGAGGCAAGCTAAATAGCAAAGAGGAAATCTTGGACTGAAGACACTGGCAGAATATGAGCAGACAACCTGAATTTGTTCAAGATACACAATGCCTTTCTTTCTCTCCATCTTGAAAAAGTGCCAGAGTCTTTAGCAGCATTTCAGATCATCTCTAACAAAACACCAAATACTGCCCGAGATGTCCCACTGATTCTGCAATGTCAGAACCACTGATGTGAACAGGCACCTCAGAAAACGATTACATCATTTCAACTTTCATGATAATTTTACCCAGCATTCCTAATCTCTTACAAGCACCATCTTCAGTACACATTCAACCCAAAAACAGAACAGGCACATCTGAACTTGCCCATAAGCTCACTATTTCAGATACAAGACAAATTGAAAATACTGCTGACAAAGGCTACTTTCAGAATACAGTTCTTCATTATCCACACATAACATAGGCCTGGGCAAGGCAGGCAGTGGTGTTCAATACTGCTCAGACTAGTAGAGATCAACCTCTTGGGCAAATTTCTGTAAACAGAGAGCTCAACTAACACATAAACTACACCTTGCTTAAATAAGTAACTTCAAAATTAAAAAAGGCCTGGCTAGCAAAAAAATAACTTCCAAAAAAAATAATTTGAAGAAATTAAAGGTGGAGGGAAAGCGCTTAAAGTACATTATGTACATGCACACATTTTCTGTGCCTACAGAGGGAATAGGGTAACAGAATTGTATCCAGAGAGCAAACACATGATTTTTTTTAGTTTAAAAAAAACAAACAAAGCTCTATTCAGACATATCATGAAGTCCACAGGCAAACTGCTGATGAGCATACCCAGGGGGGCAACAAAAGCACTGCACACTGATGAATCAATCACACACATGTGATGTGTAACAGAAGGCAGGAGATACTGGAAGCAGGAGTTATCAACAGGAAAGCTCCATCTCACACAGAGAGAAGTTTAATCTCCTGTGTATTTCTACAGATCAGGAAGATTAATAAACAATGTAAGAAAACCAGCAAGCCCAGATAATTTTGCCGAGTCCAGACTACAAGGAGATGCAGCTCACCAATGCTAATTTTTGAGACCTTGAAATTAAGACTATGTGAAGAGTACAGAAGTTCTAAAGCTGAGCCAATCATCAGAAAAAGGGCCAAACCAAATGGCTTGACCTTAATCTTGACAAAAATAACAGAAACTAAAAACTATTCTTTTAATAACAAATAGAAAGATGAGTGGGTCAAGAAATAAACTCAGTCCAAATATGGGGGACACTGGAAATAAGGTGTAGTAACATAGGCAGTGATGGATTGTCAAATTAAGTGGAACTGCTCTACTACACACCCTAGACATGGTAACACCAAAACACCATCCGGGAACCACCTCTGACAAGCAGGACAATAGGTATTATCCATGCAGTTTCTGTGATCTCCAGTGAAGCAAAAAATTGCTAGGCCTGCATATCAAACCAATCTGTGACCACAGTACAGTCAAACACAAGACCCAGAAAAACTGCAGAGTATAGAAAAAAGCTTGGGCTTCTGCAGTACCTTTTGCTGTAAAGGTAATGGTTAGAATCAAATGGAAAAAAACCTGAAAACAATTACAATAAGTGACTATTAGAATAAATTGACAAGAGAAAATATAAAGAATCCACTTTTGGATTCACAAATCCAACTCTAATCTTTCACATCATACTAGTAAACTTTTAAGTTAGTGGGAGCTTTGTGACCCAAAATAAAACATCCAATCTCTAACAAAATTTAAGAGTCTGAAAAAGCTAAAAAAATACAAGGAAGAAAATTAGTTGCCTAAGCAGAAGTGTATAAAAGCAGTATGACAGAGAGCTCAAGTTAAGTTTACAGAGATGGGAAAACAAAACCACACAAGAGATAAGAAAGAGGGGACCAGAGACTGACATCTGACTGTAAGGCATAATATAAGCATAACACATGATTATTGCTGATTAAAATCTCTTGAAACAGAAAAAGCTCTTACCTTCTTGGTAAAAGCTTGGATTTAATTAATATTTTAATAAAAAAGACAAGATATCAGGATTATCAAAAGTTCTGGAGTCATTGTCTTACAATAAAGTGAAGAAAGATATAGATACCTACTGGGGAAACAATTGATTCTTCTCTACCCCAATCTCTCTGATCTTAAAACATTTTCTAGCAGGAGACAGTCCTCAGTAGGATGATGGGAACTTACCCCACAGAACTACAAGAGATTTAAGCATTATTTATATAGAACCACAACAAAGATGAACACTTCTCCTCAAACGCGGAGACAATTTTCCTTCCCAATCTATTACAAACAAGAAAAATTAAATGCAGAGAGTATTGTGAATTACATTCAAGATGTCACCTGCTATTTCCCTAAAAGGCTGGGAAGCATCAGCAAAGGCCCTACAATAGCTTTTCACTGGCTTTTATGAGGCTCAGTGCTGTCACTGAATTTGTACAGTTCCTGGGGGCATACAATCCCATTAGCTTTCTGAAAACAGCCTATTTTTAAACACAAAGCAAAGTCAAGAAGGAAAACTCCAACACTAATTTTTTTAAAATATTTACAGTAGAATATGCCTAAATTTAGACCATCAAACTAAGCATAATATCCCTCAGCAAACATCATAAATAATTGTCAGGATTTTCTCTTGAAGTACCATGACCTCTCTCACCAGTAACTTTCAAGACAGAATTTTTCAACTGCCCATAGGAAAGACTGGAAATAGGTGGTCATCCATGTCACACAAAAGTACTAGCACAAAAAAATGCAGAAAACAGAGCAATTAGTCCCTGCAGACCAGTAAGGCACCTAAAAACAACTAGCTTATGAAGATGATGAGTTCTTTCACCTATTAAGCATCAAAAGTGTGCAAATGCATTGTGATTGTTTGGGACAATACTCTCCAAAGAGAAACAGCACCAACCATGATAATTCAGTTGGCAAGCACATCAGTGGGAGCAGGTAGCCAAGAGCCCAGTGCCACTGTTTCACTTCCTCTAACAATGCTGTAGGAAACTGCCAGGTTAGAAGTTACCTGCTCCTCAACCCTTCTGCTTCTTCCTTCTTCCCAACAGCAGGAGAAAAAGCAAGAGTGTAACTCATGTCCCTATCCCTTAAAAACCTTCCTGCCTTCACACCTGCTCAACAAAAGCTGTTTTTAGAGAATGCAAATGCAAGGGGCAGCACCGTGGTACTGAACAGCTCCTTGCCCTGGTCCCCCAGTAATGCCCCCAATGGGAAACCTGAACTTCATCTCATGGATCCAATGCATTTGTCCCTTACATCTAAGAAAGCAAAAAGTTATTAGGAATATTTAAACTAACCCCTGTTATGACTCTGTGCAGCAAATCATAGCACAAGACCTTAAATTAACTTCATCAGAAAGCATCAGAGCTCAGACTTCAATTCTACTTAAATTTTCAATTCATGAATACCAAAACTTGTTTTTAACTTCAACATGAACTTTCAGGGCACTGCTCTGATAAGAAAGAAGAAATCCGACTGAACAACAATTAACACTTAAAGATATGGAAAATGAATTACAGAGTAGGAGAAATTTCTCTTGCTCAGCCTTGAATCCTCATTTCTAGAAAGCTGTACAATCAGCTGGACAGAGCTCAGAGAAAAGACTGTCATACAGAAAGCGTCAAGCACAGAAAAACAAGGTCTCAGAGAAAGCGCTTCAGGAGTTATCAGAAAAGAAAATACTGAAAGTAGTGCTTCATTCAAGTTATGCTTAAGGGGTTTTGTCTATTTTGCAGCAGTGTATTACGTGAAAATATGGTTTTCCTTCCTAGAACCAGCCTGTGAAACCCACACAGCATTGCTGTCCCTCCCGTTCATTTCCCGCACTGGTGAGTTTTCAAAGGCACTTGTCCCAAAAGTTACTCCACGTCTGAACTTCGGCAAAGAACCGACAGCGGCACCCCAACACATCTGCGAGAGCCGCCAGCTGCCAGGGACAGGGGCAGTGCCCCGGCCCGGCTCGGCGCCGTCCGCGGGACCAGAACCGGGGCGGCCGGGGCCGGGCGGGATGTCGGACACGCGTGTCAGAGTCCCCCAGCACCGGGCGCGGGGCACTCACGGTCTCTGGAGCGGCTCCTCGGGGAGGGCAGCCGGGCCCTGCTGCTGCTGGAAGGAGCGCAGCGACTCGAAGGCCTTCGTCAGCTTCTCCATGGTGGCCATGTCCGCTCCGCCCGCGCCGGCGGCACCGACCCGCGCTCCGACCCGCCCTGTCACAGGCGCCTGGCGGGTCCGAGTGCTGTCCCGCTGCCGCTGCCCCCAGGCTCGCTCCCGGGGCTCTGCCGGCGCTCTCGCGGGCCCGGGCCCGTCACAGCCGCGATGAATGGGGCGGGCGCTGCTTGGGGCCGCAGGCGCCTCCCGTCCGCCCCGCCGCCATCTTGGATCCGTCCCGTCGGCCCCCGCGCCCCCGCCC
>VZTR01005691.1:279705-309351 GCA_013400775.1 Chaetops frenatus | reverse complement strand
GATCAGGACAAGACAGGGGACTGAGGGCATGNCATGCTCAGTCATTTTGCAGATGACACCAAGTTGGGTGGCAGTGTCGATCTGCTGGAGGGCCAGGAGAGATGCCATGATTGAGGTGCCATTGTAGCTGCTGCCTCAAGAATTTGAAGAGTAAAAATAGGAGAATTAATAGACTTAAATTCTCTAGGTGAAAGTAGGGGTAGATATTAGTAGAGCTCCTTCTTTGAATGTAAGTTAACAGGATAAAGGCCATATCATGGCTTCTATTCCTGTTTACTTAATAAATTACCAATTCAGGCTTAGCCTAGGCAGTGCCATAAGAAAAGTAAATGTTCTGAAGGTTTAAACTAGATATTAGTTTGTAAAGAAAAGCTGTAGGAAGCTCTTTTGGTTTCTGACAGATAATCTTATTCAGCACTTGGTGTGGAATATGTTCCTCTGGAATACGTTCCATAGGCAGTTGAGTTGTAGCTGTTGGTAAGTTAGAACAGGTTAGATATAGATAAGGTGCTTTCATTGCAATAAAATGGTTGAATTGATAGCTCCAAAGTGCTTGCTGTTTTCATTGCGCTGCAGGGCTTGGTCTGGGGGGAAATGCTGAAGGCCGAAGCCTTTTGGTGGCTGGGGCGGTGCAGTGTGTGCTGTGTGGGGCAGAGGGGAAAGGCGCTGCCTGGGCCGGGAGGGATGCGGGGACACCAAGTGCTCGTGACTTGTGGCACAAGGCGGTTGTTTGATGCTAAAGCCCCTTGATTTGTGTGCAGTTCTCCTCCTAGAGAGCTGCCCCAGTGCAGAGATCATTCTCTGCTAAGGAGCTAAGTCATGTAATCCCAGACTGGTTTGGATTGAAAAGAACCTTACAGCCCATCCAGTTCCACCCCCTGCCATGGGCAGGGCCACTTTCTACTATCCCAGGTTGATACATCTTCAAGCTTTGAAATGGAAATGTTTTATTATTCACAGCTGTGAGGCTAGCGTGAGACATCCTCCAGTGCTTCTAACCCTTCCCATCTCACCTGGAGCACAATGATACTCTTCTCTCCTGTTCACACACTGTGTACAGGAGCTTCCTGAATATGAAAAACAGTCAGAAAATGTTATTGCCCTTTGCATTATTTTCCCAGCTGAGCCATATCTATTAAACCTGCTGTTAGGGACTTCGTTTACTCACAATGAGAGTTCTCTCTTCCATTTGTCAGAGAACTCTCCAATCTTGTTTACCGTGGATTACAAATCTCCCATCAGCTTCCCTGGGACCTGGAATTCTTCTCTGCTTTTATGGAAACTGAAAGCAATCATTACCAAGCAGAACAGGATGGTGTTTTGTAGGAATTAGAGTGGGCACATTTGTTTTGATGGATGAAAAGGAAGTCTCACTTGAGGAGAGAAACAGTAATCTATGCATAACCAAGAGCTTTGGAGATAAATTTCACAGGAAACAAATCTGGTTGGAAATAGGAGCTAATCCTAATATTACCACAGGACCAAGCTGCAGAAATGTACCTGGAGATACTGCAGCAGGGTAGGCTGAGAAGACTGAAGTCCTTAGGAAATGTTCTGTAATATGCTGGAATTGGAAATGAGACAGCAGCTGACAAAAAGAACAAAAAACAACAGGTTTTTGTGTTTGCAATAAAGAGTAAATAATTTATTTTTTTTTAATTGCAGTCTATGTAAGCCCATCTGAAGCAGTTGAGCCTGGTCAAGCTGTAGATTTTCACTTGGATCCAATTTCAAACTCCAGACTCAAGGCAGGTCCCAAACTGAGGTTCAGTTTTACCAATTACAAAGTTAAAGAGAACGTGCAAAAAAACCCTCATATGTCATAATGAGCTGTGTAAAAACCACATTATTCCATGGCCTTTGATCAAAATTTGGTGAGGCTCAGAGGTGAGATCTCTATAGAGACAACTGAGAGAGAGAGCTGTAAAGAGTTCTGTTTAGGATTTCTCAATGAAATTAAATCATAGGAAATATAGAACAATAAATATGCCTCATACATCTATGTCCTGTATGTGAAAATTATCCTGCTCCTGGGGTGATTTGTTTTGGTTCAATAAATCAGGTTTATTCTTTAGCAGCACGTCCTCAAAAGAAAATCTGTGGTTTAATTTGTGTCTGTGTAATTTGCAGAGGATTGTTGTTGTTGTTGTTGTTGTTGTTGTTACACAAAGAGTTTAATTTTTAGGATTTTTTTTTTCCTTTGTTTTTCCCCTTATTATTCTCACTCTCCACTTTCAGGCCCACAAGCTAAAAAACTGCATTCAAGCAACGCAATTAAGAAAAGAACAGAAATACTCTAACATCTGTTCTTGCCCAAACAGGAGAATTTACCTAAGACAAAGGTAAAATAAATTATATTATATTTCTGTTTTCACTTGAGAAAGGGTTTCCACAGATCCTAGTTTCTGTACTTGTTTGGAACTCTCCATATTAGCAAAGAAATCCCTTACTCTGTATCTCCTTGGAAGTGATTTTTCTCTCTCTTACTCTTTGAAACACCTCACCTTACATACTCTTTTATTTATTTTTAACTCTTATGTTAAAGGCTTTCATGAAATAACATTTTTAAACCTCATATAATTAATAATTTAATTTAAAATACTGGTTGTTACTGAGCTACAACGTAACTTGTACATTGATTTTCCTTTCAATGCTGCTGTCCCTGGAATTAGAGACACAAAAGTTATTATCAAAGTTCTCAAGCAGAATAATAAGGTGATACCAGTAACCATCTTTTCTACAAAGTTGAAAGAATTTTGTTTTGCAGGAATTTCACATTACGTAAAACCACTTTGGGTTAAGTGTTAACAATTTTACAAGTAAAATTTAGTCACTGGGACTGTGGGAAAGCAAGGCTCTTCATGGAAATTCTTAAGCACACACACAGAGCAAAGCACACAAAATATCAGCTACAGCACTGCTATAGGAGTCCCCAGTTCAGTAAAACATTGTCCAGCCCAGAAAAAATATATAGGCACTTACTCTGTGCTTACACATCTTGAAACCCCAGAGGAGTTCTTATATTCTTCAAGGTTTTAGCCATCCCTGTGTAAAACAGATTATTTTCAGTAAATGGATCATATTAGAACCGGTGCCTTAGGAATTAGAAGGTTTATGGTGCTTTATGAACTGGGTCCCTCACTCCACAACTCCTCCTCACCTCCAGCTGTACTGTGCTTCCCATAAAACCAGCTGCATAGCCATACTATGAGAAGTGCCCTGGAAATAGCACTCCAGGCTCTCTGAAACATCTCCCATAAATGATCTGGAGTCACTGCAAAGGAGCTTGAGAAGGTTGTTCTCCCCTCAGCTCCTCACATTGTCACATTAGTGGCAAATACAGCACAAGAATTAAGTGAGGAGAGTTTTTGCTCCCATATTGATGTGGGCAAGCTGGCTCCAAGTGCAACAGGTTTTCCACTGCTTCTCCAGGAGGGATGTGAAACACAGCACTGAAAAAGGAATAAACAGCAGCCAGGAAAGGGCAATGTAACATATGTGGGGAAATAATGCCAGTGCTAAAAATAAGTGAAAAAGAGTTCTCTGTGAGTCTGTAATTCTGAAGTAAACAACATTCTGCTTGTACTTGGAGTAATGAAATACAAGATGCCAAACACAATTGAGCATTGAGGTGATTGTGGGGCCTTGGTGAGCCTCACTCTCTGACTGTGACACACTACTGAAAATTCTTAGGGGATAAAACCCCCTTCCCACCACAAAAAGAACCCAAAACATCCTTTATTAATTTTAAAAGTACAGTTGGTTTTTTTTTCTCATTCCAGCTTTCCATAGAAAACTATTTCAAAGCCCAGAACAGGTGGATTGCTTAAAATAGGAAATCATAGAACAACAGAGTGGTTTGGGCTGGAAGGGACCCTAAAGCTCATCCAGTGCCACCTCCTGCCGTGGGCAGGGACAACCTCTGTCCCAGGTTGCTCCAAGCCCCATCCAACCTGGCCTTGGGTACTACTAGGGCTCCCGGGGCAGGCACAGCTTCTCTGGGCACCCTGTGCCAGGGCCTCCCCACCCTCGCAGGGAACAATTCCTTCCTAATATCTAACCTAAATTTCCCCTCTTTCAATTTGAACCCATTGTTCTTGTTCTGTCTCTACAGTTCCTGATGAAATTTTGTGGTCAATTAAAAGCTCAGTTCAGATTTCCTACATGTGCAAAAAGGCTTCTTGAGCTTCTGAATTCCCTTATCAGGAACCCCAAGAACCATTTTGTTCTTTATCCAACTGAGGGTAAAACAGTAGGGAGTAGGTGGTTGTTTGGTAGTTATTTGGGTGTTCACTAGAATCATGGAATCATTGAGGTGGGAAAAGACTACTGAGATCACCAAATCCAAATCTTTATTCCAGAACCACCCCCGTGTTCCCTGTTAAACTAATTCCTCAAGTGCAAGGACATCTAATCTGTCCTCATCCCCTGCAGAATGAGTTCAGTTTAATTGGAAGCTGTATAAAGAATCAAATCAAGTCGTGCTCATCCGATGCAGGTTCCCCCTTTGCCACCACCTTTCTACTTCGGGTATTTCCACACCTAAGGACCACAAAAGAAATTAATGTCTCAGTAGCTCCACTGTTTAAAACAGCAAGAATTCGACTTTGCATCATCCTTTTGTTTAAAAAGAAATCCAGCCCAGGAAGCAGTGCAGCACAAAGGACACACTGTCTCACTTCCCCTAGAATTTACATGGAATATTAAACAATGAAGAATTTTGATAATTTATGCTCTTGACAAAGGTTGTAACAAGAACAAGAAATCGGAGAAACTAATTCTTCATATGGGAAACAATAAAATTATAATTCACTGTAATCACTGCCTTAGATTTTAATTTTCTGGTTCCCTTGGGCTCCACAGTAGGAAAAACTGAAGGACCTCACAGAAGAATTAAAAAGGGACTTATATCAGTGAAAAAGTTGGCTCATAAAGCTATAGATTATATTGCAAGTTCTCATCAGATCTGTTAAAACCAAAGCAGAGAGCCTAATTTAGCTTGTCAGAGGTGTTTAATAATGATCCTGTCAATTAAAAATACAATAAATACATAATGGAAAACTTATATTGTTTTCAGTAAACAAGACTGTGTAGAGAGCTGATGGAAAAACAACACGCCAGCCAAATCTCTTCTTCCCTCTCATCTGTTTTCTCTCCAATTTGACTCAGATTTGAGCTAAAAGGCCCAAATAAAGAGCATCACCACCCCACCATTATCCCAGAGAGTCGGGGAAATCTTGCTCCTGCCTCCAGATAACAGGGACATGGGAATGTGTCCCCGCCAATGTCCAGCAGCCACAGCACACAAAGCTCAGATGCACTGCTTTTTGTTTCCAAAAGTGTGGCTTTAGTGCTGGGAAGCTCTTGGAACAAGTCACCTCCTCTTAGGACAGCGTTTCTGTGCTCACACTGCACAGGTCTCACTCTGCAATCCATAGGTGTGGAAGAAGGGAGAGGAGTGAAAAGAAATCAGTAAGACAACAGCTAGACTGAGATAACAGCTTGGAAATCCTTGATCAGAAAGCCTCAGCTTTGTCACTCTGTTCCCCACAACAAAAGAACACACGACTATTACCAAAAGCTGTTAGGGTTGTTCAAACCCCTTTCCCAAACACAGCCTGGAGTTTCCCAGTGGAATGAAGCACCGCTCACCTCAAGGAACACTCCTGTCACTTGTTACCTCTCGAAGAGCATCTTGGCAGCATCCCAAGGAAATTCAAAGTAGGCACACCTTGCTGTGGAGCATTTTCACAGGTGCCCTGCCATGAAATGCTGCTTTGTCCACATCTTAGGGAGCTTGGTTTCATCAGAAAGCAAAAGTCAAAAATAAAAAAATAATAAGGAATTGATAACTGAGAAAGGACACATTTCTATTTTATTTTTTTAAGGAACCAGGTTCCGTGGCATTTTTAGCAAGAAAGAACTTTATTTTAGTGGAAATTCATTCATTTGTTCTTTAGCAAAGATGATGAGAGGGATGGAACACTCTCCTGTGAGAAAAAGCTGAGACAATTGGGATTGTTCAGCCTGGAGAAGATAAGACCTTATGAGAACTTTCAGTGTCTGAAAAGCTGGGACTTGGGACAAAGGCTGGGGTGACAGGACGAGGGGGAATGGCTTCCCGCTGCCAGAAGGCAGGGTTGGATGGGATATTGGGAAGGCATTTTTACCTGTGAGGGTGGGGAGGCCCTGGCACAGGGTGCCCAGAGAAGCTGTGGCTGCCCCTGGATCCCTGGCAGTGCCCATGGCCAGGTTGGATGAGGATTGGAGCAACCAAGTGGAAGGTGTCCCTGCCCATAGCAGGGAGTGGAACAAGAGATTTAAGGTCCCTTCCAACCCAAACCATTTTAGGACTCTGAAGATAAATTGGCTCTTTCCTTCCACTCAGTTTTGAACACTCATGGAAACAAAAAACCGAAACCTTGGGGACAGCAAGGGCTTCACTTGGACTACCACAGCACAGGCTGCATAACACCTCTGCCATCTCAGAGCTGGACATTCCCAATGCGTTCAGGAACAGAGCAGCAGGAGAAGTTGACAGGAAAAATGCATCTTTAAGGAAGCCTTCCTCTCCTCCCTGCCCTTTTCATGACAGTCCATCAGAGTTTTTCCGTGGCTAGGGACAGACACCTCCTGCACCCATGGTGCTGCCTGATGGAAACAAACCCAGTCAGGAGCACTGCAGAAAATATAGTAAACTCATTTCTTGCACAAAGAGAATGAGGATTTTTGGTAGGAAGGCAGATTTCTGGATAAAAACTTGTTTTCCTCTCATGCTTGAACTACTTGGGAAAAAGAAAACTATTTTAGGTCTGTCTTTACTAAATTTCTTTTATTTTTGCCTGAGGTTCCTGATGGTGTCTCTGCTTTTCCCATGTCTCTCTTATAAATCAGCAGAGTCCACAATGTATTTTTTGTGTGTGGTGGATAAACTCACATTTTGTGAGGTTTTACACAGCCTTGTAGCAATATAGCTAGAGAACCGAACTGGGAACACTGCTGAACTCATGACTGAAGTAGATATGCTGACACTGCTAGGCCACAAGCCTTGGGCCTAGTCTTGGCAAGAGGAAGCGGGATTTTGGAAAGAATGCTTAGCTTGCAATACTTTACATATTTGTGTTAGGCTGTGCTGGGCTGTGCATGGGTAAAATTAAGAAATATAGATAAGGTTGCTATTGCTTAAGCTCATGCTAAAAGGCATATCAGATGAGACTGAACAATTAATAAATGGACTTCTTGCATCTGTGCATTGAGTCCCCATCTCTTTGTGCTATCGCCTTCATTTGGTGCCCACCATGTGAGGACAGATTGCTCTGCTCTACCTGAGTGTGACTGGAGACAACTCCCTATGGAACTCCAGAAGGATGCTGCGGGGCAGCAGGAAGCCATCTGATGATTCACCCCTCCAGGTAAAGGAGGGGAGCTGTGGGGAACGATGGGGCAGGAAATTTCTGCCCAAGAGACATTTTTGTACTTAGGATAAAAAAGCTAGAAAAGCATGGCAAATTTTTGTCATCCTACGACTTACGGACAGTTACTAAGATGCCTAACATTACTCAGTCCACAATCTTTGCAATAGATTTGTGGGATGATGATGGCATCAAACTATGGAACTTAGCCACTGAGGGAGATAAAACAGTTGAGAATTTGCTTCCTTCATGGAAAAAAAATTATGAAACTCTTAAACCTCAGGAAAAATGTCATGCTGCTAAAGATACAGAGGATGCTGCTTGGCCCCCTGCTGCGGAGGCTCACAGCTCTCAAAGTTCTTTACAGTCTGGTGAGACTGTCTCTTGCCTAGTGCAGCCGGTTCAAACTGCACAGCCTCTTGCAGCTTCAGCACCCTCAGGCCCCACTCCTCTTCTAACACCGAGGGAGAGGGACTTCTCTCGATCCGTAAGGGCACTTGCCGCTGGCTATTACCCAGATGACAGTGAGAATGAGGAGAAGGATCCCTTTGATTCCAGAGAAATTGACCCAGGGAAAGAAGCAGGTTTATACCCCCCCTGATCCTCATAACAACTGAGTTCATTTAAAACAACAAGCATTATGGGAGGGGGACTTGGACATTGCCGAGAGTATTGTCGCACCTGTGATTTATTTGGGGACACGAAAGCAAACTGCCCAGTGGGAACCACTGTCCTATTCCATTATCAAAGACCTCTGAAAGACACTGACTGAACAGGGTATAAACTCTTCATATTTTACAAACTTGCTATCCTCTGTGTTTACTGCACATGTACTTATTCCACATGATTTAAAAACACTTGCCCAGCTGCTGTTAACTCCGCAAGTGCCAGCTCCTCAAGTACCACCACAGCATGTGCCAGCTCCATGAATCCCACCCCAGCAGACCCCTCACGGAGGGTCGCCTCAGATCTGTGCCCAGCAACTGCAGGCAGTAACTCCGACGCAGTAACGTTACTTGACTCCTCTGTTCATTTACTCCCTACAGGAATTTTTGGACCTCCGAGTCCCCAGAAAAGCGGCTTAGTTTTAGGCAGATCTTCAACTAGCTTTTTGGGACTATTTGTTCTCCCTGGGGTCATAGACTCAGACTCTAGGGATGAAATTAAAATCATGGTTTGAACCCCTTTTTCACCTTGTATTATCCCCCGGGGAACACATATCGCACAACTAGTTCCCCTTTTGCATGATTTGCCTCCCCCTGCAGAAAAATACCAACCAAGGGTGGGAGGATTCACCTCTACGGGGACCCCACAAATGTTTTGGATACAGCTGATTTCTAGCAAACACCCAACTTGCAGAAGCACCCTGTCCTTTCAGGGACAGCAGGTAACACTCACAGGTATCTTCAGTACTGGAGCTGATGTGACTGTCATTTCTCAGGCTAAATGGTCTCCTTTCTGGGCCCTCACAGAAGTACCCCAAGCCCTGACAGATATTGAGGGAACCAGTCGCAGTTATCAAAGTCGCCACCTTCTGGTGGTGAGGCCAGAAGGGTGCACAGCTTCTGTAAAGCCGTTTGTTTTACCAAGTGCCCATAGTGTTGAGGGGATGAGATGCACTCTCACAATGGGGTTTTAAAATTCAGTCAGATTTTTAATAGGGGCCATTGCAGCACATGACACTCTGAAACTGACCTGGAAAACTGATAAACCTATCGGGTGGACCAATGGCCCCTGCCTTTACCTAAATTGCACGCACTCACTGAACTTGTCTTGGAACAGTTCCAGAAGGTATCACTGGATTGTTTTGCCGCGGGGGATGCGCAACAGTCCTACGATTTGTCAGTGGTTTATTGTAAGGGTCCTTAGCCCCATTTGCCAGAAAATGACTGATGTCCTTTTGTACCACTACATGGATGATATCCTTGTAGCAGCAGAAAAACAGGAGGTGATGGAGGAAACCCTAGCCCTTGTCATCAATGCTGTAACTCTAGCAGGGCTCTGTGTAGCTGCTGAAGAAATCCAACATCAGCCTCCTTGGAAATATTTGGGCTGGCACATTAGGACTCAGACCATACCTCTTCAACCTTTGAAATTCAGGCAAACATTCACACATTGCATGATGCTCAAGAGCTTTTGGGGACAATTAATTTGGTTCGTCCTCTTTTAGGAATTTCAAATATTAGCCTTTCATTTGAGCTGCTGAAAAGGGGGTTAGATCTCCTTTCATCCAGGCAGTTCACATCAGAAGCTTGCCAAGCACTGCAGCATGTAGCAGATGCTGTATCTAACAGGCAGGCTGCCAGGTGGGCCCCAGACCTCCCTTTTCCCTGATAATTCTGAATACAGCTAGACAGCCTCATGCTTTGATTTTTCAGTGGGACCCTAAAATGCCAGACCCCTTGTTGATCATGGAGTGGATTTTTTTGTCACATGGGATGTCTAAAACAGTTAGCACTCAGCATGAAATGATTTCATTGCTCATTGTGAAAGTCAGACAGAGGTTAGTCACACTTGCAAGTGTGGATTTCAGTTTGATCTATTTACCTATTACTACTTTTTATTTACAGTGGCTATTGCAACAGTCTGAAGTGTTTCAAATGGCTCTTGCTGACTTTTCTGGACAACTTTCTGTACATGCCCCAAAGCACAAGCTATTGGCAAGCAGTTTTAATCTCTTAACACAACTTAAGAGAAGTGAAGTACCCTTGCAGGCTTCAACTGTTTTTACAGATGGATCAGGCCGTACTCAGAAATCAGTATTGCTCTGGTGGGATGCAGATCTTAACCGATGGGACTCAGATGTCTGTATTGTTTCAGGTTCTCCCCTAGGTTTCTGAATTAACAGCTCTTGTGTGGGCCTTTCAGTGATTTGCTACCCCATTTAACCTAATCACAGACTCTGGATATGTTGCTGGACTTGTGGAGAGAGCTGAAGCTGCTGTACTAAAGGATGTACCTAACAAAGAATTGTTTCACTGGTTACAACAACTTGTTTTCATTTTAGATTCTAGGAAACATCCGTATTTTGTTATGCATGTTAGGTCTCACACAACCCTACCAGGGTTCATAGCAGATGGCAATAGACAAGCTGATTTCATTACCCTACCTGTACATTAGTTACCTGTGCAATTACCTGATCAATTTTCTCAAGCTAAACTAAGTCACTCTTTTTCTCACCAGAATGCAGCAGCCTTGGCATGCTCCTTCGACTTGACCAGCTGCCAAGCTTCCAGCGTTGTGGCTGTATGCCCAGACTGTCAAAGGCACTCCTTTCCCTCTGTTGCTGGAGGTGTTAACCCTAGAGGACTCCAAAGTCTTCAAATCTGGCAAACAGATGTTACTCATTTTGCCAAATTTGGCTGACTTAAATATACCCACTCCTCTGTAGACACCTTTTCAGGTGCCTCGTTGCATCCTGTCATACAGGTGAATCAGCGAAAGACATTTGTCTTTATTTCACAAGTGCCTTTGCAGTTCTGGGAATCCCCTCAGAAGTTAAAACTGACAATGGTCCAGCATACATTTCCCAGAGAGTTGCAAATTTTTTTGCCCTCTGGGGAGTAACATACAAAACAGGGATTCCTCATTCCCCAATGGACCTAGCGATTATTGAAAGGGCCCACACTTCACCTAAGCATCTTTTATTATAACAGAAGGGGGGAATGGGAAGTGCTACCCCAGGTATTGTATGTTTTTAACTTTCTAAATTGCTCCTTAATGGATCCCAACCCTCCAATTGTGAGACACTTTAACAGCAACCCTCAGCTAGAAGTTAAACAAAAGCCCCAGTCCTTATTAAGGACCCAGAAACAGGTAAGATCATGGGACCCTAACCCCTTGTTACCTGGGGCAGAAGCTTTGCTTGTGTTTCCACAGAAAGCGGACTGAGGTGGATCCTGGTCAGGAATGTGAGATCCTTCAGATTATCCCTGAATACCTCTCCTGGAGATCCTGATCACCCTGCATTCCACTGGCGATCCCGGTTGTTTCACCCTCAGCCTCAGCCCCCTCCATCCAAACAGCTTGATTCAAGAGGACTCATTGACTTTGAAACTGTGTTGTTTTAAAATTTGGGTGTGGAAAGAACTATGGATGGATTTCACATTGGTATTATTGGAAACCAGATTTGTTTTTTCAGGCTAGTCCTCTTGATAGGACTCAGCCTTGACGATGGGAGAGGTGGTCTCAATGCCACCCCTTCCAGACCTTAATGTTTGGCTTACACTAGCTGAAACTTTAAACAAATCAACATTGTGCCTCTCCATGACCTCCTCTGGTAATCCTTTCCAGACTTGTTTGGTAGCCATGCCCTTAGACAAAAGTGAGTGGGATACTTTGTTTAATTTGACAATCCGAAAAGATTGTACTGCCCCAGGTTGGATTGAGCCAGAGTGGTGGTGCAATGACAAGTATCGTAAAAAATGAGGACAGCCAGCTGGATGGTATAAGGATAGCCATGTAGAAATGCATTTGATTAACGAGTTTCCCACTTTTCCCTTACAACATCAAGAATTAGGTATTTTTGGATCTATGCAGTCCTTTGCCTGTTTTTTCTTAAATTATACTAGTGGGTCTAAATATATCATCAGAGGGTCTTTGCCCCCAACTGGTTTCAATGTTTCAGGAACAGGTATTTATGCCAATGCCTCTGCCTGGTGTAATCCTATTTTGCCCCAACAAGTAATACCTGGGACTGCTGCTATTGGATTATTGGACAACATATTTTTAATATGTGGAATAAGAGCTTGGAAAGGAATACCAGGAAGAGCTATTGGAGGTCCCTGTACTTTTGAGCGAGTAACCATGTTTGACGCCTTACAAAAAAATTTATCATCTTTGCATGAGGTAGTAAGAACAAAACACAGCACGCACACATATAGCCCAGATTGTGATGATAATGTTGAATCCTGGAACACTGAAGTTCAAGTGTTTGCTTCACCTATTCCATCTATTGGGACAGCACATGCATTGAAAACTTTGAATAACCTTGGCTGTTGGCTTGCAAAACAAACTAATGCTACTAGTTCAGCTTTAACAGGCTTACTAACAGATGTTGATAGTGTAAGGCACGCAACACTGCAAAATAGAGCTGCTGTTGATTTTTTGCTTTGAGTGCACAGACAGATTGTGACAACTTCAAAGGCCTATGCTGCATGAATTCATCTGATAACTCTCAGTCTATTCATGCCAGCATACAGGCCCTTCGGAATAGTGTCACTAAACAAAGGGTTGTAGGTAATAGTGATTGGCTTGGACACCTGCTTGGGGGCTGGGGGCTTACTAGTTAGCTTAAACATTTAGCTAAAACAGGAATTTATATTTTAGCTATACTGTTGCTTATAATATTTTGTTTGCCATGTGTTCTGCAGTGCATTCAGAAACTGATCAATAAGTCCACAAAAGAAATCTTACTCGTGGAAAAGAAAGGGAGAGATGTAGCAATACAGACAGAGAGCTGAACTGAGAGTGCTGCTGAACTCATGACTGAAGTAGATATGCTGACACTGCTAGGCCACAAGCCTTGGGCCTAGTCTTGGCAAGAGGAAGCGGGATTTTGGAAAGAATGCTTAGCTTGCAATACTTTACATATTTGTGTTAGGCTGTGCTGGGCTGTGCATGGGTAAAATTAAGAAATATAGATAAGGTTGCTATTGCTTAAGCTCATGCTAAAAGGCATATCAGATGAGACTGAACAATTAATAAATGAACTTCTTGCATCTGTGCATTGAGTCCCCATCTCTTTGTGCTATTGTCTTCACAACCTCACACAGCTGAACCCGTATTTCCATACCTTATTACATAGTAGCTTATATGCATAAAAAGCATGTTTTTCCCAGGTTTTTCCCAGGCATAGCCAGGGTAACCCAGAGGGAGCTTGGACACAGCAGTTCCCTGCAGATTTCTCTGTTTCTCCAAGAAAACACAGAGCTCATCTCCCACTTCCTACCAAAATCTGCAGCAAATCTTAATTTTCAGCCAAATAGCTGGGCTGAAAAATGTGCTTTCTGTAACTCTGTTGTGCTTAAATAATACCAAGAATCAATGGCAATTAAAATAAAGAAAGGCACCAATACAAAGCTAAAAAAGCAAATCCACACATTTTTCCAGAATCAATCTAAGCACTGTCCCCAAACGGTCAGTTCTTCACTCGACAAGTTGTCTACCCCAATGCATAGCGAGTGCATTGTGTCACGTGCTACATGAGGAACTGTAGGCAATAATTTTTAGTATTTTATTTTTTATTCAAGACAGGATGGTTTGCCTTCAGCTGTGGACTTCTACACCCTTCATCCTCCAGCCTAAATATCAGCACCAATAAAAAGAATGAAACTGATACACAAGACTTACAAGAATGAGCCTGATTAGGACATTATTTCTACAGCATCCAGGTAGATCGGAATTATTTTCTGTAATACTTAAAAAAACAGATCTTTTTTCATGTTTCAATTTGCACTGATATAAAAATACATTTTTTTTAAGAAAGAAAACCCACCTTATAAGTATTTTCCTATTTCAAACAAATCCTTTTATCTAAGGATGAGCCCAGGTTGTTACTTGAGATTGTTTGCATAAAATCTCATTAGCCTATTGATTCTCCTTCTAACACCTTAGGTAGTACTTCATTACCATGCAAATAGAGACAGGCTTTTTACATGTACCTTAATGCAGCACAGATTATTCTCCCTTCATAGCACTGGTAACAAAGCACTGTAATGAAAGTCATCAATAATTGTTCAACAGGTGAAAGAGATTAGAATCAAAGAGACACTTTTCTTAGCAGCAGGAGCTTCCTTTTCCCTTCCAAAACACAAATTTGGCTGATTACCATTCTCAGGGATCTGCAAGGCTCCCAGTTTCATCTTTTCACTGCACAATGCACTGCAGGGTGAAATATTTTGGAATTCAGAGTGAAACCCCAGACCCAAAGGAAGCAGTGACTCTTCCAGTGCTGCCTTCTTCCCCCAAATCCCAGCCCTGTCCTTCCAGCCAGTCCCAGTGATGGCTCTGAAGCACCACCTCAACTTTTAATTTAAACACTTTTGATGTGAAAGTTCCCTGCTTTAATGCAGCACATAGCTTGTGAGAAAGTAACAGTCAGAAAGTCATGGAATGGTTTGTGTTGCACAGGACCTTACAGCTCAGCCAGTGCCACCTCCTGCCATGGGCAAGGACACCCTCCATTACTCCAGATTGCTTCAAGCTCTGTCCAGCCTGGCCATGGACACTTCCAGGGATGGGGAAAGCACAGCTGCTCTGGTCTGGATGATCTTTAAGGTCCCATTCAGCCCAAAGCATTCTGTGATTCTGGAAATCATATTTGCAATACAGTGGCTACAAATCTACCTTAATTTTAACCCTAAGTGCCCTCCAGGATGTCAGCAGAGCGTCTCTGGGACTGCCTTTAGGACAGAGTTGCAAGTGCAGAAACTCCAGCAGGGAATGTTTGTTGGCAAACAGCCTCTGCTGGGATAGAATCACAGAACCCCAGAACATCCTGAGTGGGAAGGAACCACTGGGATCATCCAGTCCAACCACAGGCCCTGACCAGACACCCCAATAGTCCCACCCTGTGCATCCCTGGGAGCGGTGTCCAAATGCTCCTGGAGCTCTGGCAGCCTTGTGGGCCATGTGTCGCGGTGTGGAAGTGGATGGTAAAATGCCGCTACTCTCCCAAGAACTGTCTCCTCTCAAGAAGCTGCTCGGGTGGGCACACAGGCAGTCACTCTTGTCCGCTCACACACACCACAGATAGCTCAGCAAATAGAAGTCAGGGGAAGGGTCTCCTGTATAGAGTTCCAGCGAGGTTTATTGCTCCATGCACCAAAGTGTTCCAGTGACAAAACACCAGGAATCAATGGAGTGCTTACGGTTAAGTATGGGGTCACAGGCCAATAGTCAGTGGGCACAGGGGCAGTAAAAAGGCAGGGCAAATGCAAATGACCTGTAGGGAACATGAGGGTGGACAATCAGCAATACCACAACCAATGGGGAAACAGGGAAAGGAGAAACCTCTAGAACTAGGGATATATATGAACAATAGAGGTGGGCAAAGCCCACGCCAATGGGAAGAACAGAACTGAGGTATCGGAATCCAAAACACAGAAAGTTCTCAAAACCTTGTACCTGTAGGCTCTGAGTTTAAAATGTAATAATATAGATTTGTATGTTGTTATAGGATTGGATAAAAAAGCTCACATTGCAGCAGGACACGTAACATTTTAATTAAATATTGGTGTAGAAGTTAAAACAAATGTGTGTGGCAGTAGTTTATTGGCCAATTAACCTTTAAAAGACCTTGTAACCTGTGGTCTTGTACTTTATACTAATGGCTGACCTCTTTGTGCCTTCATGAGACTGCAGCAATAAATCAAGCTTTAAACCAGACCGAAGTGGTTCCATCTCTACCCCAAATAATCCCGATACTGAGGTAGATTAACATACTGCTGCAGAGCACCATGGGGAAGCCTTTTTCTCTCCCTAAGTGTTGAAGCATTCTCGAAGGCTATGGTAGATTCCTCCAGGGCATTGCCCTGGAAGTTTCCCTAATAGGCTCAAGGGCCTCCACAGCCGTGCCCATTCCCTGGGGAGCCTGGGCAGTGCCCAGCACCCTCTGGGGGAAGAACCTTTCCCTGAGATCCAACCTGACCCTGCCCTGGCACAGCTGCAGCCATTCCCTGGGTCCTGTCCCTGTCACAGGGAGCAGAGATCGGAACTACCCCTGTGCTGCCCCAAAGGTGGGGATGCCAAAGGTGTCCCTGCAGGAAGTGTAGCCCAAAAGAACCTGTGCTCTTCACAAAGAGCTCAGCAGAGACTTTGGTAAGGAGCAGGAAAGAAAACAGAGAGGACAGGAAAAAATATAAATCCAACAAAGCAGATTTGAAAGGCAGCAAAATGCAACTGGCATCACTGGATCAAGCATGTCTTGAGAGGAAGCCCAGCATGGAGCAGGTAACCCGCTCCACCTGACTGAACAGTGGTTTTATTGCTTCCCCTTTTGTGTGATTACATGCAGGAACTGCCATTTCAGACACCATAAACACCATTGATAGAGGCAGGCACTACCTATGAGGTGAAATTTGTGCAAAGCCAAAATCCAAAATCTCATCTTCAGCTCAGTCTACATAAGGAACAAAGGGTAGCTGGCTGCAAGACAGCTGGGGTGAAAGTGCAAAGCCTATATGTGGCCAAGGTCCTCAGGAAGGGGGACAGGCTCATCTCTGCTCCCTGTGACACAGACAGGACCCAGGGAACATTTGAAGCTGTGCCAGGGCAGGATCAGGCTGGAGATCAGTGAAAGGTTCCTCTCCCAGAGGGTGCTGGGCACTGCCCAGGCTCCCCAGGGAATGGGCACAGCCCCGAGGCTGCCAGAGCTCCAGGAGGGTTTGGACAGCACTGCGAGGGATGTGCAAGGTGGGATTGTTGGGGTGTCCTGTGACAGAAGTTGGACTTGTGGTTGAGGGTCCCTTCCAGCTCTGGAGATCCTGTGATTCCATGAACCAGGAGCAGAGGTGTGCACAGAACAAATATAGGGATGCAATAAAAATGTTGGAAGCAGCCTCCAGCATTTCTTCCTTAACAAGCACAAACGCAGGCACAGAGCAGCAGCAGCACTGGAAATGTGACTGTGAGAGACAGTAAAAGACACACCTTTTGGAGGAGAGTGTTAAGTGGGAAAAAGAAAAGTAAAATAAAAAATACCTGAGATTTTAAGTGAAGGAAACACTTCCTACCTGTTTCTCCCAAAATTAAGGGCAACAGAGTCTCGCACGTAGGCAGACAGGACTTGGCCGTTTAATTCTCCTGCAAAAAAAAGAACCTACAAGAAAGAAAACATCAAGTAACCAGCCAAATAAAGGAAAAGAAATTTCATTTATATGTGCCTATAATTTATAATAAATTTGGCCCAGTTTCTGTACCAATTGTGAGCTGAAAGCCAGACCTTTGCTATAATTCAGTTTGATTACTATTGTTGACTTCCTTTTCATTAGTTTCCCCAAGTACCAATAGAAAAAAAAAAGAATCTGTTATCAAAAAGTCCAGCAAAGAGGGGAGGAGGAGGAGGAGGGAATACATGAAACAACAAAAATTTAGGTGTTTTGAGCAGAACCTCCTATTAGAAGGAAAGGGTTTACTCCACAGGCAAGTTTTACTCCATTGCCAAGAAATAACAAGCAAAGGAGCAAAAAAAAAAATATGTAAGAAATTCTGTTCTGTCTTGTCAAAAGCAAAGCAAATTAATTGTGTAAGTATACATGTAATACTAATGATATTATACAGCTCAAGCAAAACCAGCTAATGAATCCCACTGCCTAAAAGAGCCTGCTTCAGTTATCAGCATTCCAGTCACAACTGCCACAATTTCCACTTGTGCTGTCAGAACAAAGAAGTGGCTTAAAAGAAAAGGCAAAAGCCTTGGAAATGCATGTATAGTATTTACTGATCACTACTAATTCAGAAAGATTTAGGAATTTTTATGCCTTCATCTGCCAAATATCATCTGAAATGTTTTAATATTCTTCAAGACCCTTACTGCCCTTTCACTTGCAAATTTTAGACAGGATTACATTTTCTTGGTTAGTTTCTTTGCACAGAAATTGTGCTCTATGCAAGCAATCAGCATTATGTGATTAACACATACAAGAAACAAACAATGCAAATAAACAGTTTAAAATGGGCTGGAGTGCCAGGACGAGGGGGAATGGCTTCCCACTGCCAGAGGGCAGGGTTAGATGGGATACTGGGGAGAAATTCGTCCCTGTGAGGGTGGGGAAGCCCTGGCACAGGGTGCCCAGAGAAGCTGTGGCTGTCCCTGGATCCCTGGGAGTGTCCAAGGCCAGGTTGGATGGGGCTTGCAACAACCTGGGATAGTGAAAAGTGTCCCTGCCCATGGCAGGGAGTGGAACAGGATGGGCTTTGAGGTCTCTTCCATCCCAAACCATCCTGTGGTTCTGTGATTCAGTGGGTGGTGTTGGTAGCACCCAGGCCAGTGTAGGATAGGAAAGAGATGCCATATTCCTGCCACTATTAAGGAAACGGTTCCAGTACATACTTTTCATCCAAAACATATGAGTGAGAAAACTTAACATCCTTGATCGGAAAGATACCAATGTTTTCACCATGAACAGGTCCTGGCACAGGATCATCCAAATTTGCTAGGCTGCTAATTCAGAGAGCTGCTGCTAATTGATCCCAGACTAAAACTGTTCTCTGCCTGGTCTGGCTCANAGAGGAGGGATTGACATGTGGGCTTAGGGAGTGGTTTATGGATTGACATTAGAGGGAGAAAAGGGTGAACCCCACACTGCAGGCAGGGTTAGGGGATTGACAGTTTGGGGAAAACCATACAGTAAGGATAGGGGGAACATGGGAGAAACCATTATAACTAAAAAACACACCACAACATCAGACAACTTTCTCCATGTTCTCTCCTTTGATGTGCTTCAGAAAACAGGAAAAATTAAGTAAGTTGATGACGAACAAAAAACCAGGGCTTACCCAAAAATCTGTGGGTCTTTGGGGGTTTTTTTTTGTTTGTTTGTTTTCCATTTTTTAAACACTGTAACCCAGGTATCAAAGCTTGTGTTTGATTAGCCAATCCCAAAGCAATATTTTGTGAATACCACTAGCAAAGAGCTTTTCTGATAGGAAGAGAGGGAGACCTCCAGTTCTGAAAGGGTCTTTACTGGACAGGATTAGTATTAATAAACAAAATGCTACCTGGTACACACTGGATACTAAGGAAATACAGCAAAATATGCATCTGGGTTTATGACTGAGTGAGTTGTTTCTATTAGAATTCACTTTGAAAGCTATTAGATTTAATTGGATCATGGAAAATTGTGAGACAATTTGCATTCCTGGTTAAAAATCTATAGTAAGAACAAATCACCCTCAAAGCTTCATCTCTGTTAAACTAAAATATAAGGTTTAGTATTAAAGAGCAAAATTTACCTGTTGACAGCAATGATGGACTGTCTTTGCTTAAAAGACATTGCTTAATTAAAAACAAATGGGGTTAATGTGAATTAAAGCTATGAGCTCAAGTGCAATCAACAGTCAAGTCAATCTGAGAGCAGGGTGACCTTTAGAGGAGAATCTTTTCACTCATTAAACACATTGCTGACTTTTGGGCAAGAAATATAAAGTTTAAAAAGAAAAAATGATAAGGAATTCTTAATAGGCTGTGAGAAAAGGATCTAAAGAAAAACAATCTTACATCTTGCTCTTCCATGGCAAATGAGACAAGGACCTATATTTTTAATGAATATTTTCTGTGCTCTTTCATTTATCGCCTCCATATTGTTCTCCCTAAGTGTCTACAGTTAAATCAAAAGAGACACTCACTAGGGAAAAATAACCCAATCGAGTCTAACAACAACAAAAGTGCTGTTATCCACAGGAATACCACAGCTTCTAAGGAAAAGAGAAAACCAGGGAGCCATTAATTAGAAAATTAGTTCCAACCAAGCTGGCAAGGTTTATTTTCATGTGGAAAATGGGAATGTTGCTGTTTACATCTCTCAGATGCCTTTAGAGACACCAGCTGTGAAGAAAGTTAGAAATGCTCAAAAATAAAGGAATTTTTTCTACACTTCAAGGCACAATGGTAGAAGAATCAACTAATTACCTCCCATCTTCTCCACCGGCACATGAACAGTGGGATATGTTGAGGAGTGGAGTGTGAGAGAGCACCCAGACAGGGCCACCCCAACCCACTTTTTATCCAAAGATTCTTGAAAGCTTAGGAGAAGTTTTTATGAAATTTCAGAGAAATAAGAGTCTTTAGAGGATGCCATTCTGCCAATAGAGCCCCAGTCCTGCCCACTGGGGAATTTCCACTAATACAGGAACACAGGCCTGTGAGGAAGTTCCCAGGGAATGAATGAGATGATAATTTTATAGCACAGTTACCTGCACAAAACTTATTTCATCTTCACAACTCGCTTGATTGCTTTACCCATTATTATTGGAAAGTCATTCCAGAACCTCATTTCCTCTATCTGTGAGCCAGCTTCTGAAGTCCAGCTGGAATTTATGAGCAGACTATTTGAAACCACTCATTCTTATGCTAACATTTCCCTAGAACTTTCTCTGTTGATTACTTTTCTCTCTAAAGTGCCTGTCCAGATGAAGTCTATCTGCTGTCAACCTTAATTTCACAAGGTATCATCATATAAAATAAGTCTCTATTTCTTTAGTCAATCTCGTAATTGTAGAAAAATGTGGGACATTTTGCAAGATAAATGAGAGCTAGGATTTAACATGAGTAATAGGACTTGGAGTAAGGCAGAGCCTGGAGGCAGGAGACCTTTCTGTCCTCCATCCCTCCTGCTCCCTTCTCAGAAGTGACACCTCCAAAAGGCACTTTAATGAGCCTGAAACAGGCAAAAAAATTTACAAACAAATATCACCTACACACAAAATAAACCAGGAGCTGTCCTCTGTGATGCAGCAATTTCCAAGGATTGAAGCACTCAATTCTTTCCTTTCTTTCCAAAACAAGGGGATATATGCAGTTTTTTCCCACTTAAAATACAATTTAAGACTCTCTACCAAGGAATAGAAAAGGTTACAGAGGCTAATGGAGTCACAATTCATTTCCTCAGGAAACTTCCCAAAATCCCAGACTGAGGATTAAAAGATCTAACTCAGGTTGGTCACGCACAGTTCCCAAAGCCAGGAGGAGAAGAAGCAGAAGGAATGCTCTATCTGCACACTGCAGGAGAAAAATGAGTCCTCAATTTACAGGAAAATAATATGTAAGAAGAAGAGTTTTCCATTATACAAAGGATTCTGGGAACACCTGCATGCTCCAGAATACCCGTAAATTTTAGGGAAGTCACAGATTTTTTTATGTCTTCTTTCTGTGTCTTTTCTATGTGTGGTTTCCACGGTCCATTTTAGGAAAAATAAAATAAAATAAAAATTTTTAAAAAATCAATTTTTCAGGTGTTTGCATGTTCCTGCTGACCCTGCAGATGGGATGACACTGAGTGAGTGGGAATAGCAAGAAGCACAATGCCACCCAACCTGATCTGCTCTGGAACACTTCAATTAAAGCCGAAATGGCAAAAACCCACCATGTTTAGTGAGTGGTTGGGGCTGCTATATAAAAGAAGGGAAGACAAAACATGGGCTCATTTACTGTTTCATGAAAGGTCCCATGAGAATTGTGACAAACAAGAACAAAATCCATTTCTTCCCCATCACCTACATGAGGCCATGCTCTTCTTCTCCAGACCAAGGTTATTTGTCTATTCATGTCTTAATTTGCTGATAGAAATCACACACTTCTACTCCTTTTCATTCAAAAGTAGATAAAAGTTAGGAAATGCAGCAGCACACTGTGTCCCCACAGAGACACTCAAATATTCAATGTCATCTAAAGTTTCCCTGATGTGAGGAACCCAGACTAATTTACTGCCTCTCCTATTGTAGACAAAATATAAACAACATCATTTACTGTGACCTGCAGTGTGCTGCTTTCCCTTCTGTTTTTCAGACATGTCTAATAAGTTTCAGAGAAGTACAAATGCAGAAGTGAGAGACCAAGTGACAGGAATAATTTACTGAAACCTGGAGATTTACATCATTCTTGATTTTAACACAAATGGCAGCTTTCACTGCCTGTAAAAAGGAGACTGAGGAGCTCAGCACTCTGCACTAGCCATGTTTTAAACTCTCTCCAGGCACTTTCATTTCCTCTAAAGTAACAATGTGAGAAGAAAACTCGAGTCAGGAGCTCCACAGTGAGCGCCAAGACGGGAGGATTTAACACCAATGACCAAAAAGGATAAATGAGCCCTCAAAACCCCTGTCTGGAACCAGAGGTGAAATAACAAATTAAACAGAGGCAGTCGCTGCTGCTGGGAGCCACAAACCTGGCAGGGCAGGTGATCTGTGCCTGGAACTCGGGGACAATTTAGGGAGGTAAGAAAGCCCAAGCCTTTAAAGCCGAGGTGTTCATCTCCACCCTGAACCCTTTCTCCCTCAGGTGTTGTGAGAACATCTACTTCGAACAGCTCTTCCCACAGCTTGGGGAGGTTTGGAGAGTGTTTCTGTGCTTAGCACAGGAGCTTATTAACCTTCTCCCCACAGGGAGAGGAGGAGGAGAACAAGTCACCTGCGAGGGGGTCTTAGTTCGGTTCCTTCTTAAACTCATGTCTGACAAGGCAAGAGAGGATGTCCCATCCTCACACAGAGGGGATGGAGGGAGATCAGCCTTTGAATCCTCGGCAGGGATGTGGCACAGGACACAAAGAGGACTGGCAGCATCAGCCCTTCCAGCCTTCCTGGAACATGCCAGAGCAGAGGAAATGTTCCCTGATTTACTGGCATCACTGCTTTTTCCCAGAGCACTGATGAAAAAGTTGGCTTGGACAAAGTAGCAATAAATGAAACATAAAAAAAAATTAAAATTTTTGCGGGGGGGAGTTATTATTATTGCTGCTTTCATTTCAGAAGAAAGTCAAAAGTGGGATTTCCCAAGAAACTCTGGTTTTCTTAAAGACCTCCTAATATCAGATTGAAACTACACGCAGCCATCCCCACTGTGGGACTAAAAAGAAAGCAAACACTACAAGGAAATTGTTTAAGACATTTTGGTTTTATCCCGGGAGTGAAGGGAAACACCTGATTTCCTGTAGCTGCCCTCTCTGTGATCACAGTGCAGGAGAGCCTCACCCTACCCTGCTCAGCCTTGCCTTTTCATTCGCCCCTTCCAACCATTTGCAGATCCTTCGGGAGTGTTGATTGCTGGTTAATGCCAGGCTGGCTGCCACTGGCAACACTGACATGCAAAAAAATCTGGAGCACCGATGGCCAAAATATTATTGGAACAAAAAACGATGCATTGAAGCACGTGCCTTGTCTGTCCTTTGGTATTACTTTCTCCTTTAGCAACTTTAAGTCCAGCAACTTGTTCTGATTCTGGAAGAAAAATAATCTGGGACAGCAAATCTGACAATCTCTGTGTATTTTGCTGGCTTAATTTATCAATAATACCAATTAATCAAAACAGCCAGGGCACAAAGTCTCCTTCCCTCCTGCTACTCAATAACAGAGTGAATAAAATCCATTAAAGGGGTAAAGTGGGCGACTAAACACTCAAAACTTTATCTCGTACACCAAGACTTCCTGAAGGCTTGGCTAACACAAACCTTTTCCAAAATACAGAAAATACCATAGAATATGAAATAAGAGGGGAACACAGAGTTTAAAGCAGACTCGTGCATTGGTACAGGGTTTTGTGGGGTAGCCACTGCAAAATAATGCACTAGGGGCTATAAAAAAAACATGAAATCCCACACAGGTCTGGATAAAATCTGGTACTCTTTTACAAGAGTGGGCTTCCAAGGGGCTCTGGATTCACCCACTGAGGATTTCCCACCTGGAAAGCCCAAACATACAGATAATGTACCTGCTCAAGTGCATATTTTACTTCCAAGTTCAAATTCTCGGAAAATGTTTTGATCTGATGGTTGCAACCATGCATTAATTTAATGCATGTAAATTAAAATTAAACTCAGCAGCCTATGCATAGAGCAAGCATTACCTGTCCCACATATGAGGCAAATAGCTGACAAGCTGCTTCCTTTCTGTGAGAAAAATTGTTTATCAGGGCACTCCCCAAGTCAATACTGGGGAGCTGTAGTCAACTTAGAGGCCGCTGACACTTATAAATTATAAATTTGCCACTCAGTATTTAACCACAGCCCAGCTATAATTAATATTAGCTCATCTGGAATGCAGGAATAAGCAAACTAAACTGCCTGTGGGATACATAATTTTTGGAACACCATCATGACATAGTCAGGAACTGTGGAAGTGTGAAATTATGGAACGAATTTACCAAAAGGGTAAAGACAGATATGTGCAGCTGGTCATAGGAGGCACACATCAAAACTATTGATTAAAATAATATACTCAGAAAACTTTAGATCAGTTTTGAAGCTGAGCTCTCCAGAGTTTTTCCTGTCTCTCCGTCTAGCCCTTCCTCCTTCCTCCTCTGCAACACAGGGAATGAAGAAGCTCCATTTTCCCTCTTCCTGCACACCTCAGCCTTTTGATTTAAACCATCCTTTGCAAGCTGCTCACATCACCCTTTGTATCCCAAAATATGCAAATGAACTAGGATATCCCACATGAACAGGATTCAAGACATTTTTCCAAGGGATGTGATGGAGCCACAGGGCTCCTACTCCCATCTCCCAGCACATTGCTCCTGTGCACCCACAGTGCTCTCCAAACTGGCTGTTGAAAAGCCTCAGACTGGAAAACCAGCCCTGGATAATTTTGGACAGAGTTTGATAATTAGAGTTATCAGACAGTAGGAGCCTTCCTCAGGCATCTTTGAAACTCCCTCAAAGGAAAGACAATGTGATATTGTGAATATATTATCTCTTTGCAAAGATAAAAGCTGGGGTCATGCTGTGGTCTTCATAAAACCTCTCTCTCTCTTGGTTTCTGATGTTTTTCTGCACTCTCTGTAAATCCTGGTCTTCTGTTTCTTTCAGATGTATCTGCTTAGGACAAAATAATCTGAAAATCTGTAGTAGTGTGACACCAGCTTACTTCAGCAAACTAGATCTAAAAACACTCACAGCCTGCAAGTTCATCCATTAAATGGATGGCAATTTGCATAAAACAGTATATAAATTTTAAAACCTGCCGAAAATAGCTGAGATATTTGGAGGTCATCACGTCTTGCACCAAAACTCTGAAATTCTATCAGCTTTGGGTGTAAATTTATTTTGGCTGCAATGTCCCAGTGTCCAAACCTGCACTGCCTGGTGGGAAACATCCTTCCTGTGCAAGCCAGGGAAAGCTCAAACTAACTCCTGTATAGAAAGTTGTGCTTATTATCACCTTTTTTTAAGGAGCTGGAAGTTTGGGGAGCAGATTGTGCTCAACAATGAACCCACTTGACAAGGTCAGGTGACTTGTGAAGAGAAAATTGTTGCCTGTGTAAAAGTAATTAGGTTGCACTGAAGAGAAGCTGCCGAAGTCCCAGCAGCCTCTGTTGGGGTAAAGCAGAGTAATTAAAGCAGTTCTATTGCCTATTTATACCAGTAAAGTCTGGCTCTAACACTGGCTGTCAAAAAAAAAAAAAAAAAAGAAAAGCAGAGGTGATGAAATCGCATCCTTTCATAAAAGGCTACTACTAAACAGTGAGGTGCTGGTGCTGAAACACCCAATTATCCACTGGAATATTAACCTCTCTGCCCACAGGTGTCCATGTGGGAAGCAGAAGTGGGGAATTTGGTGCAGTCACACATTCCCTGAGCCCTCACCAACACCTAAAGCCTTGAGCCACTGCCAGCAGAGGAGTCCACAGTTTAATCTGCTGTGTAGTTTCAGCTCATGTTCTGCTCTGCAAAACACCCCAAAAGGGTCAGCCAAAGCTTTCTGCCACAAGAAAAGCATTGACAGAAAGCCTTGGGAGCAAGGGAAAAGCAGGAAGAGCTTTAAGAGTTTGAGAACAAGTTGGATAATCCAAAACTCAAGTTTTCCAGGCTGCTGAGGTGAGGGTGCTCAACCTCAGCTCGGCGGTCTAATACCCAGACTATAACAGTCTTGGATTTAAGCACTCCTCCCATATTTCCTGGGACAGAATTTACCATTAAGTTCTAAATTCCATCCACAGGAACTAAAGATAACCTTAACTGGGGAAGAGATAAGACTTAATCATTTCCTAACTCTTACCTATGTTTCTATAGTTCCATATGTTTTTGAGATTTGAGGGGCAGGGGTTGTTTTACTTTTTTTTTTTTTTTTTCTGTTTTTAATTAAGCAAAGCCAACAATTTGTACTAACTCTGTAATTCTCCCCTTGCCCACAGAAGAGCTTTGAACAATAACTTCTTCCAGTTCTTTCCCTTTTACCTGTGAGCTCAAAGCCTACTTTCCTCTGCTGCTGACAAAGTGAACCTAAGCAGTGGGAAGCCAGTAAATCTCAAGCAGCAGTGATGCTTTATGTACCTTAAGTAGTGCAAGATTAAAAATGTGGTTTTATCACAGTGTGATACCAACGTTAATAACTCGTCTGGAGCAGGAATTCAAAGCCTTTACTATTCTATAATTGAAAGCATCCCAGTTGCACATGGATTCAGGTGGCAACAGAGGAGTTCAGATCATCTTAGTCAGTGTTTCACTCCAACAGGAGCCTGAGAAGGGCAGTGAAGCATCACTCAGTAAGGCATTACCAACATTGGGGTTTGCATTAGCAAATGAAGCTACATGCAAGTCACAATCCCACGCCAGCCAACTACAAAACAGGTCAGGTATGCAGAAAAATTCATTTGTGGCACTTGCTGAAAGCAGAAAGAACATTTAAATTTCTGATTTTCAGCCCATCAGCAATAGCTTTACCTGCTGCTACATTTTCAGTTGTTCCAGCAACAAGCAATTCTTTTTCTTTCAGCCTTTTTATTACCGCTTCTCCTTTTCAGTAGGCTTTTGTGAGACAATGATTTCATAAATCTTAATTAGTGTTTCATTTTGTTTTGACTGGGCTCAATATAACAACTGCATGCTATCACAGAGAGCAGCTGTCCCTCCCAGCACGGCCATGGCCACTGCAGCTCTCGCTGCAGAGCTGGCATTCACACATCAAAAGGAGGCAGAGCAGCAGCAGCAGGAGAGACTGGAGGAATTTCAGGGCAGGACAAAGGGACACCCAGGTGGTCACAGCCTGGGAAAGGGGCAGGAGGAACTGCAGCTCCACTGTGCTGAGCTATGGCATCTCCACAATGTCAGAGATAGGGTGGGAGCTGCCCGGCTGTAGGGAGAGGTGGGCACATGTCACTAGGAAAGCCGGCAGGGACCATGAGGAGGGAGGCTTGACTCCACTGCAGGGAGTACTTGGGATGTCACAGCTCTGAGAAGGGTGAGGGGACAGCAGGGTGAGGAAAAGGCACAAGAAAGCCCAGTCAGGGGCACTCTGGTGGAGCAAGGAAAGGAAAGAAACCTTCCTCAAATAACTTGAAGAAGCCTTTACCCTGCCTGGGAGCTCCTGGACATCTCTCTTTCCAGGGAGCTCTCCTAGTAGAGTGGGGAAGACAAGCCTTCTCAGCTAGTTAAGCAGAAGGAACATTTAAATTCCAATAACTCCTTTGGAATCTCTTCACCACACCCAGTTCACTTCAGAGTATGGAGATGCACAAAAGGAAAAGAGCAGGAGAAGCCAAACAACAACCAGCAAGAGCAATTTGAAACATTCACCTGGATGGCAATGCTGTTTCACGTTTCCTCTTTAGCCATTGCTGGCATTAAACTTAGCACAAAACTGAAGTGGTTTCCAATAAAAGCAGCACTTCCATAGCTGCCCTGGAGCTCCATTAAACTAGGACTGCCTTAAGTGGTGGAGCTGCAAGATAATTTTTTAATTTTTCCTTAATGGATTACAGCTAGCCATGCTGTTCACCACACTGTTCTTAAACCCCTATCTCACCTCAACACATGGTTCATCCACAGACTTTCTGGGGACCTGTTGCACATTTGCAGCTCCCTTATTCTCTAGTCCTTGGACTAAATAGAGAGAAGTGCATCTCCTTCCACTGTTAAGGATTAACTGCAGCATAAAAATGTCCAAGATGGGAACACTGCTCTTGTGCAGCTGCATCCAGCTGGAGGTTATGGGTTCTGTCCATAAAAAATCTGTGTCTGGGGTGTGTGGGAACCAGAGCAGCTCATTGCCTCTCAGAACCCATCAGAGCTCAGAACAGCAGTAAACTGGGAATAACATGGGGTTATGGACAAGGTGCTAATGGCCAGGAGATACTGAGTATCCTGAGCTGGAAGGCACCCACCGGGAGCATCCAGTCCAACCCCTCACCCTGCACAGATACCCCAACAATCCCACCCTGTGCATCCCTGAGAGCGTTGTCTAAATGTTCCTGGAGCTCTGGTAGCATTGACCACTGCCCTGATCTACTTGTGTCTAATAAAAGTGTCTGAATGCCATTCTAACAGCTTTTGGTTACGATTTCACCCCCTTCTCTGCCAGGGCACACATTGCACCTGACCTTAAAATATCATAAAAGCATCAAGGATGCAAAAATGCTCTGTGTCTGTCCGCAGCTTTGGGCCTAAGTCAGCTCTGCTGTTACACGCACCTCTGAACACCAGCAAAAGCTTCTGGGCACAAACTGTCCCCATTTGTATTTCCTAAATCAGCTTAAACACAACCTAAAACGCAGGGCTCAGTACTGCCCATAAGCCTGTGCAAATGCCTCTCAGTGCATGTACACTGCTCATTTCCCAGCTGGATTTCAAGCCATTCCATCTCACTTGTGCAGAGCAGGCCCAGCTAATCTTTCTGTTCCAGATCAGGCTGCAGAGGAGCAGGAGGCAGCAAGGGGGACTTCAGCACGCAGGGAAAGGAAAACCAATTCACTCCTCCCTCATTTATCATAAAGAAACTAGGTAGGTAGAACACAACATAAACTTGAGCAAATTCCAGCATTTCTGATGAAAGAAATCTAAAGATAGCAACCAGAAACTTGCCAGACACCAACAGGAGTTTAAAAAAAAATAAAATCAACTTATGCAGACATTTATATATTTTTCAAAAGTAAGAATATTTATATGAAGTGGGTGAATGTCCTAAGGTGGAATTGCAGGAGTATTAGTCAGCTGTAAATTCATTTGAAAAGCCTAATAACACCCCTTGATTTAAATTCCATATATCATTCTGCTTTCATTTTGCAGTTGTTGTGAATGCCATCACAAGAAAACAATGTGCACCATTTCTAGTAGTGCATATTTATAGTTTTGGCTTCTTTATCCCAAGAAATTGACATGTACATAAAGAAAATCAATCTTTTCAATTTCCAAAATGTTTTAGAATTTATGTTAATTTTCTATTATAAGCATTTGACCTGGTCTATGAGAAGTCAGATGGAAAAGCTTCTACCTTTTGCAGTCAGGAAAAATATGTTTGTGAGTATTTTTAGACTCTGCGATGTACAAGTCTTAAAAACTGAGATACCCTTTCACATTTTATTTCCTGATGCTCAATATCTTTTCTGTTGCCTGTTTGTGATAACAATTCCTTTGGGGATAATGAGGAAAAGCCAAAGTTTTTTCCACTCAAATTCTTCCTTCCATTAATAACACTGACAGGGATAGAGATGCTGAGGCATTTTCTGTGCATTAGACCAAAAAAAAAACCCCAAACAAAACAAAAACAAACAAACAAACAAACAAAAACCCCCAAAACAAACAAACAA
>VZTR01005691.1:259697-279616 GCA_013400775.1 Chaetops frenatus | reverse complement strand
AAAAAAAAAAAAACCCCGAAACAAACAAACAAACAAACAAACAAACCGGTAGAAGCATTTTTTGTTATATTTACCATCAGATGTTGCAATTAAAGACTGACAAGTTTGCAAAGTAAACAAAACAGAAATAACAATTCAGGCCACACCTCCAAGGGGAAAGTGAAAGTCAGGGTGTAAAATTATCACCTCCTGAACCTGGTCAGCTTGGCTTAATACAGATCTGTAGGAAAATACAGGTATTTGACATAGATATATATGAATTTACCTCAAATTTAGCAATTAGCCCTCTTGCTAAATACACAGAACTTCTGCCCTGAGGCCAGAAATCTCAGAAAGTTGTGAGTCACTACCACAAACCAGCTCAGTCTATGTGACCACTCTTCATCCTTAAAGGCTTGGACAATTGAAGACTGTTTGTCTGCCCTTTCTTCTTCCCTGAAAAAAAAATGCAATTATTAATTAAAACCTGGAGAGGAAGCAATAACCGAGCAAAAGTCAGAGTGATGCTGACAAATTTTTGGAAAATAGCTTATCATTTTTTATTCCGTTTAGCTGGGGACCAGCTTTGGGCGTTACATTCCTGCTGAGAGGAAGACACCAGGAGAGCTTGAAACTCTTTTCAAAAGGGTTTTCCTTCTTTTCAAATAAAAAAAATAGAGTGACCATGTCTGAGAAGATGCTGACACCATTTTACAACCAAAGTGATAGGAAATAACAAGGTTGGGAAGTCACCTCCTGTGGTTTAAACGATTACCTTGAAAATCACAGGTAAAATTCAACAATGCACGGCACAACTTCTGAATGGTCTGCTGGGGACTGCCCACACAGGCAGGAAGGATTGCCCACAAAATGCCCCCAAAATGGATAAAAGTGTATGGAGGAACTGTTTTCCTTAAAAGATTTCCCGTGTTTTTCCTATCAGCACTGACACTCTGCACCAGTTCCTGGTCATCATTAAGTAAGAAGAGGGCAGAAAAATCTGGAACCTCAGTGCAGGGCATGAGAAGGGAGGAGTATTACCCCAGGATTATATTCTGCTTAAAATTTAGTGTGCTCTGGTGACATTAAAAAGTAAAATTTGCATGTGGAGTGGCATTGTGAGAGGCTGAAGGACCTGCTGTGTGACAGGAATAATTCAGGGAGGGGTCACAGAGAAGTGGCAGAGCAAACACCTTGTGCCTACACTTCCTCCTCTAGGATTTGACAGCAGAATTCTTGGAGGAAACATTCAAGTCCACAGTGAATTTTAGAGGCTGCAGCTCTCTGCCAACAAGTGGTAGTGTTCTTCTCCAGTGTTTTGGGGGAATTTTGTCTTTTGGAAATGTGTAGCTTAGCAGGATTTCCAAAACTATGTTGCATCTCAGGGATGAAGTGAGTCAAACCTAAACTAATATAAATAAAGGTAAACATGCAAATCTGGTTAGGCAGAAAGTACAGTTTGTCTCTATCCTACTTACACATTTCTGGTACTTTCTGTGCACTTTCATTTTTTTAATGAGAAGAGAGGCCAGTGTCAGGAATTGCAATATAATTGCGAAATTTAAAGGTTACCATCCAAGTATATTTTCATTTATCCTCTTTAGCTCTGAAATATCCCACCAAGCTGCTAATATCTAATAATCTATTTAGACAAGCTGAATGTTATCTGTAAAAATTAAATTGTTTGCATTCACCATGGCTTACCATAAATAAAAATGCTCATTCATTATTTAAGATGCAGCACAGCATGGTGAATTTTGTGTTTTCCTGCTCGGTTTTGGCTCTAACCAACTCCATAAATACATTAGCACCACCTTTTGGCTGAACTGGGTCCTGGTCTATATTTGTGTCTTTTTCCTTACAAGTGGGTTTGTTGCATTTTCCTGGAATTTCCAATCTTTTTAACATGAAGAAGAACCAAACTGGGAAGTAAAGCTCAGGCTGTGGCTGACAACCCAACTAAGACAACCTTTTCATATCTACACTGAGATGCCTTGACATTTTTGCAGCCCTAAATCTGAATTTTTTATACTTACTTTCCTTCTCCTAGAATTGTGTAAAGGTGATTTTTTTATACAAATGGAAATCACCTCCACTAATTATTAATCAGATGTTTGTTTGAATCATATCTTTTTCATAAAACATGGAATGGGGGCCTGCTCTAGGGATTTGCTGCTGCTTTGACATTCACTTGTACTTTATGCTACCCAATATAAAAGGCTCTAATTTATGACTTAGAGTGGTTTATAAAAAAGTATTTTTTGCTTGTTATTTTACTGTATGTTTTTCAATGTGTTTATTGAAATTAGTTGAAAAGTGGGATGAAAATGCAGCCTCTATTTAGGCAAAAATCACCCCTCCCTTATGTATTCCCTTTATCCTTCTAGCATCCCATCAGGAAAACTGTCTTACATCTCCCTCTGCTAATGGTGCCTCTACAGGTTCACATCAGAGCAAGGATGGAGGGAATATATGGCAAATACTACAAATTCAGGACTTCATACAAACTGGACTGCTGGAATTGGAAAAGTAATAGCTTTTGTCAGTTTGTATGTTTTGGGATATTTTTTTTTCTTTTCTGAATCTGAAGGGATTCTGGATAGACATTTCAAATATGAGCACCTGTGGAACATAAAGGACCTTGGAAAAAGTGGAATTGTCTCACTGTTACAGACACAGAGGGTTCTCTCAGTCCAGTTTCAGCCTCACCCCAGTGAAGTATCCCAATCTGTTTCCACAGAACTCTCTGGAGTTTGGCCAAACACCTGTGAGATTTTCTGGACCTTCAAGGAAAGGGTGATAAGGATCCTCAGCTCCTAGTCTGACCTGGAGAGAACAAACACAACTCAAGGTCACTCAGGAGATTTCCATGCCGTGAAAACACCACACACACAAGAGGGTGCAAAGGAAAGGGCATTTCAGAGCAGGACAACAGCCAACTGCAAAGATGGGCAATTTCAGACAGAAAGGACAGAATTTGGCACCACCTTCTGTCGGGTTTGCATCATCATAGACCTATTCATCCCATCAGAATCCCCTCTACCTCAATTGCAAAAAAAAACCATCCTCCCAAGGCAAACCAACATGAAGAATTGTGTATTTTTAGTGATGTTATCTATATTCCAGCTGGAGAATGGGATCATTTGGACACTGTGCTCTGCAAAGCTCTTACCGTTCATCACCACCCTGATCCAGGAGTGCAGATACATCAGGATTTGCCCCTGGCACTGAGTGTTGCAGCTTTGTTAATCTAAAGGAGAAAAATAATTTACTGCATGAGAGCAGGAGATACCAGAGCAGAACTTCACGTGAGAGGGAAGTAATGAGAAATACATGCCATGTATATTTATATATTTAATATGGGCATTTAGAAATATGTCTTTTCCAGTAACAGGTACTGGAGTAGGGTCAGTGAAAGAAAGTCAAAGAAACTTGCCTAAAACTGGCTGAATCTGTCCAGAGGGCACTTCTCTTTTCTTCCTGTTCTTCCTTTGGACTAGTTTAGCTGCAATAAGAAAAACTGGTAATAATTGGCTAAATTATGACTTATGGCTAAAGCCATTCAGTTCAAAAGTCTCCTGTGTAATAAAATATTTATCTATATAATTTGTACCTATATAACACACATACCCACAACAAAATATACTCTTTGATCTCTACTGATGTAATTTCAGTCCTGAGGAGTGCTAATCTGGAAAGACTGCTTGGACTGGACAATCTGAGAGATTTTTCACCTTAAAGATTTTATTATTCTGTGATTCTAAAAGAACAAGTGTGTGAACAGGAATGTTTTAAGGCCACATGGAACAATAGCTGGAAACGGGCAGATAATAATGTCTTAAAATAATATTGACATATATCTGAAGAAAATTATGCTAAGATGGGGAGAAAAGCAGGAATGGGCAAGAGCTTGTCTCATTCTAGCTGGCAACAATCACATCAACCAGGAGATTTATAGGATGGAGAAAACTCATAACTTGAAATTTCAGGAAGGTGGGGGAGGTTTTTTTCCCAGTATATACCAAATGAGGGGGAAAAGATGTTCCAGGGTTATATTGCTTATATGATTATCCTACATATATTTTTTCAAGCAGGGAAAATCTTCAAGGAGCTGGTGGGATTCTGTTCCCATCTGAAGAGCCAGAGTATCATAACTTTACATCATTGACTGAAAGCACAGAGTCCAGGAAATGACTCTCAAGGGACCCAGCCTGGCTCCATCTCATTCCAGTTCCTTCCAACCACATCCAGTGGAAAAGCTGCCCTGAAAACACACACCAATAACAAAATCTACACCAGCAAGATTTAATATAGGAAAACAGAAGGGCAAAGAACCAAAAGGAAGGAAAACTTTTATCATTATATTTGCAACACAGAGGCAAAACCTGAAATCACCAGAAGCAAGGTAAAACTGCTTGAACTGAAAAATTAGAAATAAAAGTTTCTCTTTTAATTCTGAAAGGCTAAAAAGTCTCACCACATACCTATTTGCATGAGGAAGTTTAAGTTCAAGGAGATGTTTTGGATAAATAAAGAGAGACTAAATCCTGTGTGTTCCTTTAAAGGTACTACGCCGACTTGATGCAATTAGTTTAAATCAATTCAGAAAATGTTTGAAACACACACAAAAAATAGTTTCTAAATAGAAATCTGCTGTAAAAATGGGGAGGGAAGGGTTTGAGCTTGCAGGATGGATTTTTCTCCTTGTTGCACTGGATTTACTGGTCATTTCTTGAAACATCCCTAAGGTTTCTAAATCTATAGTTCACCCTTGTTAATTTTTTTAAGTGTGGAAGATTTGATATTTCAACCAACTAAACATACCATTGGTTTTTTTCACCTTTCAGTTACTATTTTACAATGGGCTATGAAACTATTTATTTGAGGAGAGCCCAGCCAGTCAGTGTCTTTGGGTACCTGCATTAAAAGCAGCATTGTTCTGCTCTTTACAAATGGCAATTTCCCCAAGCCAATCACACATTGTTTGGAATGGTCTTTTGGCACAGTGTGTGTGTGCTGTACTATTATCATGGAAAGTGTTTTGTTTATTGAAAATCCACCCTCGGTGAGCCACTAAGCCAAGAAAAATTTTGTATTTAACAGCACTCTGCATGTTGGGCTCTGAAAAAGGGCTGATGCATTTGTGTGTTCAAGCCCTTTATTGTAAACAGTAGAAAATCAGCTCCTGCCAGACACTTGAATATGCTCTTTTTAAATCACCTAAGAACATCTTATGGAGCCTGGCTCGTTTAGAGATTTGGTGTCACTGTTAGAGGCACCTCTGGCTCTGCACAACTCCCTGACAGGAGGGGCAGTGAGGGGGGTCAGGCACTGCTCCCAAGGAACAGGGACAGGAGGAGAGGGAACAGCCTCAGGTTGGACATCAAGAGGAATTTCTGCCTGGAAAGGGTGCTCAGGCCTTGGCAGGGGCTGCCCAGGGAGGTGTTGGAGTCCCCATCCCTGGAGGTGTCCAAGGAAGGGCTGGGTGTGGCACTCAGTGCTCGGGGCTGGGGACAAGGTGGGCATTGGGCACAGGTTGGACCCCATGGCTTTGGAGGGCTTTCCCAACCCCAGGGACTCTGTGCTGAGAGGGCAGCAGAGCCATGGGCACCTCAGGCACAGAGCAGAGAGCCTGTCCTGAATGTACCAGCTCCCAAAGGTCCCAGAGCTGGTCCAGCTGAGAGGGACACAAATTCTGCAGTCCTTCTGAACCTCACCATCCTCCCCAGAAGCATCAGCAGGGCAGAAGGATGGGACAGGGAGATGATCAGGGATATGACCATTCTGAAGAAGTGGGAGAGAATAACCAGATTTTTCTTGTGGATTGTGGGAGAGTTGGAAAAAAACAGGACAACTGGTTTTATCTTGCTGTTATAGTGTCCTCTCTAAAAATAAAAAATAATAACTAAAATAAAAACCAAACAGGAATCACGCTGGAGTACGCTAAAAAAAAAAATTCTCAAACAACAATTCACACATCATCTTGTATGATCCAATCCCTTCCATAAAGATAAACCTAAACACTGCTTCCCTTTTAGCAGAAAAGGATCCTTTTAAACAGTCCTAAGAGACACATGTCACTGCTCAACACTTGGGTTTTCTTGCCTCACCTTAAAACCATCCTACCAAATACCAAGCAGGCCAAGCTCTCCCTAGCTCTTAAAAATCAGCCTCAACATGAAAAAAGATATCAAACTTCTCACAAGCACTAAATCAGCACTCCACAGGCTGAACCATAAAGGTATTCAACCAAGTCAGCCTTAGAAACTTTTCATTTAGCTCTACGAAGAAAACACTAGATCAGCATTTTCATTAAAAAAGAAATGTCATGGCTCATTCCTTTCTGTGATTGAAGAGGAAACAGCAACATCTTACAAAACTCAGGAGAGAAACATATGCTGCAATAAAAAATAAATAAAACTGTGATTGTTGTTCCATTAAATATTTCAGTCTATGATTATAATTACTTCCTGATTGGGAAGAATTTTCATGTTAAAGTTCCATGCAATGACAGCTCAAGTAGATCAAAAAAAGCAATGGCAGAACTCACAGGATGAGCCAGAGACAAGGTGCAGGGACAGAAATTTTATTGGTCTTCATTTGTTCTGGTTTTAGTCTAATTGTGCAGCTGAAAAACCTTTCAGCCCCTACCACCTCTCTGTTCCCTGTGCAACACCTATAATTTAGCAAAGCCCTGGAAAGAAAACCTACTAGAATACTTGAAGCTACAGCAGGTTTTGGTTGTGGCAGGTCAGCAAGTCCTTACCAGGCCTTTCCCTTTGATGTCTGCAACAGTCAGAGTGGGATGGCCCAAAGACTGGATATGAACGAGCCATTGTCCACAAAGGAAGCCACTGTCACAGAGCAGGAGGCAGTGTCCCTGCACTGGGCAGGCACAGACCCCACAGACTTATGGTCTGTGCTTAAAGGCTCCTGAAACACAGACCAAGGAGTAAGCATCGAGCAGAGCAAATTCGGAGGGGGTTGGCAAAATATCTCCCTTCCCTGCAGATCATTTGAGCTCAGAACTTTTCACTGGAGTAGTAATGAGTTTCAAGGAATTATTTGTCTAGAAATCTTTCTTCAGGATGAAATGACTGGTCGGAATGAAGGGCTGCTGGAGAAAATGAGGGAGTACGAAGGGGAGAGACTCAAGAAGCAGGAGCTGAACTTCCCAACATAATGAGTGGCATATCTGGTTCAACCATGACGCAAAACTGTAAGAAATGCATATTCTGAAAAGCAGGAGGTGCAGCAAAGGTGCTTTACAGGCAGCACACAGCCATTCCCCAGGGCCCATGGCAGAAGGACATTAGTGAAACGGAGCAAAGCCCCAGGCACACTCAGGAGTGCAACACCTCCAAGCCATTTCCATCACACCCCTCCCAGTAAATGCCTCTGCTAAAGCCAGACACTGTCCAGAATGGGAGCTGTACTTGAATCCCAGAATGGTTTGGATTGGAAGGGACCTTAAATGTCTTGTTCCACCCACTGCCATGGGCAGGGATGCCTTCCACTATCCCAGATTGCTCCAAGCTCCATTCAAGCTGGCCTGGGACACTCCCAGGGACGGGGCAGCCACAGCGGCTCTGGGCACCCTGTGCCAGTGAGCTGCTGAGCATCCAGGTGGAAGCAAATCCTCCAAATTCCTCTGACAGTAAAATAAATACTAATAACTGGAGAGTAACTGATGAGCAGTGTCAAGCCAAAAGCAAGTTTCTAAAGTTCACACATTTACCCTTTTACTGAAGGCTTCATGTTCAGCCAGTGTGTAAACGCCACCAGAAAGCAGCAGTAATCTTTCTGCAAGAATCCAAGCTGAAATTTGCAAACCAAAGTGAAGACCTGAAAGAGTCTTTTTGTTGTTTACACAGCACTGTCCTCCAGCTCTTTAGTAGCACAATGTAGAGCACTAGTAATTCAACATAAATACATAACTGTACATAAGGAGCCTACACAGACTCACTCACAAACAGCATCCCCAAAACCCACAGACAAGGAGCTGGGAACCTTTGCTGTTGATCATGACTACTTTCTTTGTGTTAACTTTAAAATAGTAATGATTTCCTTTTATCTTAAATTCACGAACAATTAAGTAAAACAATGTCAAGTCAGATGAGAGAACCCTAAGTCACTTCAAACAATTGAGATCTGATGCTTACTGTAAGTACACTTCTGCTTTCAACAGATAAAAGTACTCTCAGATCTATTTTTTGTTCTAGTCAAAGGCAGACATGTTGCATAAAACATCAGGGGGCTTTCTTTGATCAGATGCATAACTTTACATTTCTTGCTAAACAGTTATAAGAATAAAAAGGCCTTATAAGAGGTAAAGTCAGGATATTTATACTTTCCCAATGACAGCTCAATTGGGATCTTGAGTTTAGCACCACTTTCAAGATGTAAAAATAATTATTTGCAGAGTAAGTTTTCAAGTTACATCTCTGGAGGACATAAAGGAATGATCCACAGCTCTGTGCAAAACAAGTCCCACTTGGACAGGGTTGTTACCTTCATTGAAATAAACCTCTGCTTAAGATCACTGGATTAGAATAGAGAGACTTTCTGGGCATTAATAGGGCTTTTTGTGCCACTCTGCAAGTTCACAGGAATGATAAAACTGTCTTAATTAAGTCTAAAGATTTTCTCAGCATAAGAGATTATCCCTGGGAGAGGCGGCCAGAGCAGTTCTTTGTCTTCAACAATTAGATCAGACCTGAAACACAAATGGCAAAGCCCAGAACAGGAGCTTCTAAAAATAAAGCATGGCAAGGACAGGCTGCTGCTCAGCCTCAACCTATAGCCTCATTTACTGGGGGTTTTAAGGCTTTTCCAAAAATAAAAATGAATTTGAGCTATGAAGTTTTTATATTGATTTTTTTCTCTCCCATAAAAAGAAAAAAAAAAAAAAAAAGAAGGAAGGCTAATCAACTGCTGAGGAATTGGAAGGAGATTAACCAGAGGAAAATAACTTGTAATACAAAGGAAAATGGGGCTGTTAAGACTCTTGCACGTAGGGTGAGATAAAAACCATGCTAGACTGAAGGTTGATTTCTCCAAGATTTTTTACCTTGCAGCCCTGCAGATTTTAACACCCAGCAAAATAAATCCAACCACACAGCAAAGGGCTGTTTTTCCTGGGAGCACTTTTTTTTTTGTTGGATCATCCAGTGAGCACTAGGGATGCGTAGAACAGTTTTGGTTCCTGTGTTGCCCCAGCAACTTAATTTTAGCAGTCAGAGCAAAGAGAGGAGGAATTCTTCTTAGAATATCAAAAAAAAATCAAATAACCTGCCAGCAGATTAAAGGAGTTTTATCCTCATTTATCTAAACTCCTCATCAACATCCTTAAACTCAAAGGGATAAAGGTCAGCTCTGCTGGCCTGTCTTGAGTCACATCTGAAACCATGACAGGGTTCAGCCACTTTGAACATCATCAGCTCTGTGTGTGCTGCCAATCCCACCCCTCCCCTCAGGAATGTTAACTTTCATCCTCTGAGACACTGTGTTTTAAAAGTGCAGGTTTTTTTTCTCGCCACAGTGAAAAGGTAGCATTTCTTAAATCTTGTTCTCTCCACAAAGATGCTTACTGGTTAATGTAAATAAAGGCCATCTCAATGCTTTGGGTAGAGTTAATTGACACAGAGTTAGGGATTCAAACAAACCAGCTTTCCAGACTGTAGAAAGCAATTTCACCCTGATTCGCAAGACAGCACCTCAGAACCATCAAAGTTGGAAAAGACCTCCAAGATTACATAAATGCATTCCTTTAGTGGCCCACTCTCTGCAGAATCCCTCACTCATTTCACAGTGTGTGCAGAGGTGTGATGGAAAAACAGCACTTAAATTTCAGCTCTACACTCATTAAAATTACATACAGGTACCTGTGTTGTATATCTGTTATTATTTATTCTCCTTCCCAAAACTGGGATAGATTGTGAAGTTTTCCTTGAGGAGCTGCTCAAGAAGCCAAGGGCACAGCCCAGGCAGCAGACCTGCAACTGGCCAGGGGGATATTCCATACCATGGAATGCCATCCCCAGTGCATAAACTGGGGGAGCTGACTGGGAGGGGAAAATCACAACTGGACAACTTAAATATTGGTCATCACTCATCTTTCCTGTTGTTTTCCTCTCTCTCCCTTTCACTACAATTATTATTATATTTTATTTTGTTTCTATTATGAAACTGCTACTTTCTGCCCAATCCTCATTCCCACCTTGGGAGGAGAGTTTAAATCTCAACAGACAGAAGGAGATTTTTGTCTGTAGCCTTGTTATTCTCAGACAAGTCCTTTGGGCAGTCCATGTCGTCCCTGGCAGGATTTTTTTCAAGTCAACCAGCAGAGGAACCAAGAAATCCACTGAGGCTTTCAATTCATCTTTCAACTTTATATCAAGTATTTAAGGGTAAATATCCATCTGGTGAACAAGGAGCTTTGGTAGCACAGCTTGGGAAAAAGCTCTACTCCAACTTCCAACATCAGACACTGTCTCCTGTCCACCTTTGTGCAAAATAATTTGCAAAGATCAGATACCAAGAGATGGGGCGAGTGGTGGGAAAAACTCCTTCCCTCCTTCAAAGGTTTGAGGATATTATTTTCCAGCAGTTCAGCTGGCTCTGTGTCGAAATGCTAATGCACCCATTTGCATAAACTCCTCTGAATAATAAATAAGAAGAATAATAAAAAATGAGTAAGAGTCACAGAGTGAATTCTGTGTCTACACCAACACAGAGCTGGTGTCACCTCACACTCTCCTTTGCTGCTTTCAGGGCATTTTTGTTTCACTTTCCTGTGAGACCTAAAGCAATATTCTGCTTTTATTTCAAAGTTTACATCCCTATGATGGATCCTACTTTGCACTAAACCCCTCTGGGTGCTGTTCGACTCAGAGCTCAGAAAACATCTCTCCACCCACCATGATTTGGTTTTCACAGTTGTTTGGACAGTTCCAGGCCAGGTTGGACAGGTCTTGGAGAAATATAGGACAGTGGAAGGTTCCCTGCCCATGGCAGGGGTGAAACAAGATAATCTTGAAGGCCCTCCCAACCCAAACCAGTCTGTGATTCTGTGATATCTGCAACAAAATTCCAGTTTCCAAGTTGCAATTCCTGTCCAAAGAAAAAATTTCATCTGTAGGGGCAAGTTATGCCTGGAAAGCAGTGGGAAGAAATTCCCTGTGTCTCACAGGACTGCATCCATGCAGAGGTGACAAATGAAGGGACACACAGTTTGGCAAGGCAGAGAAGAACCAGAATTCATCAGCATATACCAGGTAAATGTTAGAGGATTATCCCTCAAAGACACAAATGTGGGGGGCTGACCAGGAAGGACCTCCCAGCTTCAGCCAGGCAGCACAAGCTAAAATCAATTAAATCGTACTATTTCTAGCTAATGGAGCAGTGAAGATGGAAACCCCTCAGACAACTGCGACACACAAACACCTGTCCCAATGAAACTTTGGGAAAAGGCTGAAACCTGGCCGTAAAGCCAAAGCACACATATCACACATGAGCAGGCCAGGACCTTGTCCTGAATCCTGGAGTTCTACATCAAAAGCACCAATACCAGGAATGTTGCAGTGGACTATTCCATTTTAGCCAACAAACCTATAGGAAGGTTCCAAAAACAGTCATCAAATAAACTAAGGCAGAAGATGAGATTCATGTATTTTAACAGTTTTGGTGCTGGCCCTTACAAATGATCCCAGAATATTTTATACCTAAATACTTTCTAAACCCCTTCTTCCTTTTTTTTAAACAGATATGTTCTACCCTTTTAAAAAAATTTAAGTTAAACTAAATTGTAAGAATATTTCCTCATACACTTTTATTTTTAAATGAAACATGTTATGTTATACATCAGGTTAGGAAAAATTGTTGGCATAGACTTACTTGTAAAAAAGCACAGGATTCTGAAACTTTCCCTTATTATCCCATTATGGCAAAATCCCACTATGGTCAACTTATCTGAGTAAATATTTTCTGCTATGGGGGGAACCTTGCTTTAAGAAATTCTGTTCTTTCATACCAAAAATGTGGCATAGCTAAAACCTGATCTTTGCAAATGTATAACCAGCACCATCTAAAATAAACTGCAGCAAGGCACCAAGATTGATGTTTCCTTTTCTTTGGAAATTTTACTATGGTACAACACTAGAAAGACACAAGACAAATCATTATCCTCGAACTTCCCCTTTAATTCAGGAGGAGGAAACACCAAGCTGGTCAAGACCGTCAAAATACTCCATGTTTCTAAATACCAGAGCCAAAGGCTGCAGAAGTTTCCAGTCAGGGCTTTTAAATCAGGATTTTCCTAGGCAGAGGCACCGGGAAACATCAGCATGCTCATTTCAGGTGCAAATTGAGCTTTTCCCAAAGGATGGGCAAAAAAAAAGTTAACAAAGCTTTGGCTGGCACTCGGCTTGAACCCTGGTTAAATCACATGCACAGACACTGTGTTTCAGGGAAAATAAGAGCTATTGCTGACATCAGTACATCAGAGCCAAAGCTGCACAAGTCCCAGAACTGAAGGGCTGCTTGATACCGCCCAAATGGGGAAGCAGGAATTACAAATGGCCAACACCTGCTGCATTACTGATCTGGATTCTCTTCTTCTGAGCCTGTGGGCATAATTTGAAATTTCTGTTCCATTTGTACTAGACCAAAGATTTCTGTCAAGGCACCATCTGTAGCAATCAAATCCCCTTCCAATTCCAGTTCCTGACACAAACCAAACTGAACCAAATGGAAATTAAACCTGTAACACACCTACATGAAAGCACATCCTTCAAACTATCAAAGACTTCACCCATCAGGCTGTATTTGCACCCTGTGTAAAATCCCTTAAGGAACCATTTGGAACAGTCAGAGCCAGGAAAAGCCTCAGTAAAAGCAAAACCACAACAATCTGAAAAAGGCTGACAGCTTGAATCCCCAAAGCACTCTCCAAAATCGTTCATTTTATTCCTCTGTGAACAGAGGCAGTCCAGCAGCTGCAGGTGCTGGTCCCAGGGTGTGCAGGAACCACATGCACTGTGCAATCAGCGCCTTGGAACAGAAAAGGGAATCCTTTCTGATATAAAAACCATCTCTGAACTGTTCTGTTTTCTTTCTTTCATGATCTGCTGAAGGAAGTAAATGACTGGGGATGGGATGAGATCCAGCACTTTTGCATAGTTTTTTCTCAGGAGCACTCAGAAGAGAATTGGATTCTCAGCCAGGGAGCAAAAACAGAAAGTAGTATCTCACAAAGTGCAAAAAATTAAGGGTTCTCAACACTTTTCACATTTTAAGCTGGGACAGGGCACACAACCAAGTGTTTGTGCAAACACAACATGTAAGAAGAGCAATTTGTCCACATTCCCTGGTTGCTGAGTTGTGAGAGAGGACAGGAAGGTCTTGGAACACACTACTATGGGATGGTACCAGAAGGAGCTCTGTGCAGTAGAGTCATGTCCAGCACCTCCCTCACCACAGCAAATACTAATTATCTGGGGCTGGTGACCCAGCAGAACTGTTTGGCATGAGAATTTCTCTGTGCTTTTGAAAGGAATTGAAGAAATGGAATGCCTTTGACACCACTGGGGTGGGGATCATCAGTTAATGTCCATACTGAAGTTACCCCTAAGACAAGCTGAGCTTCCAGGCAGCAAGAAAGAGCTCACCTGCTGGGGAACCCCTGTTCTTGGAGGTGTGAGTTAAAAACTTTCAGGGAGAAGAGATAGCTCTAACATAGGTCACCACACAATGCCAGAGTGGTTTGGGTTGGAAGGGCCCTTAAAGCTCATCCAGTTCAACCATGGGCAGGAACACCTCCCACTAGACCAGAAAGCTCCAAACCTTGATGTCCATGAGCCCTGGATGCCTTTCCTAGGAAAGAGATCCCACATCTTAACACCAGCTCATCATGATCCTGGTGTCCCCTTCTCTGCCAGCCCCAGGAACCTCAGGCAGAGTCAGCACAACCTGGGCTGGGGCAGGACAAGAACTCCCAGGCTGCTCCCTTTTCTTGTCCACAGCCAACCATGAATCTGACAAATCTCACCTGCCTGGGGCTCCTTACAGACATTAAATACTTTCTACAAGAGACACAGTTGGCTGGATCAAGACAATTTATTGAGCTGTTGCCACAGACAGTTAAAATTTATGAAGGGCTTCATATTAACTAGATTATATATAAACATTTTAAAATGCTTCATGCAGAAATAACTGGAATAACTCAGAGCTGAAGCCACAGGGATTTGCTTTGAAAAAGTTGCATTTTTCCTCTGAAAATATTTACCAGTGGCTTAACAGTGACCAGAGGTTTTAGACCACTTGTATGTAGTTGTGGCTACTGAGGGAGAATTTTGTGGCTTTTGTCCAAAGTCACTTTGAAACAGCACCCCTCTGAGGGGATGGATGGAGGGTTTACTGCTCATGTCTTTTCTGACCTTTGAAAAGAACACCCAAAACTGCACACAGGCAACTCTTTCACAGCATAAGCGGTCTAATATTAATTAACACTTGTGCCACACTCAGCTGAGCCCACGAGCTCTTCTCCCTGGTCCCTGCAGGCACAGACAAGGACGGGAAGTTAAAGTCAGACTGAAGAGGCAAGAAGAGGCTGAGACCACCCAGCAAAGCCCTGGCACAGGAATACAACCTGAGATTTAAACATTTTAACTCTGTGAGGGCCAGGATCTCTCTGTAAAGTCCCAGAAGCTGTTGCTGCACCCTCATGCTTCAGTTCCAGTTTGCCATTGTTCTGTGATTTATGGGTAACCCAAGCAACATCACCTTGTTGAAGCTTCAGGCAGCCTGAGGTGATTTTGGGGCCATTCAGCAGGACATATGGATGGTTTTGCCTTCCTTAGAACCCTCAGTGTGGTAGCAGATCGAAAACTCCCTCCTGGCTTTCTGCACTGGGATATTTTGCTGAAGGTCTCCCAGTGAAGTGAAAGGAAAAAGAGTAGAGCCTGTGAGATAAAACCCAGTTTTATAATTAATCTGAGCATGGGAACAGCTGGAGCTGTGTCAGCGGAGGGTTAGGCTGGATATCAGGAAAAGGTTCTTCTCTCAGAGAGTGGTCAGGCAAAAACACAACAGAAGAGACACGAAGAATCACAAATTCTCTTAAAAAAGACTTTTTCCTAAGTGCTGGTGTAACAAAACAATGACAGATGAAAACATGAGAACCCAAAATGAAAACGAATTGCAACACAACACATACCTTTAATCACTGTACTAATAACAGACAGTGCAAAGCCCATTAGAAATTCCTCGCAGGACCAAACTCAGACTCAGGGATGAGTTAAAATGAGCAGCCTTACTATTTGCTGTTTTGCTCTCCTAAGTGTTGGCATGCACTGGATGCATTTAATGTGCTGAGGAAAAGGGCAAGAGAGGTCCCTGCAACCAGAAGATTTCAAGGGAAATTGTCACTTTCTCCTCTTAAGTGACAATTTTGTAAATTCTCAGTGTGACAGGAACAANGGGAGGGGAGGGGAGGGGGGTTGCTGGTGCTGGGTTTGGCACAGAGGGAGGCCACACCCTCGGCTGCAGGGGTTTGCTGAGGAATTCCAGCTCCAGCAGAGCACGAGTAGCATCTAGAGGATGTGGGGAGAACTTCCAGAGCAGGGAAGGCTCATCCTCGGGAATGGGAACAGACTAAGGGAGAAAATAAGGGCTTGCCCTTACCCCCTCCCTTTCAGCAGTTCTTAGGGCTGCTTAAACAGCCCCAGTCACATCCCAGTTTGCCAGATTTAAATGGGATATTATGACATTTCTGCTGACAAAAGAGGTAAATTAATAACACACACACACACACACACACACAACTATCCCCCAAATTCCACAGCAGGAGGGCTGGTATCTCCTCCATATGTGTTTTAGTAAGATTAACATCTTCCAGCAGCTTCTCCTGAAAACTGGATCCCACCTGTGATGTCTTAGCCTAGCTCTTAAATACATCAGGAATTGGGAGCTGTTTTTGTAGGGGCCAAATCAATGGTGGGATTTGTTGCTTCTTGATAGTTTCTCATTCTTGGAGAGGTCAAACCACCATGGTCTGGCTTTCCCACCAGCTCAAAACACATTGGGTGCCTTTCCCTTGCCTACACTCTCCTTCTGCCATCCCCGAAACTACATTAGAGTCACTGTGAAGAAGTGATTGCTTTTTAAAAAAAAAATTGAAATTCCCAGAGGTTAAAAAAGAAAATCTCATTAAGTTTTCCATTAAACTTTATTGCAGAGAATGAGCTGGAAGTAGCATTGAGACCCTGCAACCATTGATGCCAGGGACACTGTGGCACAGAGAGCTGTCACCTGGGTGTGATGTACAAAGGTGATGGGCCTGGGGAACTCCTCAGGCGCCCCAGAAAAGGGGTCAATAACGGCACAGAGGTTAAAGACTTCCTGGAGAGAAAGAGACCCCAGGAAGGGGCTGCACATGCTCCTGGCTCCCACAGAAAAATACTAATTGCATACTACAGTGTGCTAAGCAAGCAAATTGCAAGCAAATCTATTCCTGCAGAGCTCCTCCACCACCCCATCCCCTGGGAGAGCAGGAAAGCTTTATATCATCACCTCGGGTTGTTCATGCAGACAGGGATAATGCAGCCTCAAAAGCAAAATTCCCCAGCACTTCATTTCAGGGCCCTCTGACTTCATTTCCAGGGCTCTCCAGCTGAAATGCTTGCAGCCCTGAGGGACAGCAGTGCCACATCTTACTCCTCTAACTTCAGAGACAGACATGATCTCGAGAAGAGGCTAAATTCTCTTCTGCTACAAGATCAATTTAGCACCATGTATGTGCAATGAGAATTTATCCGACAGCCTCTCTGTCCCAGCATTCAGGGAAGGCTTGCTGGACCCGAAGTGACAAATCAGCATCTTTCCCACCTCCATCTCCCTGGACCCCTGCCCTCAAAGAAACAAAAACGTGAACAAGGTCTTAAGAGCTGACATTACCCACAAAAGACAGATTAAGGACTAATTCGGTTTGTTCCTTACTGCTCTCTTGGACTATTTAGTCTCTTTCAAAGCTAACCCTTCTTCTCTCTTTTACTGTTTGTATTAAACAACGACCCGGGCTCAAAACTAAGGATGAGATTACAAAGGGGAATTAATTGCATTTTAAAAGCCTTTTGGACACTACAAACACATGTTGACCTCTTGGGGTATTCCCTTAAAAATCCAACTTTGCAAAGTTGGATCAAAGCACCAATCACTCCAGTTGTCCTTTGAGACATATGCAGATTCCCTGACCCTTTATAGGAATAAAAGAGTAGAAGATTTCAGTCTCTTTTCAGTCCCGTACATGCACCCACACTTCCCAAAATCCCACATTTCCAAAATTATTTCCTCAGCCTGTGCCTTGATTCTCATTTGCTCCACAAACATTGCACAGAATCAATCCCAGAATGTTTTGGGTTGGAAGGGACCTGATAGCTCATCCAGTGCCACCCCCTGCCATGGGCAGGGACAACTCCCACTGCCCCAGGTTGCTCCAAGCCCCACCCAACCTGGCCTCGGACACTTCCATATTCCATGTTTGTCAAACTGACCCGAAATTTCTATTTCAAATGAAATGCTTTTCATTCATTTATCTCCAGATAAGACTGTTGTAATTAGAGATTTTACTCCAGCTTGTTTCCAGGCTGCTATCAAACAGGAGAGAAAATAGAAACAGCTTCTTTTATTTTTAGCAAACTCCGTTTCTACCCATTTTTCTTTTCTTTCCCTTGTTTTTTTCTGCAGACATACAGGAAAACCTGAGCATATTCTAAGCAAAGAAAAAAACAAGGAAATTTGATGGAATAATTGCAGTTTTACTGCTTAGCACACAGGAGCTAGAGGAGGATAAACTTAAATACTCAGAAATATAGTGCAGTGTGAGAAGCCTTATGAGTATCTGGGTGGCCTGATCGATGTCCCTGAGCCTCCCAGCTTTGCCTGGACCAGCCAGCCAAGGAGAACACGTGTCCCTGGGATATTATGGAAAATGGGCAATGACATACATCTGAAGGGTGGCCTGTAGGGTAAACAAGGTGAGTAATGATGCCTGTGAGCTCCTTTCTGGTGCTGGAAATGAATCTGCAATTCAGTATTCAACTCCAAGCATAATTCATTCACAACAATTTCAGTTTCATGGAACAAAGCTGGACTCTTGAATTACGGCTGGGACAGCAGAAAACAGTAGAATAAAATTTTATAGACAGTCATCATTATGAACTTATAATCATAGAATCATGAAGATTGGAAAGGATCTGTGAGAGCAATGAGTCAAAATCCTGTGTTTGGCTGGGGAGGAAATGGGGGGGAACACAGATCACCCCATTTTCATTTAAAAAAAAAAATTAAAAATAATTAAAAATGAAAATAAACCCTGGCACTTTGATCTCCACTGTTTTGCTCCTGCCCTGCTGGGATTGCTGTCCTAGTTAATCCAATAATGAGAGCAAACAATTGACCACTCAGAGTTGTACCTATTTTCAGTTCCTTTCCTTCCTAAAGATTACTCTGACTCCAGGTAGAATTGAGCAGAGTTCTACTAATTGTCTTCTGAAAGGGGGAAAAAAGAAAGCCACAAAAAGCAAGCTTCTTTGAGCAACCAGTGCCAGGGACACACCACCCTCAAAGTAAAAAAATTCTTCCTTATATGGGGGGGTAGGGGAGGGGGGGGCGTAATTTACACCAGATTTTCACTGATGCAGCTTAATCCTGTTACTTTTTGCTTTGCCTTCACCCACCTGCACTTTCCAGGCTGCTCTTTAAATACTCGTGGACCCCCCTCCATTCCTTTAAAACTTTTTATTGCTTCTTGTTAACAATTCCTTAATACCTGTTTAAGATGAACTAAAATGAAAGAATATCCTTGTGCTTTTCCAATCCATTTCATAGACCCACGTTTTTGCACTGCTCTCTCTCCACCTCCTGGCAATTAATGTTGACTCCCCCAGGTAGAGCCAAAATGCAAATATTGAGGAACATAAAAATGTCCAGGCCCCATCCATTGCAAAAGGCAGAGGCTGCCACCCCTTGTTGCTGGAATTTATGGACTGCTTTTTAGTTTTACCATTTTATCCCCCTTGAACGGTAAAATCAGTTAATCTTGGGTGGCAGCATACAACTTGAGACCGGAGACAGACCGTAAGCCATCCGAGGGTGTTGTGGCACAAATTCCTGTTGGAAAAAGCAGCAGCACTTAACTCTTTCCCCTCCTGTTCCTCTTCAGAGCTCCAGGCAGGCTGCAAGGGGAATCTTTCTTCATTAGCACCTCCAAGGGTGCTGCAATCTCCTCCCTTTAAAGGTGAGAAGGGTACCGGAGCACAGGTCCCGTGATCAGTCAGTTCAGTCCATCAGGGCTGGGAGCAAGGAAGGGGAAACGCTCTGATGGGAAGGCTCACAGGGAGAAGGGGTGGGAGCTGCTGGAGGCAAGGGCACAAGGCTTCGTCTTAAGCTAAAACCCTCACCTTCCATCCCACTCCTTCATCTGCAATTCCTCGGCTAAATGTCCCCAGTAGCCACTCGAGCGCTAGACAAGAAGGAACTCGGGGATCAGCTCTTATCCAGATGTTCAGGCGGGATCCCGAGGAAAGCCATTCCCATCTGCTCGGGCTGCTCCCCACATGCCCCCGGGGGCTGGCAGAGCAACCCCTAAACCCCTCCAGCAGGCACCATCCCGGGAAATCTGCCTTCCCAGCAGAGGATCCGAAATGCACTGTCTTAATCAGTTATTGAAACTTTAATCAGTCATGCAAGAGCCCAGAGGAATAAAAAGGCAGCAGGTAAATGCACCTGTGCTTGTGTGAGCCAATGAACAGGGTGCTGAACCTCATCCTGTGGTGTTTCCACTTCACACCACTGTCTCCCTATGAGATATAGTGGGTTTCTCTGGAAGATCTGGCATGGGCTACTCTAACCATTCACTCGAGTGATGCACCAGCAGCCCTTCA
>VZTR01005691.1:119022-259680 GCA_013400775.1 Chaetops frenatus | reverse complement strand
AATAATAAAAAAAAAATTAAAACAGCAGCAACAGCCAACCGCACAAACCAGATCTGCCCCAAAACATTAAAATCCCTTTCAGCTCACAACTGTGTCGCTAGCAAGGGCAGGTTTGGAATTGGTTTCAGATATATAGATATTTCTCACTTCCTTGGGTGTGTTATTAAACTTCCAGCTGCTACTTTAGGCTGCTGCCTGTCATATTGATGGCTTTTCTCGCTAAAGTAAAGTACAGCAATCCAGGCACAGCCCATCCCTCGGCCAAGGCAGGAGCCGTCACAGCACCAAGAGGTGGCGCACCGAAACCAGGAGATTCTGGGACTGGTCTGTGCTGGGGCAGTGCCCAGCACGGCGCTGCCAGCCCCGGGGTGAGGAGGGCGGGTGGCAAACACACATCAGAACACACATGAAAACTGCACAGAATGAGGATCAGCCCTTTCCAGCCTCCATTTCCAGCCTTCAGGACTCCTCATGCCCCAAGCACCAAGCTCAGGTTGCTGCAGCTGTGCACACACCAAATCAGCAATTTGTTCTTTCCCCACATCTTTGCTATCAATTTATCCCAGACAGACCATTGACTCCTTCTCCTGGCCTCAGCTTCTGTTTTCTACACCCTTTACAGGTGCACTGTAACAGAAAAAATGGCAATATTCCATAGTAAAAATCCCTATTGAGTTTTCCAGTGTCCTTAAGCTAAAATTTCTTGGTTTTAAAGTGAGAAGTAAATATTCAATATCCATGTTTTGAGCACAAACTATTGAATGAAGAAAAATAAACCTTATACTGTAGAAATTAGTCAAATTAGGAAAAAACCTCAAAGTACGAGTCTATCATATCTTGATCTTCCATGTTACAAACACAAGCTGATGATCAACAACACATTGAAAGGGAAAAAAAGATAAGAGGGGAAAGTCTGGTTAAAGTTTGTCACTTAAATTCACTGCAAAAAGATTTCACTGAGGCAAGACATTATAAGCATTTTAAAAAATAGATTTTTTTTTACCAAAAAAAGAAAGAAAAAGTATTTACATTTTGAGAAATTGATAAGCCAGTTCTTCAGAGTATCCAGTCACTGACTGAAGCTATAATTTATGGACTGAATTTTCTATGACTGAGGTTTTAAAGCCTCTCTGAACACTGATAAAGGACATAACAATTAGCAGCAAGGAAAACATCCTTTAAAACTCCCCACATTTTTATTAAGGGAAAGAAGCCGAAGTTAAGCAACCTTCTAACCACTGCAGTAAAATGTGTTTGTCTGGATTTGTGCCCTGAGCAACCTGGTCCAGTGGAAGGTGGATGGAATGGGGGCAGCTTTGAGGTCCCTTCCAATCCAAAGCAGCCTGAGATTCCATGATTCCTCACAGCCGTCTCAAAAAAAAAAAAAAAAAAAAAAAAAAAAAAAACACAAAAAACCCACCCAAAAAACCAACCCACCAATATTTATTTTAAGGTGCTTTTGAGAAAGCTCTGGGGCTCTGTTCTGCACTGAACCTGGGGGAGTCTCTTCTGCCTCTTGAAGGGAGAAGAGGCCTGGAGGTGCCACACTGCAGGCTGGATCCACCTGCTCCATGCCCTTGTTCCACAAGGAGTGCTGCAGGTGTTTTAATGGAACCATTTCCCTGGCAGAGCAGCAGGCCAAGGGATCCCACCCGGCCTTTCCCTCACAGGGAAATCCTGCAAAGCCCAGCCATTGTTTCCATCCCTGGCTCAGGCTTTTCCCCTGCCTGCGTGATGCACACATTCCCCCTGTTTTCCCTCTGGGATTGCTCTCCAGGGAGAACCAGGATGGCAGCAGCCTCCAAAGACCCCCTTCCCTCACCAGTGACAGCAGCACGGGCACAGGAGCTGGGCAATTCTGCAAACCTAAGAATGCCTTTATCTCCCCTGTGAAGCTTCACAATATGGCTGAATTATTTCACTGAACAAGGGAGTCTTTCATGCACATATTCATACACCAAAAGCCTTTTAGCTTCCCCCTTCCTTACAGCACACTTTTATTTGACTGATATCTGAAGTCACCTCCAGCTGCCTTTGCAACTTGCTTGATCTGCAGACAATCAGTGGGAAATGCTGCTGCTTTTTGTGTCTCCCACGTTTCAATCTGTAGCAAAAGTTCCTGCAGAAGAGCACTTTCTGTCTCCTCCACCAGATTTTTACAGAAAATGAACCAGCCCAGTGCATGCTCTCATTTATTTACAGCATTTCTTATCAGTGCTAAGCAGAGCAACAGATAAACAAATTTCTTCAAAGTAGTCCCCAAAAAAATGACATTTCAATTTAAACACTTCACCTGCTAGAACGAAAAGTCTGTACAGTGCCTGCAATGACATCTTTGCCTCCCTGTGCTGCTGGATCTGCCTAATAATTGTCATTCTGATTTAGAGACAACATTCAGGGGACAGCTGAACACTTTTGGGAGGGTCACCTGGACAGAGCTCTAAGTAAACATTTTGTTTAGTAGACAAGGAACAAAATAGGATCACTGCTGCAAACAAAGGATCTAACTGAACTTACATAGGGGAAACAGGGAAAAAATTTCAGACTTCTGGGCCACTCCATTGATTTTGTGCCCACTGAAACCATCCCATTTCTGCAGTGCCACTAACCATGGTTGGCTTAGTGCTGGAAGGAGCTGTCATTGAAGATTTTCATTAATGTCCATTTCAGAGTAGCAACAAAACATTCTCCAGGATTTTTTTATTTTTTTTCTCACATCAAAGAAAGATACCGTGTATTAATGCTAAACTGAGGAAGTGTTAAATTGTTAACATTTCTCACTGTTACAATTTCATGACTTTTGGAGATATTTCTCATCATTTTTACACAATTCTGAAAGTTTTCTTGATTTCCAAAGAGGTATTTCTAGTAGTTTTTACACAATTCTGAAAAGCTCTTTGTGTTCCGAAACAGTTCTCATTGTGGAGATATTTGCTGAATTCCAAAACAAATTTAGCCACTACTTTGAGAGAAGTTGCTCTGGATAAAAATACAGATCTGTACATCTGTCCTTAATCAGAATCCTGATGGATCTGAGCTACAGTTTGATATAGTATTTGAGTGTCTTCCAGCTTCAGGGTTCTGTGATTCATTGTCAGGAAGACAAAATAAAGCAGGTAACTATTACAAACTGACCTGTGAAATAATCCAGCCTCATTTGCGCAGGTAAATATTATCTGAGAAGGACTTAAAAGTTTGTTTAGTTCAGGGTTGAAGACATAAAACAATGCTGTGCATGCCTGGGAAAACCTGATGGCTCATTAGTTCTCCTGTGTGGCTGAAGGGTCAGGGATCTTGGAATTTCTGCCAGCCAGAGGCTACAAAAAAAGGCTGGATGACTTCCACTGGCATTTTGGTGGATGTCAGGCTGTCAGGGATGTCCATGGCAATGTAGGGAACAGATGCTGAAATTTCTTCTCTTTCCTTGGGTGGCCTCCATTCCTTCTGCTCTTCATAGAATCCCAGACTGATTTGGGTTGGGAGGGATCCTAAAGCTCATCCCATTCCAGCCCTGCCATGGGCAGGGACATCTCCTACTATCCCAGGGTTCTCCTCTGTAAGCTCTGTCCAGCCTGGCCTTGGACACTTCCAGGGATCCAGAAGCAGCCACAGCTTCTCTCGGCACCCTGTGCCAGTGCTCTTCCCCCAGCCCTGCCTCTGTGTGAGTCCACTCACTAAGGAATTCTGACACAGAAAATGCTTGATCTGAGATTTGCCCTTGCTGCTTACAAAATGCAAAAAGTGCCAGAGGCCACTCTGTGGTGGGATGTGTGGCCCTCAGAATTTTCATACGACCTGAAACAGGTCTCTATTGCCCTGGGAGAGAAGAGTAAACAAGTTTAGGAAATAGTGGCAGGAATTTTTGCTCCTGGTAAAAAAAAAAAGGGGGGGGGGGGGGGGGGGAGAAANGTTGAGATCAAACCTCCCATCATACCATCAGCACAGCTAAATTATCTATACTATGTCTGAGTCCTCCTCTTAATACAGCAAATGAACAGATCTGATCCACTGCAAGGAGTCCCTGCCCATGGCAGAGGGCTGGAACAAGATGAGCCTAAAGGTCCCTCCCACCCAAACCATTCTGGGATTTTTATGGATGAATGTATGGAATGTCAACCACAGCAGTTGAAGTACTGCAGTAGAGCACACCCAGAAAACATTACCCAAGACACAATGCAAAGCTCACAAAAAGACAGGTGTTCTTCCAAAATTTGCTGTTGAATCTGACACATCTTGAATGTAATGTTGGCTCTCCCTTTTCTTAAGAACAACTGCTATAAATAAATTTATATGTTTATCTGCATCTAAAATTATTATAGTTTAGGCCCAAGTGAAGAGTGTCATTTTCTTTCTTGTCTTCTCAGAGTGATACATAATAATTCATGAACTACTTATCTGTTAGGTCTTTACAGCTGAAAATACCTAAAGGCAAGGAAACCAATAAGGCACAGAGCAAATTATGAGAGACACTGAGGATCCCACACTGCATTTCCCAACCACAGTGCCCAGGTCTCTCGCAGGCATTCACTCACTCCTGCAATTCCTGCTGGATAAGGGAAAAGGCCAGCACCTCTCCCTTGGTTTGTCAGCACCCCAAAATCCTTGGAAATCTCAATTTTCCTGCTTTTAGATGCAGAGGTTTATTTTCTTTTTATTTTTACACACAGTTGTCCTTGTTCATAAGGTAAGCTGTGGGCTGGTAAAGGTATTCATAGCCACAGCCCCTACGAAGCGAATGGATTGATATGTAAATCACTTGGCAATTAACCATGCATTAACTAACTAAACTTAGAGTCTTGAACAGCACTCAGAGGTGGAGGGAGCTGGTTTAACCTCGGGGGCTCAGTGCAGAGGCACTGAGAGTGCCTTCTTCATGTTTTCCTAAAACTCACCGAGACAATCCCGAAAACATAAAGCTGCTCAGCTATTCAGGCATGAATGTCTTGTAGCCATGTAGAGAATTCTGCAGCCAAAAAAAAAAAAAAAAAAAAAAAAAAAAAAAAAAAAAAAGAAGACTTCCAATTATTTTTCCTTCATTACCAATGAGAAGTAGCGGAAGAGGAGATCAAGTTCTGGGGTAATATCACTGAGAAAAATCTGATGATAAATAGGGAGCCAAGTCTTCCTGTAAGGGATGGCTGAAACCTGTCCAGTTTCCACTGAAATTACTTCTGTTACAAGGTTAATCACCTTTTTTGCAGCTTGAAGAACTGACTGTGTGTCCCTGACCCACTCATTCAGCTAGAGGTTCCCTGAGGAACAGCCAGGCTGCTCAGAAGCATCTGGTGTTAAAGCCCTGCAAAAAGCTGTTTGTGCATCCAGGAGGAATATCAGGAATCATTAAATCCCCATTTACTGGCCTCATATACCACAGCATTTAGCACACGATGCTGGCCTGGGGAAGGGCTGAGGGGGGCTGGCACTGCCCAGGTTTTGCAGGGAGCAGCCCCTGGCTCTGGGACTCCCCTTCCCACTCCAGGTTACATTGCTCTGCCAAAGACCTTCAGCCCACAGCATCGAGGGGCACTGGGGACATGGGGACACCAAGGAACCAAACCATCTGGTAGCCACTTGAGCACTGTGTCCTCCTTCTGCTGGGAGACAAAGGCTGGATTTTCACATTCTTTTTATTTTTCCTAAACACTCAGTGTTTATATAGATGGCTAAATACCATTGCTTGGCTATTACCTGTGGATTCAGAACACCACATTCTCTGTTTTTCAAGAGCTTTCCTTGGTGTCCCACCACACAGGGGACTGGGAAAATATGAGCCAGGACTGTTCTCCATTGTGAGGATTTGCCATCAGAGAACAGTGATTCAGTTGCATCCTTTAAGGCAACAAGTATTTGTTAAGTGCATCTTACAACACCACAGCCAATTATAGAAAACCATTTCAATGGAGTTGAATTTGTCAATCTGACATTTATTACATTACACAACAGAGCAGAAGTGTTGGCTTTGGTCACACTGCAGAACGCAAATGTTGGAATTTGACATTGGACTGAAACATTCAAACTTCACCAAACTGGGCTGTTCAGACATGGTGCAGCTGCAGGGCTCCACCTGCTCCTTCTGGTTTGAAAGGAATCCAAATTTCAAACAGCAAATTCCCTTCAGATCCATATGCCAGGCTCAAAGGGAGCAACTTTCCTGTGCACAGCTCCCAGGGCAAGTTTGTCCAGCTTGGCTCCTGCTGTATTTTTACATGAGGAGTTCTGGCCTCACCCTTCCAGCCACACACACAGAAGGGGCTGCTGGGTTTGGACCTTGGCCTTTTGGGCATTCCCTCCTTCCTGTTAACCTCTGTTTAAGGAATCAAATGGGCTGGTGGGTTTATTTCATTTCAATCAGCTCTGCCAAGACTAGATTAGATATTGGGCAGGAATTGTTCCCTGTGAGGGTGGTGAGTCCCTGGCACAGGGTGCCCAGAGAAGCTGTGGCTGCCCCTGGATCCCTGGCAGTGTCCAAGGCCAGGTTGGGCAGGGCTTGGAGCAGCCTGGGACAGTGGGAGGTGTCCCTGCCCATGGCAGGGCTGGAATGAAATTTAAGATCCCTTCCAACCCAAACCCATCTGTGATTCTATAACATTTGCTGACCTGTTTCCTCCTCTGTGTATCAGCCATGCCATTGGTCCAGTCCAGACCTCTCCTGGTAAATCCTTTTAAACCAGTGCACCAAAAACAAGTTCTAAAAAAACCCATTAAATAAAAAGGGAAAATTATAAGACACTGATTAAAGACCACTCATGTCCCAGGTTACAAGCAGTCAGAACTGCCTTGGTTGGGCAGAGGGAGAACTCACAGCAGAAGGATGGTTGGGTTTAGTGTAAAACACAGTGCTAGACTAAGGTCTGTGCCTTCAAATTTTCACTCAGATTGATGGGAATTTGGCTGATATTGTGGGCAGTTACCATTGTCTGGAAGAAAAATATCTAGATTAAAGTGTGTGCTGCACAAAACACCTGAGGCTGCAGCCTTCAAGACAGAGAAAGGCTTTCTGCCTCTGCAAGTTGGTAAAGCCCACAGGAGGCAACCCACTGCCTCTCAGTGTTCACCTGCTTTTCACACTCTTACTAGTTTTAGCAATTTTATTAAATTTAGGTCCCTCTCATCACATTTCACTGCCTGCACAACTCACCCTCCTCACCACTGGTACCAGATCATTTACAAGCAAAAAGACCAACCCTAACACCAACCCTCTGCTGCCCATTCCTGACAGATGGACTAAACAGCAGGGCAGTGATCTTTGGGGCTTTACAAACTTCCTTTAGCTGGAAACACGCACTAGTCCCCAGGGGTGAGAAGAAAAGTGGAGTGGGTTTGGTCTTGAGCAATGACTGTTCTTATGTTGAACATAAATTTTAACTACATACATTTAACTGTATAAATACCTGTGTTCTTCATCTAGAAGATTGTATTTCCTGTATTTCAAACAGTTTACACTCAAACACTGCTCCCTAACACCACCCCACACCTGCTGCTGTATCTTCCAGCCATCCCAGCTCACAGCTGTGTCACAGAGCATAGTGGAGTCACCATCCCTGGAGATGTTCAAAAACCTGTGGGTATGGATGTGGCACTTGGGGACAAGGTTTAGCGCTGAACCAGGTGGTAGTGGTACTGGATTGATGGTTGGGCTTGATGATCTTTTAGGTCTTTCCCAACCTTAATGATTCCATGATGCTAAGATTCCAAAATAAGAGAAAAGGAAAGTGAGCAATAAAGACACAGCGGATTTCAGATGTCAAATTATTCTCTCATTTATTTTCTGGTAGCCCTTGAAATAAAAGACAGAAAAGACACAGAGACAAGACCAGAAAAAGGCCTGTGGTCTGGTGGGGTATTAAAAACTGCTCTGCATCACGTTGGAATAAATTTCTTTATCTAAAAAAAGGGTTTAAAACACAGTTTTAAATACGGTGTTAAAAGAGGCTTGAAGCTGAGGGAGGAGTAGCAAATGAGAGTTAAACAGCATTACTAACTTCTGGACTTCTGAAAGGTTAAAAAAGCATCAGTTCAAAACAGCTTCCTCCCAGCATTACGAAGGGACATTCTAAACAAACTCTGGGACTGCCCACGGCACACAGTTGCATTCCAGCCTCCCTCCTTTCAGCCTCTGCTCCCATCCCTCGTCCCACCCCACAATCCACAGCCAACAGCAAACCCCCACAGGGGAGCAGAGGGATTATAGACCCGACCCGAGCCCTCCAGGCTGTCTCTCTCTGTGCTGGCAGCATTCAGGGATTGATTAGTGCCAGAAGCAGGGGCTGACCATCACACAAAAATGTCCTCAGACCAATCCCTGGGGTTCGGTAAAACTGGACCAGGAAGATTTGCATTGAATCCACAGCTGCAAAGCATCAGTGTTTCTGCTTCCCAAACACGCTGGTGAAACACTTCCCTCAATCCCTTTTAAAGCCATGGTGTTAATTCCGGTTTGTGTTTTCAGCACACGCCCTAAACGAGCTGTGAGAAAACTTCTGGAAAGTGTTAAACACCAGCAGGATGTGGAGGGTGTCTCCTACGTTCTCCTCCTCATCACAGAACTTACAGACCTGCCTGGCATGAGTCCTGTGTCCCGTGCTGTCAGTGCTGGCCCAGCCATTCATCCCCCTAATCCATCCAAAAGGTTGGGTAAGGAGCAGAAATGCAGCTGTATTAGAAAATGGCACCAAACAAACTATATATAACTTTAGAATCATAAAATCATGGAATGGTTTGGGTTGGGAAAAACCTTAAAGCCCATCCAGTCCCACCGCCTGCCATGGGCAAGGGACACCTTCCACTATCCCAGTTGCTCCAAGCCCCAGTTCAACCTGGCCTTGGACACTTCCAGGGACAGGAGGTGTAGCTTTACCAGTGTAGTTTATTCTTCAATGGGAGAAGTTACAGTTTCACACTCAAATAAGCCCAGAGCTGCCTATTTTTCCCTGCTCACTTTTGACTCACCTAAAAAAAAATACCTGGGTCAGAATTTGAGAGAGACACACAGGCCAAAAGCACCTCAAGGTTCCTAGGTTTCTGTGGCCCGTTTGACCACAGCCTTCAAGGAGGACACACTGCAAGAGCATTGTACTGATTAAAGACAAAATATTTAATCTTAAAGTTGGTTTGGTGTTAAATTTCCTGAGGTTTTTCTGATAGGTCTCAGGACAGCCTCACAAATGGGCTGCTGGCTCCAGGTGAAGATGGAGTGGGCAGGGAAGCCCCAGGTGCTGCAGAAGGGTTCCCTCTGCAGACATCAGACCCAGCTCCCAGCCCAGCACCAATGACCCCATCAGAGCTGGGGTTCCCCTTTCAATGCCCCATTTGCCCCCACCTCTTTCTCAGACCTAGCTGTGTTTCTGGCACCCCTGAGATCCAGGTCCATCCCGCCACATGGGTCTCTTCAAGCTCATGGCTGCCTGCTTTGGGACTTCTGTCCCCAAAAAAAACCTAAGGAAACCAGGAGACTTTTGGCTTGGCCTTTGATCTCTAATTTCAGGTTGTCGGTCACGCAAACACATAAAGAATTCCTGTTCCTGTTGGACCCAGTCCTGTGGGGTTTGGTTTGTCTAAAGGTTAAGGAGTTGCCATGTCCTTGCCTTGCCCCAGTGCCTGCTCCTCACATGCACAGCAGTGCCGTGTTTGTGTTGCCATGGGGAATTCCTGGGAGCCCTCACAGCCCCTGCGTGAGAAGGGCCCTGTGTAACCTCCTGGGTGAGTCACATCCTACACAAACTTGTCCATCCCGGGTGCCAGCAGCCAGTGAGGGGTGAATTTACAGCTCCAGGAAACGTCTGCTCGGCTCTGCTTCCAGCAAGCACCAGAGCAAAACCTGTTATGTCAACACAAGTGGTTGCATAACCGGCTCCTGGTGTCCACACAAACACACCGAGCTCACTGCTCCGGAGCTCCAAGGCTTCCCAGGTCAGTGGGATTTATCCTGAGCATTCACTTCTGCTGGTAAAGGCAGGCAGAGATTTCCAATGCCCAGCCTGGCACTGGAGTCTGCCCCAAGGTCCCAAGGAAAAGAAGCTCAGGGCCAGGCTTGGTGCCGGGTGTCCCAGAGCCCACCAGAGCTGTTCTCCAGGACTCACAAGAGCCTTTTCCAGAGCCCACCAAAACTGGTTTCCAGACCATCCCACAGCTGTTTTCCAGGAACTGAGCTCACCCCTAAGGCCTTACCACCAGACCTGCAGGATGGCACTTCCATGTCCTTCAGGCATTAAGGATCTCCCACGTGCTGCCCCTACAGTAATGTTTGAAGTCCGAAATAATTCATTCTCTAAACCCACCTTTTTCTGCCTCCTAGGTATCACATGCTGGGTTGGAAAGAAATACTGTGCACACAAAACAGAAGAACCTGGATTAAGGGGAGGGGAAATCAGAAGCCAAGGATTACATTTCTAGGTAGGGGAAAATTCTGTGTGGTTGGCATCACATTGTGTGTCTGAGTTTTTCCTGCATTATTATTCTCCTTCCACATTATTTTTAATAGTGTCTGAGGAACTTCCTTGCTTTATGAGGAATCCAAGATTAAAGCCAGCAAAGACCCATGCATGCACTGTCAGTCTTGTGAGCTGCCCCACACCATCCAGCTGCTCCACATAACAAAAAAACTAAAAATAGCCCATAAATTATCAAAATAAAACAGTCTGAAAACAGTAGGTGCCAAATATAGTTTTATTTTTTATCACCTAGTAACACTGGGATAATATAAACTGCATAAAGAATGGTAAAACTCTTCTATGAAACAGAGTAGGTACATATTTTGAAATAAAAAATACAAATATTACATTACCAAAAGGAAATAAGACATTTAGAAGAAAATATTACAATAATATAATGGTACCAGTTCCTTTCTGTATTCCAGAATTTATGGAAAATACTTAAATTATGCAGCACTAAGATAAGTCACTTTTATTTTCTCTCTTGATTTTAAGCGTGCACTAACTCAAACAGAATTAAAACCTTTTGATCAGTACAGGAAATGTTATTTAACCACAGAACTTTGGATGTAGCCTTGGACCAACTTGGGCTAGCGGGAGGTGTCCCTGACCATGGCAGGGAGTGGAATGTGATCAAATTTAAGGTCCCTTCCACCCCCAAGCATTCCATGATTCTTTGGTGCAGTGGCTGTTAAAAGAAATGCATTGTAATGATTTCCTTTCCCAGGGATTTACTGATTTTAGCAATTAAAAGTTTTTAGAGGTGCAGCTGCATTTTCTGTTCATTTGCAGAGTTACAGCAATACTGGTTGAGATGGTACTAAAATAATTCCTGTCTATGCACAGTCTTTCATTATTTAAAGTACTAAGAATATATTTTTAAAACAGCCCTTAAGGATTCACATTCTTACCTGGGCATGTTTTACCAATCCCCAGTAAACACTGCCACTGACCCTTTGCAGAAATGTGTTGTTTTAATCATGCTCAAATGCAAAATCACTGTCAATTTATGAAGAAACATCCTGGTCAGAAATACACAAACTGACAATAATTTAACACGTGGTTGCCAGTATCTCAAGAGTTCAAGCAATGTCATTCTGAGGATTAAATAAGAAAAAGAAAGTAGCAGAGGTTTAGTTTTTTGCTGAGTGGTACAGACATTCTCATATAGCAGTAAAGTGGATTTCAATTTTTTTTTCCAATTCCATCTTACCCTTCAAGCCATGCCCAGTTTACATCAAAAATCAATTACCCCCCAAAAGAAACCACTGTTTACAATTTTATAAGAAAACAAAAAGACACTGAACCCAGTGATCTCCAACTAATTCCACAGTTTTAAAAATGAGGATCTTAGCCTACTGAAATGTTTTTAGTTTTAAGAAAAGCAGTACAAAATGCTATTGGAACGTGAACATTCACAAGGAGACACAATCAGGAGCATTGCACAGCCCTGTGAGGAGCAGGGATGCTCCACTCAAGTCCTTTTAATTCCAGTTCCAAAGGCAGGAACAGTTTCTGGGCGAGGCAGGGCCAGGCACAGCTTCTACGTGTGGTTGTTGTTGAGGCTGCTCTTGTTGAAGAACCTCCTGGCCTCTACACTGCTGAGGGACACGGAGCAGCGCGAGGGGTTCTGCTTCCTGTACTCAATGCTTTCCACCATTGCCTCCCTGATCACCTGCAAGAACAACACAGCCAGCAGGAAAACTCACATTTGAGCCACTCTGAAAGGGACAGAAACAGCCCCTTCTGCTGTTAACAGCTGCTGCTCCCACTTTTAGCTCTGCTCCATCACTGAACAAAGGGATCAATGAGTTTTAGCACAAGTAATATTTCTTGAGTGTATAAAACACTGATTTTAATGTGGTTAGTAAAAATATGAGGGAGGCCACCAACACCAAAGAAGTCACACGAAATATACAGTATTTAAACAGCCCCAGTGAAACTCAGAAGGGTAAATCCAAACATTGAGAAAATATATATTTCAAGGATGTAGAAAGTAATTATTATATTAAGAAAGATTAAATCTTCACTTTCATTTCCTTTTTGCTGATGTAACAAGTTTTCTTCACTGTATTGATTAAATCCCCCATATCTTTATCTGGGATGATCATTATACTTGTCACTCCACAGATATTGGGATCATGATGACATGCTACATCAACTATCAATTACAAATAATTATTACTGAGTTAGCTGATAAAGAAATTTCCTTCAGAGAAGATTTCCAGTAATCCTTTCTGTCCAATTAAACAAAAAAACCCTGAGTATAAAATACTGTACATCATGTTCACATCTTCCACAGTCGCCTTTGCTCAGTTATCCTGAATGGCTTCAGATGGTAAAATGGCAAAACCAAGGCAAGAACCGAATGAGAAAATCAGGCAAACACGGAGGCAAAGTCCTGTACCTTCTGTAGGGCAGATTTAGGGCTTTACTCACATCACTCACTGCCCCCTGTAACAATCCATCCCCTTTAACCCCCCATACTTACATCCATGTTATTGAGGGTGTTGAACTCCATGAGGTCGTGGAGCCTCTTGAAAGCCTCGTTGGGATACTGGAAGTTGAAGGTAGAAAAAGGTGTATCTGGATCATCAAAAATATCGAAGTCTGCAAAATCCTTCTCTTCCTGTGTTTCCCTGGGAACACCTGTACAGGACAAATACAAAAATTCCATCTAAATGTTAGGGCTGAGGATTTATTACCTTATTTTTAACTGTTTCTTTGAATTCCCTAAGGACTGCAGACAGAGCTCAAGTTGTTTCAGAGACAAAACATTCCCAGTACATAACCACCAAGTGATTCCAGAGGAACAGGTGGATTCAGCATCCTGAACTGTGAGCTCACCTGGAGTTTTGTACTTCCTGAAGTTGATGTTGGCCAGCACGAAGTGGATGATGGTTGGACAGTCCTTCTCCGAGGAGGTGTCCTTTGGTTTGAAAACATAGCACTCCTTCATGCCCTCCCTGTCAAACACGTTGGGGTCTATCTTGGGGAAAGGAAGCTTGTTCATTTTGGCCCATTTTTCAGCCAGCAGGATTTCCTGGAAAGAGGAGAAAGAATCAGGTGCATAAAAGCTTTAACTGTGAAGTGAGGAGGTTTGCAGAGACAGGGATCATGTGGGCTGGGTAAACCAATCCATAAATTATTAAGTCTCCAGCACAGGAAGGACATGGAGGGAGTCCAGAGGAGGCACCAGGATGATCAGAGAGATGGAACAGCTCTGCTGGGAGGAAAGGCTGGGAGAGTTGGGATTGTTGACCTGGAGAAAAGACAATGGGGTGACCTCATTGTGACCTTCCAGTGCCTAAAGGAGCTGACAGGAAACATGGAGAGAGACTATTTACAAGGAATGGAGTGACATTGCCAGTTTCCACTGCCAGAGGGCAGGGTTAGATGGGATATTGGGAAGAAATCCTTTCCTGTGAGGGTGGGGAGACCCTGGTACAGGGTGCCCAGAGAAGCTGTGGCTGCCCCTGGATCCAAGGCCAGGCTGGATGGAGCAACCTGGGCTAGTGGAAGGTGTCCCTGCCCATGGCAGGGGTGGGATGAGGTTAATGTCCCTTCCAACCCACACCACCCTGTAGTTCTCAGGACTAATGAAGTCCATCTCAGCACAGATGACCCAGTAAGACAAAGTGAGCACCTCACTCACCCTGCCCAGGCTCCACCACCTGCCATGAGTCACAGGAAGGAATCTGGTCTGCCCCAGAAACCTGGGGGTGAATTTACAGACCTGACAGCGAGGGAAAAGCCATCCATAATTGTACTTTGCAAAGGAGTACCAACGCTGTGGAACACTGAGAGCTCCTAAACACCGGGCCATGCATTGCTGTATTCAAGAGTCAATCCACACACAGAGGCCTCTCAAAGCACACCGAGTGAAGAGCTCTGGAAAACAGGCTTCTTTTTCCTCATGACAACTCAGTAAACAAGATAATTTGTAAATAATGACTCAAAAGCATGTAATTAGGGTGTGTGAGAGGGAGGAGAGGGAAGGTCAACATCTTTAATCTTGGTTTTCAATGAAATAGGACCCTTCTTTGGGCAACTGTTTTGGATACGCAAGAGATTAAGAGATAGTGGGTGTAAAATGGTAAACCAAGGCTCAAGTCATTGAGTTCAGCTGGCTGATTTCCCCACTGGAGTAAAATATTAGAGTGCTACCATAGATACAGGCCCACTCCTGAAGTGGCATTTGCTCTTTGCCATGCACCAATGGGACAGAACTGGTTCCTGTTCCTGTCCTCTGCCTCAGGAATACGCCCATGTCTGCCTTAGCACACACCTACCTGTGCTTCAGAAACAATGGACCATTCCCTTCAACAGAGGCTTCTGGAAAACCTGAGGTACCATCTAATTTTCCCACCAGTTTTTATCGTGTCAAGGAATTTGTTGCCTTTTGAAAATGACAGTTTAGAGAAAAACTTTCAGGATGCCACTCGAGTGCTAATTAATCTCTCCATGTTGCCCAAAACAACCAGAAAATTGCAGCTGACAAAGACAGAATGCTAATGCAGGGATGACCATGGACAGCCTTTTGCATGGACTCCACCTGTGGAATGTTAAAAAAGGGAGGAAAAAGATGTTTCAGAGGCAATGGCAGTGCTGTGTCAGCAAATTCAGCTGCTGGGGCAAACACTCATGATAAAAAAAGGAGATACATTCTTATGCAAAGAGAATATTAAAGAAAGAAACAGGCTCTGGGATTCAGTCATTTAAGGAAAAACAAACGATCTCAAGCACCAGGAAGTCTTCTTTGTGCTTCATTCTCAGCAGTAACCCTAAGAGACCTAGAGATTGTGGGAATTTCTCCTTTTTATTTTCCTGTAATTTAGCTTTGCAGTTGGCAGCACTGATCTCAAGCTCATTTTTCTACTTCCGTTATTTTCTAACGTTGTTTGGGGGTTTTGTCACTCCACAGCAGCTGAAGGAAAAGAATTCTCCATTTGTTCTAACTGAAATTTGTCTGTAAAGCAACAAGGAATACCAGTTGTTTCTCAAACAGGAAAGTTTTCTGAGTTCCCTTAAAAATTATTTTAAAAATCCATTTGAGTTTGAAATAAATAATGCCTCTTTTGAGGATGGTAGAGTCACTAGCATTGGAAATGACCTCCAAGATCACACAGATCAGCGAAATCCCACCATGCCCACTAAACCACAGCACAAAATGAGAACCTCACAACAGTCTCTGCTGTGCTGGTTTTTCTGTAGCAGTTACCAAGATTATCTATGTAAAGGCTTTGGGATCAGCTGGAGCTGTGTGAATGTGCTGGTTGTACAGACTGACTGTACTTTCCACATCTGCTGCAGGAAACAGCCATGGCACTTAATCCCTGTTTTCTTGATGCTGTTTTTCTCTGGTCTGGATGGATTTAAGAGTCCCACTTAAACCAGTGCTGGGATTATCCTGGTCATATGTACATGAACAGTTAGCCCTGCTTCCAAAAGGTTATTTATTTAGCAATCCTGAGATGATGCATTTCTGGAAGATGACGACATGAAACCATCCATTTACATCACAGCACACAGAGGAGAGCAGATGGGCAGAGAGAGAGTACAGCAGGGAAAATTACTTAATTGTTTAATTCTGACAGAAAATAAAATTCTGCAATCAGTGCCAAAGCAAAACTTCCATAAAAACAACTGAGCCTCTGCTTCAAAGGAATTTCATTATACCTCTTTGTGCCCGTTGCCTCATGAAAAGCATATAAACAGGAACTGAGGCACAAGGCAATATTCTGCCTTGATGTGGAAAGAAATATTCCAAAGCTGTAGATACAACAGCACCAAGGCCTTCCAGCACCACATGGAATAGAACTGAATCACCTTCAATTCTGGAACCCAGGACAAGAAGAGTCGTGTCACTTACTTTGAAAGGAGGGCTGGAATCACTTGGCCTGGCTGAGAAATCAAAGGAGATGATGAGATCCACACCTCTTTGGGGCCTGAGGATGAGTGGGTAGGGCAGGTTAAAGGTCAGCCCACTGTCCACAATGTGGATCTTCTTGCTCTTCACATCCAGGGGCTCATAGATCCTCTCAAACTCATCAGGATCTGCATGGAACACAGGAAAACGAAACCAAGCAGGGACACCTGAGTTAAGAACCAAGGTTCTCATGAGGTTTCCAGTCTCTCCCTAAGTTCTGGAGAGCGCATGGAATTTGAACTGCACAGTGTATCCCAGTTAAACACACCATGAACTCAAGTGTAGCTAAAACTCTTAAAAATTGGAAAATCAGGTGAAAAGCCAGAACTGGAAGGGCCCTCAGGAGGCCAAGTACAGGAAGCAGGCCCAAAGGTGGCTTGCGGCAAACCAAAGGGGACAAATGCACAAGTTTGATCCCAGCCCTCCCACCTTCACTCCATCATCCCAAACAAACCATACACAAAGGAAAACGTTTAAGGGATGTTAAGAGACATCTGGGGGTGTCAGAGGATAGTCCCAGACTCTGTTCAGTGGTGCCAGTAGCAGGAGGAGGAGCAATGGCCATAAACTGAAACACAAGCTCCACCTCAATATAAGGAAGAACTTCTCTTGGAGGGTGCAGAGCCCTGGAACAGCTGCCTGGGGAGGGTGTGGAGTCTCCCTCTCTGGAGACATCCCAACCCCCCCTGGATGTGCCCCTGTGTCACTTAGCTCTGGGTGACCCTGCCTGGACTGGGTGATCCCCTGAGATCTTCCAACACTAATATTTTGTGATCCTCTCAGTGTCTTAAAACTTCTGCCCAAATCTATTCCAAGCTCCCTCCCAACCCCATGTCCTTCCCAGCTCTCCCAAATTTGCCCAAAAATCCTCAATGTGGCTCTGCCCTTCTGTGACACCTGTCTGTGTCTGCTTCTGCTCATTAAATTGGGACTATCAGGTCTTGTTTTCCAACCTGCACCAGACCTGATGACTTCATACTCACCACTCTACCACGAACAAAGATAAATAGTGACCCGCAGCCATATCCATTATTTAGGTACTGGACAGAACTCCCTGTCAGCCACTTGCTGCTGGTGCTGTCCCAGTGTGGTATCCACCACTCTTCTCTCTACGCCCAACCTGATGATGTTTCCCTCTAACTCAAACATTCCCTTGGGTGCAGCTCAGGAAAAACCAATCCATTTTTTCCTGGGTGTCTTCACACTTATTCAGGTCTCTGGATACTAGAAATTTAAAGTCCCTGGACACTACTAAACTATCCCTGCTGTACTTAAAACTTTTCCCCGACAGTCTTTTCTTGTTCCAGGCTTTACAAATATTTGCAGTGCATGGTTTTGCTTTTTAACAAAAATCTAACGCTCATATCTGTAGAGGGCAGTGTAATGTAAGGAATGCTGGATAGAGAAACACAATTACTTCTGCTATAACTGAATTTCCTGGCATCTGCTTATTGACAGTGATAGTAACCTGAAAAAGAAGCGTATTTTTGAAGAAAAGAAAATACATCAAAAAATATTTCTAACTCTTGCCCCTGTCATTTCAGGAGCAGCATGTTGTGAGCACCAAACAAAATCTTAAAACAGATTATTTAAATTTTGTTTCTATTGTTATTTATAAGAGGACCCTTTTCTAAGTAATGAGTAAACCATTTTCCCATTATTTGCCTTGATTTCTAAAGGAGAGAACACTTTTAAACCATTGCCTATTGCTCAAGATCTAAGTGTGTTTATAAACCTGTTATAGAACCAAATATATTTCATAATCATGAATTAGCATAAATCAAGGAAAATATATTGGTATTTATCAAATTCATCACAATTAAAAAAAAAAGGTAAAAAACCCACACTGACTACAGTTCCCTTTAGCACAAGCAGACCAATCTGGTTTTCCTCTTCTTGTTTAAAGATATCATGTCAAACGTAATTTTACCCTTGTTCTCACTAGAACTTCTAAGGAATTGCAAAAATATTTTTGTTCAAGTTCTGTCTTTTCTTATGTTACAAAGATTGAATTTTAAAGATCCTTTAACCAAGGACAGCATCAGCTGTAACAGTGTTTGTGACAGGAGTATATTTCTGCCACACAAACTTCCTCCCAACACTGAAGTAACAAGATGGATCCTATTGCTTACAGCCTGCATGACTCTAAAATCGATTTTATCAAAATAATCTTATTATATTTTAAAGGAGAAAACATCTTAATGTCATCAATACATTTATAACAGCCATATAAGTGGGTTTCAGTAATCACAGTCTTCATAGAATCCCAGAATCCCAGAGCCAGGGACATGAATTTTCAGCCTTTTAGGAAAGATGCATCCCTGTTACCAGTACCTTCCAGTCCATCAAATAGCAAACTGGGAGAAAATGGGAGGATGTGGCACTTGGGAACAGGGTTTAGGGGCGGTGCTGGGTTGATGGTTGGACTAGATGATCTTAAAGTTCTTTTCCAGTCTTAACAACCCTGTGGGTCTGTGTTTACCAGCCCAGCTCCATGTATAGCCAGCCCAGCCCTGTCAGCTTCCCAGCAATGGGATACACAGACAGATATTTGTTAGGAAATCATAAAGAGGGTATGTCCTAGAGACCAAATCTGCCACAGATAGCAGCTCCAATGGAAGGAGGGGAGATGAGAAGGGCATTTGCTACTGACGTCCATCTATTACAAGTTTCCATAAATACTGAAATAAGGAAGCAGAGATTAGAGGTTATTTTTCCCCATTGTTATGCACTTGGCATTTTCTCAAATCGTTCTGGTGTGTTGTAACATCAAGAAAAGAAACAGAACAACTCTGAGTTCACAATGAAATCATCCCTGATGAAACAAGAAAATGTTCAGCATTATCTCCACAAATAGAATCTGTGGAAAAGCAAAGCCAAGGGCTTCCAGACCAAGCAGCTGAGATCTCTGCTGCAGGCACTGCAGACCCTAAATTCAGTCCTCAGTAATGACTGTAAGATTGCCTTAGGTCAGTCACAGTTCATCCTCTGCAGAGGGTTTGGGACAACTGCAGACAGAAAGCGTTATTGATATCTTTTTTGATTATTCTCCTTTGGAATGTCTGGCAATAAAGGAGAGTAAGTCTTAAAGCAATACAGACTTGTCTCTGCACTCAAGCTGACAGGTAAACTGCCAGTGTTAGGAATAAATATGCACAGCTTAAATGCATCCAGTGCCACGGTAATCTAAGGATTTAAATTTTACACCAGTCTCCTTTCTATCTGCTCATGTCTTCCACATATTAGGAAAATTCACAGCATTAAAATGTGGATACAGTCATCACACTACTGAATGATTACATTTTATATTAACTACTGATGTGTAGGGGTTTTTAACTATTCTTGACTATAACACTGCAACGACTCACAGCTGTCTGATCTGAGTTGCTGCTGCAGGTTTATGAGTGTGGGCTTTGGCTGCAGTCATGTCAAACTCTTCCAATTTTAATCCGCAGAAGTTTCAGGCACTCCAAAGTAATTGTGACAGTGGTACAGAGTTCTGTCAAGCCAGCATTTTATTTCCATCGAAATCAAATCCCAGGAAGTTGATAGTTGATTCTGAAGACTATCCACATGTCTTAATTATGCAAAATTTTCATCAACTGTCATTTTTTCCAACCATAAATTTCCTACCCACTTTCCTGCCTCTTTTCCAAGTACTATAAATATTAAGACTAACCAGTTGTAAACACCCCTGAGATGACAGAAATATTTAGAAAGTGGAGTCCAGATGGAAATTACTCTTCAAGCCCTGCAAGGGATTTGTTACATTAACAAATACAAATTAGAGCACGGCCACTACTTAAGCTTTTCAATGACATCTAGTATTTACTCTTGCTTAATGAGCAGTTGGGACAATCTCCTTCCTCTGAATAGGAAATGAGGGCTAAGGGGAATGCTGCTGTCACTAGAGATGGTTGGTACGGCTGTACTGGGAGGAACAGCCTGGAAGGAACACCCCCATCAGAGAGGTGCAGTTGTTTTTTGCTTGCTGGATCACAGAATCGTGGAATGGGTTGGGTTGGAAGGGACCTTGAAGATCACCCAGTGCCACTCCCTGCCATGGGCAGAGATACCTTCCACTAGCCCAGGTTGCTCCAAGCCTCGTCCAACCTGGTCTTGGACACTTCCAGTGCCAGAAGAACACCAAGAAATTAATTGCCTTTCACTGAGCTGATTGCAGTGTCTATTGCACAGGCTCCAAAATCCAAATCAAACACAATTATTCTTCACAGCTACTGTCCCACACACCACATCCCTCATGGAGCAGGGGAAGTCTTTGAACTTCTTTTGCAAATTTGTATTTTTCTGAAATTCTTATCCTCTATGCCCATTCTTGCTTAAGTCAACAAGAAATGTGGATGCATCTGCACATCAGGCACCCTGGAATGGGAGTGGTTTGTCAGGTGGATTCACACTGGGAAGAACACTGTGTCAGCAAAGTAAGGATCTATGAGCTGTGTTAGGGGAAGGTCAGGCTGGATCTCAGGGAAAGGTTCTTCCCCCAGAGGGTGCTGGGCACTGTCCAGGCTCCCCAGGGAGCGGGCACGGGCCCGAGGCTGCCAGAGCTCCAGGAGTGTCTGGACGATGCTCCCAGGGATGCACAGGGTGGGATTGTTAGGATGTCTGTGCAGGGCCAGGCATCAGACTCCATGATCCTGGTGGGTTCCTTCCAAAATTCACTGATTCTGTGATCCTGCAAGTGAAGAAGTGCACCTCCAGTGTACCAGAATACAAAGATAGCAGATAAGCTACAAAGGTTTTGCAACAGGGAAGCCCTGCAGGAGAACAAAGAAAGGTTTCATTTCCACCAGCAGGCTTAGCATAAATAAGAGCCAAGGAACAACCTAGACACCCTTCAGAGAAGGCAAAGACAGTGAGAAAGTGGATGTACCAAAGGGCACCATACACAAAAGCTGTTTGGCCCCTCTGCCAGACCAAGAGCCACTGTCCCTCCAGTTGTTGTTCCACACACTGTGCCAGGGGACAGGGGAGGGAGCAGACAGAAGTCACTGTGTGGAGTCCTTTGAGCCTCCCAGTCCCCTCACAAGCTCTGCTGCTGGACAATCCCCACGGTGCTGTTGTGACCCTCCTGGTGTGATGTTACCGGGCTGGGAACTCACTGCCTCTGGTTTCATTAATAAACACACACAGCACCAGCGTTCTGGGAACTGACCTGCGACTGCAGCTGGCTCCTCCTCCTCCAGCGACTCCTGGGTGAGCAGCTCAGCCAGAGGGGACAGGGGGTAGCAGCTGTTGAGGTTAAGCCCCAGCATGAAGTTGTGCACCTTGCCAGCGCGGCCCTCGCGCGTGTTGAACAGGGCGCTGTCCCCCACCAGGGCCATCAGCATGCGCTGCACCCAGCTCTCCTGGCTGCTCTCCTGCAGCCTCTCCTGGCACTCCCGCTTTGCCTCAGCACTCTCCGTGCCTGCACACAGAAATGAAAACACCCAGCGGTGATATATAAACATGGCAAGTGTAACCCCAGCATTTCAGGGGCTATAAAATAAAGGACCTACGAAAATAAAAAACTTCTTTAACCAAGCCAGTGGCCAGATGACAGAGCTTTGCTGCAATGATTGCAGAGGAGTGCAGAGAATCCAGTCTTTCAACTTCACAGCTCAGTGAAAACTTTCACCTGCACCACAATAGTGTGGATGTGTCCATCAGGAAAATAGACTGGGAATGTTAGATGACCTGAGCAAGACTTAATTAGTCTCCAGGCTTTCTCTGTAAGCTCTGTTGGGCTCAGGGATAGACCTGAACTGGTAAGATCCATACTTGATGTAGACATCAGTTCATCTGGATGTGCATTGAGAGCCTTCTCCATCTTTCCTGCCTGTTAGAAATCCAGCTTTCCTCAGGAAAGCAGAGTTAGTCTGCATAAAGGATAATGCTATAGTATGGGAATTCTAAAATACCTGAAAATATCCTTACAGTAAACTTTAACCAAAATTAATATCTGGTTATAATTAACTAAGGAGGACAATGAAAGATCATGAAGATGTCTGCAGTTGGAGCTCACAGTAAAAATTACCTGGACTGACACCACTCTGCAATCATTCACCTGTCAAAACTTGACTTTTTGGGGTCTTTTGGATAAGAAAGCAATTCAGGCTCAAGCTTGATACTTTAAATCCAGCTTTTAAACTTGCCTCTTTAATCCAGGCTTTAAAGGAGCTGAGTCTTATATAAGTAGAGAGAAAACAATCATCAGAGAAGTCCAACATCTGTCCAATAACATTCTATGGAAGTGAGAGAGATTTCCAAGTGTTTACAATCCCAGATTTGTTGGTTGTTCATTATGACTACAAACTAGGAGGGAAATGTGTGTTTGGTGCTGGCTCAGTGTTTAAACAGGAAATCCACAAATAAACACAAACCCTGGTACCACCTATGATTTTACACATAAGGGAAGTTGAAGAAGCAACCACTGAGCTGAGCTAGTGACATAATTCCCTGTCTCACCACATAGGATTTTCTTTTCTTCTGTAGATACTGAAATCACTAAGAGCTGCATTCCCATCTTTGCTCAACTTGTTAAAAATTAAACCAGATTTTTGCATATGACAGTCACTCTTGTCCCCAAAAATATCATCAAATACAGAATGCTAAGACCCCAGAAATCTCCAAGTGCTTTAGGTACTTAGAGATAATTGTCAATAGGATCTTTTCTTCCCACTGCCCAACATTCCCTTTGTGGTTGTGCCTCTTCTGGGAACCTGGATTTGGGCATTGTTACAAACACTGTGCCAAGCACGAGGAATTTTCTGTATTAGATGTCATTTGTAAAGGTGCTAGAAGACATCTGTGAATGCTGGAAACACACATTAAACCATTCTCAGATAAATATTTGATCAGGAAACCCTTGAAAACAATGGACAGTGTTGGTTTAGGGGTCTGGCAGGAATTCCAAGGTGCCTCTGAGCTCAGAAGCTTGCTGGAAACAGACTTCTGAAGAGCTCTGACCCAGCAAACCACTTTTTTTGGTGTATGTGGAATTCCAGACGTGTGTGAGAGAATCACCTGATGATCAGCTTGAGCAGGAGACATGAAGTCAAACCCAGAACCTCCTGGGGTCTCTTGTTCTCTATTTTGCTGAGCCACACAAAAGCTGATGGGAAAAGGAAATGATGAAATAAAATCTGAGGATTCCCTTACCTTTTGGATGCTGTGATTCATCTTCACTGTCTGAGCTGTCGTTGCTTACAAGGTGCTTTAGCCTAATATTTTCTGTTGAAAGAAATATAAATTCCTTTCAACTGCTGGGGTTTAACTGGTAGAACAGTTAAGAATTTCAAAACAATCTGAGTCATAAAATTCTCATAGTCTTTGTAATCGAAAATACAACTGAAGAGACTGGATCTGCTATGAACATTAGGATGCGAGCAGCAGGTATTGTATTTAGCCTGCAATTTTTGGGCTGGAAAAGAAAATGTAACCCTAAAGCAGTACCTCCCACTACCCCTCTGCACCACATACCTGACACACTTTTTCAACCTTCATTACAATGTAGATGTTTAGCTTCTGTCCTCTCAATAGCTCCTACTGAACTAGGAAAATGTTACTGTGGTGCCAAGGTGGCACTGGGACATCTCCAGTCCATTTGGCCCAGACTGAGGTTCAAGTCATACGAATATTTTCACATCTACTTCAAAGAATATTTTTAAAATGATATGTGAAATGAGTTACAGATGACAGATAACATTCTGTCTCTCACTATCTTTCAAAAGCAGACTTTTCCATGATCACATTTATTGATGGGGATCCTGCATGAGGAGGTGTTAACCCTCATGAGTTGCATCAGAAACAGGAACCTGGAGGTCTCATTCTCATTCCATCCATTAGGAGGCAGAGGCAGGCAGAGGTTATAATTTAAAAACTATGTCAACCTACATTTTCTCTTCTTGCTCTTCAGAAAGATTTGGCTGTTTAGGAAAATTTATTTATTGGTCAGATCTTCCCCTGTAATGCTGCCTTCTCAAAAGGAAACATAAGTGTAAAAAACCTTTCATCATTAACTACAGTTCTCAGATAAAACTTGATAAAGTTCATCCAAACAAAGCCACAACTCTTTCCTTACAGTCAGCTTGCCATCTGCCTGCAAGGAGTGAAACCAAAACCATCCAATTTGCAAGCAAAGGACCAGATACCAACAGACTGTGGTTAGTAGGGAGCAATCCAACAACCCGGAGATGAGAAAGTTCAGGTGCATTTTGCTAATCCCATCAATAACACAGCCCAGTGTCAAGAGACTACACAAGTCAGTATCAAATACTTGTCAGCTTCTGCTCTCCAAAAATCAGCACAACAACATAAAGAGAGGATTCTGTTAACTTCCAGAAAAGAGCTGGATATATGCATGTGACTTTCAGCAGTTCTGACTGATCAGAAACAAAAGTTAAAGAAAGAACATTCCCAATGCTCTTTCCCCACCTCAGCAGCATTCAGCAGTGCCAGCAATTAAAGGTAATTAATTCCACATTCTTAAATGTGGCACCAGCAGTGCCATCCTTCTACAGAGGGAGCATCTTGCTAGTAATTGCTCTGCATACTGGAATTATTTACAAATATTACCTAATTCTTCTTCCATGGTGGGCCCTTTATTCTGAGAATTGGAGACACCAAGGACTCTGTTAAATAATATTGAAAATGCACTGCCCCAGACACCTGAAGGAGAAAAAATAAGCAATGAATGTTGCTTGGCAGAAGGAAAATAAACCCCACATATCTTAATAAGAACTATTTAAGCAGTTGATTGCATCTCTGAGTTTGGAGCAGGCCAAGTCATAAGCTCATATGTGCAAAGCAGAACAAAAAACCATGGAAATAAGAAACAAATAAACAATGCTAATCCACATCTGTGAAATCTTTCAAATTAATGTCTTCCAACAAACCGAGAGCTCCACTTCTTGTCTCACACTTTGTGTGGCTGCATTTAGAAGTCCATGAACCACTGAAATTGCTTTTAAGTCTCTTTCTGTCACATACTCACCCATCAGGAAATGCAAGGGATTTTCAGCATACTTCTTCACCACTGTCCCCATAAAAAACTTGCTTCCAAACAAATCAGGAGACATGAAAGTGCCATACTTGGCCATTCCAATCTCGTATGGACTGAATTCCACCCAGTCTGCAAAGTCAGAAACAAAACTGTGCTCAGTCAGAAATCTCACCCTGCATAAAAACAGAGGAGGAAAACACAGAAATGAATTAAACCTTTCTCCAAGCAAAGACGCTTCAGTGAAATGGGAAGCCAAATAACCATCAGGAATGTCAAATGAAGGTCAGTGATGCCTCAGCAGGGAAAGAATCTTCATTCTCTCTTATCACAATAAACTTTGGTGAAAAGAATGAGGTTGGAAAACCAGAGGTACCAAAGGAGAGATCACAAATGAGGAACACACAGTGACATCTGGTTTTTATCCCCTGCTTCAGCATGATTTCCTGCCACATGTGGGTCTAAGCTCCAAGCTGCTTTTCCTTCACTGCAATTCCACCAAAAATATGGAGAGCAGTCACAAAAGTGGCACAAAACAAATCACTGAATATCCCAAGGGTTGTGAAATATTCTAAGAGAGGCATTTGGATTCTACCCAAACCCAAAGTTTTGTGGGAAATCCAATATCAAAAAGCAAAGCTGAGAGGCAGCTGATAAACTATCAATTCAAACATTGCCAAAGGTATCTTTAAAAGTCCATTTTATAGAACAGGGAGCTCAAGAAAAATATGGAATAAAATGTTCAAATGCATTTTCTGATCTTAGCAGAAAAGTTCAGCAATGGTTTGCATTCTATTGATGTAGGCCTTTGAAAATGGATCTTTGCTGACTTGGAAAGGTTTTTTTTGATAGCAGTAGCATTGCTTCCATCAGAGAATTCAGTTCAAAAAGGAAGCAAATAACAAATAAAACATATCTTCTCTTTTTCGCATTTCACCCATTCATCTATTTCACCATCACTGTTTTTCACAGGGATTGATTTGACTGGAAATAAATCAGAAGTAATTCTGAAAAAGAAAGGAAGGAGAGACAGCTTTGAAAAACCCCCACGTCATGGAATGCCATCCACCCTTGTGATATTCCTGCTGACTGTGTGGAGCAGAAGGTGAACACTTGCCCTGAAAAGGAAAAATTTAATCATGACTGCTGGGAGTTTCATTTCACAGGGTAATGCTTATCTGAGCTAAGTCAAATACAACATCCTATTTTCCAAATAAATCACCCACAAGTCTTCACATTCACTGGAGCAGAAGGAAATTCCTTTGAGGACCCAGTCCAAGAATTTCATATTTCCTTTTATCTGTATAAATATGAATTGGCAGATATGTATTCAGAACCAGAGTGACAGCAAAGCTGAACTGAGAATTAGAATTAATTTGTGTCAGTCCACCTTCAGCTTGCATTTGCACTAAAGGAGATTTCTCAAATCACAAAGCCTACTCAGAGAAATAAAATTTTTGCTTTAAAATCAATGTAAATTAAGAAGTGTAAATATTTCTGTTCAAAATTTACTAAATCTCTCACATCAGGAACAGCTAAAAGGAGGAACAGAGCTTAAAATAAGAAGCAATCATGATCTAACACCCTCTATAATGACAGAGAAGTCAGCTCCAAATGGCAAACCCAAGATCCACTGCCTTAGAGAATACCTTTTTTTTTTTTGAGCAAAGTAAAGCCTTCAGGTTCTTCTGATCTTGCTTAGTGAAAGACATTAACAGAAGATTATTTTGGTTTTAAAACAGTAATGCAAATAAATTTTTTTGAAAAACATAAGTTCATCTAAAACTCAAAACACTCCTATTTTCAAACAAAAAGGTATCAGTTTCCTAAGTAGCAAAGTTAAAGACACATTTTCCCATGAAATATTTAGCCTAATTTACAATTCGTCATTTTCATTTCCAACCAAAGCTTTGACAGCAACTTCTCCAAATAACTATTTTAGGAAATACAATGACGTATAAACCTGGGGCAAACCACCTGGCACTTCCCTTTTCAGTCCTGTACATAACTATATATAGATGTACACATCCTTATCTTTGTGTACATCTTCCACAACTAGACCTACTCTCAACTGAAGTAACCAGAGGGGACTAAAACCTATGGAATAAATACAAGAAGAAGGGTTTTTTTGTGTTACCAACAGCACTTCACAACGGGCAAGAAGTGAAAAAGAGGCATTATATCTAATTTGTCCAATTTAAATCATAGAATCATTAAAGTTGGTAAAGACCATCTGAGATCATCGAGTCTAACTGATGATTTGACCCTTTTCTGAAAGAGAAGGTGACTGAGGACATTTTCCTTTCCCTGTTTGATACACTAATTTAAACATCTTTTCCCTTTTGGAGTCACCAGGTTCCTCTTTGGCTTGGCACTCCTACCTGAGTATGTGATCACCTATCCCTGAGTAACTTCTTATCATTCTGTCAGATTCCCAGAAGTCAGATGCAATTAGTCTCAGATGCATTAAGAAAAAAAACGGGGTTTTTAATCAGCCACACACCTCTCTCCTTGCCACAAATGACTCAACACAGATTGGGAACACACCTGCAAACATCAGCTCTGAGACATCTGGTTTGACGTGCAGGCAGGTGAAGAGTGGCAGAGCACACTGGCCATTATTGATCTTCTCTTTCATATTGCTCAGAGTAGTGTCCATCCTCTGCAGGGGAAGAAAGACATTGGTCCCAAACACATCCTGTAAAGGCCTGCTGATATATATGTGCGTGTATATATATATATATATATAAAAATAACACGTATTTTTATTTTATATAAAGATCTCCTCCTGTCTATGAAATTTGAGAAGTTTTTCACTGATGTGTCAGGTTCTGATTTAAATTAAACATCCATGCATTTGTTTCATCCCATGATAAGCAGGGACTTCTACCTCACACAATCACTAACAGCCCTTCAGCATCAGAATTCTATTCATCTGCCACTAAAAGCTGTGTTGCCTCTTTTTCAGCATTTTAAATTGTTTAAAACGCACTATCAGTGTACACTCATGAGGGACAGAAGTGTATAAAACACATCTGCAAATCTATTGACACATTTCAATCTTGCCAAAAGATCAAAATCAGGTGCTGCTCACCTGACTCATTTGAACTGGAAGTATTTGTGCCTTAGTCAGCCAATTAGGAATTTTCAATAATAGAATACAACAGTATGAAGCTCTCCTGTTGTCTTTTTTTTCAAAAAACTAAGGAGATCTTTCACATTGAAATTAGTACTTTTTTAAGCAAATGCTGTTTCTTATAGCAAAACGTGCACCCTTTGTTAAATGCCACTACGGTCATTTCAAAAAAAAGTAGTCGTGGGAATTATGTAAGAGTTTGACAGCTGTAACAGTATCCAAAGTGAGCACTCACATCATGGATCAGTGTTTCCCCTATGAGCATGCCAAAGATGTCTGTGAAGGTGACGGGCTGCCCTGAGCTCTTCTTGTTCCACAGAGCCTCGATGTAGCGCTTGACCTTCTGAGGGGTGAGCAGCAGCAGGGGGTTGTGGCTCACCGACTTCATCAGCTCCTCATTGATCTCCTTGGGGCCCTTGGCTGGGAAATCTGGGTGGGAATACAGAGTTGACATGTACCTGCAATGGCAAACAGCTTCTGTGAGCATCAAACCTGCTGCAGATCAGCTACAAAAAGTTCATAAATGATTTGATACAATTACCGATTAAATCAGGTTAATTAACTCTTCACTTATATAGGAAATTATCATTTCATTTTTCTCAAAGCACAGAAAGCTGAGCAATTTGTTCTGAATATAAGCATAGGATCAAACACTCAACGTGCATTTCCATAATGTGTATGAAGTAAATGATTAAAGTGTCGTCATTTTTCTGTTCAAGGGATAACAGACAGAACATCCTAAGTTGAAAGGAGCTCCTCCAGTATAGCATAGCTCAGTTTGACAGACTGGAGGTCCTAGAAGGACACACAGCTCTCTCCCTGTAAGATGCACCTCTCTGCCCTCTAGTTCATTATCACTGCTGGAAAATTCCTAAAATATTTCAGTGTATCACAGAATCCCAGAATGATGTGGGTTGGAAGGGACCTAAAGTCCCTCCAGTCCCACCCCCTGCCATGGGCAGTGACACCTTCCACTATCCACAGGATAGGATTTCTTCCTAGTATCCCATCCAAACCTACTCTCTGTCAGTGGGAAGCCATTCCCCCTTGTCCTGTCACTCTATCTCTTGGAAACTGTCTCCATGGTTCCTGTCAGCTCCTTCAGGCACTGCAAGGCCACAGTGAGGTCACCCCAAAGCTTCTCCTCTCCAGGCTGAACAATCCCAGCTCTCCCAGCCTTCCCTCCCAGCAGAGCTGCTCCATCCCTCTGCTCATCCTGGTGCCTCCCCTGGACTCTCTCCAGCAGCTCCAGGTCCTTGCTGTGCTGGGCCCCAGGGCTGGGGCAGCTCTGCAGGTGGGCTCTCACCTGAGCAGGGCAGAGGGGCAGAATCCCCCCTCCCCTGCTGCCCACGCTGGGGGATCAGCCCAGGGCAGGGGGGGTTCTGGCCTGGATATGGCCCCACTTTCTGGGACATGATGCTTCCATAATAAACTGAAGCACAATAACTAAAACCTGTGCAGATAGTTAATTGACTGTGAGGATGTGGAAGAGGCAAATAATGAGTTTGTCACTGAGGAACAAGTTTAGTTTTACTGCAAACAAAGCTCAGACACATGTGCAGGCAGCCCTGGCTTCCAGGATTAGGCACACCAAGACTCAAGACAGGCCATTTTAATCTATGAGAGGCTCATTTACTATTATTTACCCAGTGACCTGGCTCAGGTACACATCCCTTATTCCAGACACACATGGGGTCAGCCTGGCCCTAAGGTCATGCCCAGCCATTTCTGTGACAGCACAACCAACCCTGTCCCATGAGGGCTGCGAGGACTCCATCCACAGGCTTCACATCAGTTCCTGGGTGCAGGGAAAGGGGAATGCAGCTGGAGAAGGCAGCACAAGGTTGAAGCAAGATGGCAGAAAAGCATTGCTCCAAGGTTAGGCATGCAGCTGAGGGGACAAGCAAAAATCTGCCTCTCCCACCAGGAAAGGAATTTTCCATCCTTCAGGAAAAAAAGAAAAGAGAATTATTCCCAAGTGACAGACTGCATGGAAAAGAAAGAAAAGAAACAGTGCCAAAATGTCAATTTATTTATTCAATAAGCAAGGAAAGACTGAAGGGTGACATCAGAGAGCAAAAGCAAATTTGTCTAAATACAACTATCTCCAATCTGTTTCTGATTGCAGCAGTTCAGATAATCTTGCTATTTTGACTCAGATTTTATAGGTTTACATTAGATCAACTATATATTCACCCCTGGGTTTTGCCCAAAGAGACCTCATAGCCAGCAGAGTGGCGTCTGTCCTGAGCTGGGACTGCAAACCCTTCCCTAGAAACATAGGAAATGTTTTAACACCACGCTGCACTATTCCATTGCTCTTCATCCACCTTCTCCTTTTCATAGCTGTGACAGAAGTCCATCCATCTCTCTCAGTGGGCAGTGATAAATCTGCCCCCACCACCAGTGATAGAAAACACAGGTTCCAATTTTTTATAGTCCAATCTAAAGGAGAAATTTACTCTAGCTCTCAGACACTTCTGGCACTTCAAAATGTCCTGGCATTCTAAAGGTTCCTTCCAGTCTGGGAGGGGGGAAAGCAAGCTTCACACAACAAAAAATTGACAAAAAAACCCATACAAGGAATAGGACTGATCATTATCTCCTTCAAGAGTCAACTTTGGGGTTAGAGTATTTATGTGGAATTAAAATTCATGTGCTTCCTTAAGAGCTAAACCAGGTGATAAAACTCATCCCAGGCAGATACCCTGCTTGTTTATATTCCAACAAGTCTTTTTCCCTCAAAGAACTGTGACATTTGTATAATCACTGAGTCTGAAAGGACCCTCGAGGTCTCTGCTCCAGCCTCCTGCTCGAAGCAGAGCCAGCCTAAGTCAGATGAGGCTGCTCAGGGCTGTGCTCAGTCAAGTTCAGCTTTCAAATGAGCACTGCCCGAGTCAGGCTGAGAGGATGACACCGTCCCCAGCCTACTCAGGTGAAGATGGCTCAACACATTCCAGGTGCTTGGCCACTCTCACTGCAACATAGCTGCCCTAAGACTTAATCCAATTACTTCTTGTCCTTTCTCTGGGCATCTCCAAAAAAAAAATCTGTTTTCTTCACAGCTACTTTTCAGGAACTGAAGATAACAGTAAGATCTTCCCTATCAGTATCTATGCCTGCTTCTCAAGGCTAAATGAACTATTTTAAAACCTGATCTATTTCCTAAATTCAACAGTGCCAGTGGGACTGAGACAGTGGGTAATCCACAGTAGGATGACCTGCAGGGTGACAGCCAGGCCCTAGACATTCCCAGTAAAACCACCAGGATTTTACACTGTGTGTAAAATGAAGCAGAAGATCTTTCAGTGATTTTGAGGAGCTCTAAAAGCCCTCCCAAAGCATGCAACACATTTTGGGTTGACTGAACCATCAGCTTCAAATCACAAGGGATTTTTTTCGTTTTTCACATTTCATTAGGAAAATAACACACATTAGGTGTTGATAAAGAAATATGGAAGCATATGTGTGGCACCTCTTTCCATCCATTCCTGCTCTCAAGGCTCCTGGAAGAGCACCTGGAGCCTGAGCTGTCCTTGCCCTTTGGGGCATCTGAAACACCTCTCCCAGCAGACTTGGATGTGTAAAATGTGCCATTAATTACAACCATAGAAGTAAGCCAGCTCTCGTGACAATTCCTTCAGAACTTGTTGCAGAGGAGCTGGGGATAACCAAGAGGACGGCCTTACCAGGTGGATCCGGAGAGCCCAGCAATGTAGGTGGCACAGCCCAGGACTCCTGACTCATAAAGTGCCTTCACGACTCCAGCAAAGCCTACCATGGCCCGGAACCCCCCTCCCGAACCCAGCACGGCAATCACTGGCACCTGCAGGAATGACAGCAACACAACCACCACATCAGTGACAAGGGACACACCAGGAGCACCCAGTACAACCCCTGGACACACCAAGTAGAATTAGAATTTATGTGAAGAAGTCACCACTTGTAGCAAGATTTCTAAACAAAAATACACTCAGAATTTCTTTAGAATTCTGTCCTTCTTATCCAAGATCCAAAATAGAGGAGATATTAAATTTAGTTATTAAATGAGCTATTCAGTTACAAGACCACAGAGATTTTTAAAGCAATCCAAACACCAGCTTTAATCCAATTCATATCATTGTGACAGAGCCAAAGGCAGTAAAAGTTACTAATGAGAAACAGAACAGAGACAAATAATATTTTGACTGGGAGTTTAAAAACAGGTTTTATAACAAAAACATCCAGTATTACTACACAGCAAGAAGACAGTCTCAATTCTACCACCACTTCACAAAAACTACCAGAGTGGTAACGGGAGCTTATGGGGATCTGAACAACTACTCAGCCACCAAGAGAGGAGTGAGCAGAACCAGACATATTTATTGCAGCACCAGGTTAAATATGTGTCCATGGGGGTTTATTTTACATTTCTTTCCTTCTTACTCCCCAGCCCTGACATCCGGGCTGTTCCCCTCAACTGCACAGCTTCCCCAGGTATCTAAAAAAAAGACAAAATAAAATAAAAATTCATTCACTCCCACCATCACATGTTTTGGCCTAAGCAAAGGGCCCATCTGGTTCCCAGTTTCCAAAACCCAGGAGGATTTTCCACTGTTGAGTGGTGAAAAAGGAACCACCTCTTGGTTGTTACAGAGCACGAAAAGAATTGCACAGCTGTGCAGAAAGCCCCTATCTGATGAAACTTCTAATCTGTCAAAAATCTCCCTGAAAGGCAATTTCAGGTGCCAATAGATGGGATTGGTGACAAGAAAAGGATCCATGTGTCTACGGAGTCCTGTTCTTTCTGCAGACTCCATGCTCCAAGCCATGAAACTCCTCTGAGGACTGACTGTCACAAGGAAATGCCCATGAACAATGACCAAGGCACTCAAGAGGTTTCTTGAGGCTTCCACTCCCCAAAACTGCTTAGTTTTGAAGCAGTGAGATTATTTTGTTACTTCCTTCACAAAGGTTCAGCTTTAGTAACAGAAACCACAGGTATTCCCTGGCCCCACATTCATTGCTCCAGAGATAGGGATCTATCCCAAAAATGACACAGCCCAGGCAAGGATTTGGGATGTGTTTTGTTAAGCCAACACCCCAATAATGGAGCAGCTGCTTTGAAGGAAGAGCCATGTCAGTAATAATTCCTTTAATAATGTGAGGAAGCTTTGAAAGCTCCTCAGGAGCACTGCCCACTCAGCCTGAGCAGACACATCCCAACAGGATGGAGATGTCACCTGCAGATGCAAGCCTGGAAAAGGTATGTGAACACACTCCCAGAGCACTACTGCTCCACTCATCAGTGCACTGGCACCAGGGAAAATGGTAGTGTTCCTCAGAAGGCAGAGGAACCTACTATGGAAACAGGCTGGGAATGTCCAGGAGAGTCACCAACATCCTAACTGCAAATACTTCCTGGATCCACAGGTCCTCTGGGTATCCCAGATTCCCGCACAGGGAAGGGTAGATACAGCAAGGGAAAGGTGGATCATGGAGTCACAAAATCGTTCAGGTTGGAAAAGACCTCCAAGATCATAAAATCCAACCATCAGCCCAGCACCAGTACCATGTTCACCACTAAACCTGGTCCTCAAGTGCCATATCCACATTTCCTGAACACCTTCAGGGATGATGATTCCACCACTGCCCTGGGTAGTCCTTTCCAATGCTTTACAACCCTTTCCATGAAGAAAGTTTCCCTAATATCCAACCCGACCCTCCCCTGGCCCAGCCTGAGGCCATTCCCTCTCCTCCTGTCTCTGTTCCCTGGGAGCAGAGTCCGACCCCCCCCCCTCGCCCCTCCTGCCAGGGAGTTGTGCAGAGCCAGAAGGTCCCCCCTGAGCCTCCTTTTCTCCAGGCTGAGCACCCCCTGCACCCCTGGGCATTGCTTTAAAATAATGACAAAAAATAACTGAAGAGAAGCACCTACTGCAAATTTCTGCTCAAGCTGAGCTGCAGCATAAATCAAGTGAGGCAGGTTCAAAGTCCTCTCCTTCTCTGCAGAGGAAGCAGGCAGGTTTGTTAAACCAGCGTTTTAGCTCAAATTCAGTTTCTGACGTGTTTAAGGGCACAAAATAATAAAAATTGAAATTAAATACATCCATCCTGCAAGTTGCCCTCTGGGATAAATAGAGCAGAGGCAGGGAGGGGGAGAAGGTGCTGCAGCCAGAGCACCCAGGGCCAAGAATCAAGAAACCACATCCTGGTGAATACCAGAGAAAAGAGGATACCAAGGGTTGCACACTCCTCTACTGAATCCCAAATCATTGGTACAGAACCACCAGCACATTGAGTTCACCCAAACCAAAAGGTTCTTAATCACATCTTCCTGTAATCAAGCAACCAAAAGCTAAACCATACTAAATCTTGTTTTGGGAATGAGTAGTACAGATGTCTTTATCCAAATGCCCTGGAAACATGGTGCACAAAATCTGAATACCTGTGGTAGAAAAAGAATGCCATAGGGCACACAAATGATTATTAAAAAATTGTTCTGCAAATCCAGTCATAAAGAACTATATGCTTGCCTTAGAAGATTACAGTATTTTTAGAAAATTGCTTGAAGCAGCAAAAATTTAAAAAATAACTGAGCTATAACAAGTATAAGAAATCTCTACCTCTGTGTTTCCAGAATGTGCCTCAGGATTAAGTTAGGAAATTTGGAACTACTCACTTCCCCATCCAGACATGTATAATGAATTCAGAGGTATTAAACTCTCTCAGCATCCCTGCAAAGCACAAGCTACTCACAGATGAAGCAGCTTGGCTGAACTTTGAGTAAGTGACTTGTCCAAGATTAAACAAGGCCCACAGACAGCTAAGACTACTCAATGTCTCCCAACTTGACATAAAGACTCCAAACATCCAATAAATCCTCCTGCTATCTTCCATCTGCAGCAATAAAACTACAGTTTAATTTGAACTAAAAGGAGTTTTTCATTGCTAGAAACAGATAAAAATTTTGACACATCAGCTTAGAAATATACATTTAACATATGAAAAATGGGACAATACCTACAGTTACTGTCTGGGAAGATGCAATTTAACTAATAAAGTTTCAGCACTGGAGTCTGTGAAGGATACCAAGGGAAGATGATGACACAAAGAATAAGAGATCTTACCTATCCTTTGCAGTAATTCATGCACAGATACCACCTGCATAGAACTGAGACCTGAGGCACTATCATTCCAGTTCCAACTGGAGCTTGGCAGAATATCCACATCCTTTCTGAGGAAGATCCTATTCTGCTCTAGGTCACACCAATGTCCCACTGACAGATTCTTACTCTGATAAGATCTGCATATGTTAAGATTAAAATAACTGAACTGAAAATTAATAAACCTTGAAAATTTTCCTTCACAATACACACAATTTATCTCACTCCAATTAAACTATGTACAATACTTGTTAAATTCTTTCATGTTCCTCAGAAAGTTCACTTGAGAACATTTTATGAAGCAAGACAGAGTTCAAAAGTAGACAACAGCAAAACATTTACCACTTGCTGAAAAACTTCATGGAAATGTAAAAGATATTCTTCATTGCTTGTTGAAAAAGACTGTCACATTCTCCTTATACTAAAAATGCACAAAAGGAATCAATGCCAATGAAGGAATCAACACAGAATAATTAATGGATTCTGTTCATTGCTTGACACCTCCACAGGCACAAAGTGCTCCTACCACAATTCTGGGCGCAGCACAGGAGAGAGAATGGGCAAGGAAGGAAGAGGATGAAAAAGTTACCAAAATAAGTAGATTCTTAATTAACTCTGAATAATGCAGTGTTTTATGAAATCATTGAAGAGCTCAGTAGGATCTGGCCCCCCACCTCACTGTGGTGTGAGGCCCTGGCACAGGGTGCCCAGAGAAGCTGTGGCTGCCTCTGGATCCCTGGAAGTGTCCAAAGCCAGGTTGGATGGGGCTTGGAGCAACCTGGGACAGTGGAAGGTGTCCCTGCCCATGGCAGGGGGTGGCACTGGATGATCCTTACAGTCCCTTCCCACCCAAACCATTCCCTCATTCCGTGATATGACCCAAGCCACCATCAGCCCACTGAGATGGCTTCCCTTCCTCCTGGCTTGCTTCAAAGCACCAGCAAGTCAAGAAAATCTGCAATTTCTCATGTTTCAAAGAAATAACACTTCATAACCCTAATCCAGTAAAACTGGCTCAAGGAAAAGAAAGAAGGAAAGAAATAAACTGATTTCTAAGCTGACTCTAAACCAGCTCATTTCCTGCCTAGTGTTTCAGAGATGAAGGTCACAGAGCATGGGACGGGTACTGGGCATGCAGGGGCACATTCTGTGCTGGCAGAGTGCTCAGTGCCACTGCAGGGTTCCGCAGATATTTCACACACCCTGAGGCACTTTTCAGATAGCAATCTCCCTTCAGAGCCAACACCTTAACAAAGCCTGGGAATCAAAGGGGAAAAGTTGGAGCAGTTTGTTTAAGGGGCCAATGAATCACAGAACCCCAGAATGATTCCGCTGGAAGGGACATTACAGCTCATCCATTGCCACCCCAGGGATCCTCCACTATCCCAGGCAGCTCCAAGCCCCGTCCAGTCTGGCCTTGGACATTTCCAGGGATCCAGGGGCAGCCACAGGTTCTCTGGGCACCCTGTGCCAGGGCCTCACCATCCTCACAGGGGAGAATTTCTACCTAATATCTAATATAAATATCTCCCTTTATAGTTTCTCCCAGTCATAAACTTTAATTTATAAATTTAGAGCTAAGAAAAATTACTCTCCAGGCTAAATATTGTATGTTCATAGAGCAAAGGAATTTTTATAATCTATAATCTTTCTACATTGAACCCTTCCACCTCGCACACCTCATTCTTTCCTCTCATGGGCAAATAAAGGATTCCAAAGGGGTTGCTAATCCTGAATGGGAACTCTCCACACTTACATCACGGGAAGTGGTCAGGCTCTGGCTGTTCTCCCCTAGAAATGCTTTGATGCTGTGCATGATGTTGTCCCTGCGCTGCTGCCGGAACCTCTTCTCCTCATCACACAGGGCCATGCTGAATCGCAGGTCTGTTGAGGAGCTGCTTGGAAAAGGGACAGGCTGTCACAAAAAGCTCAATTCCAAACAGGATCACAAACATCACTGTGGGAAATGAGCAGACATGAGCAGAAAATCTTCATTCAACTCACATAAGATGAAATGAAATTGTATTTTTCATGTGACACCATCCATCAGCTCTGGGGCGATGGAGGCAAAGTACAATGTGTCTTTAAGACATGCATTTTATATAGAACTCATTAAAAGCAAATTAGATACAGCAAGTGAGTTCTCCATTCACATACAATTATAAATCTACAGCACCGATCATACTGGCACACCACAGGAAAAACGAACCTCTTTTCTCTGTATTTTTCCCCACATCGTGGGATAAAAAATGTACACAAGGCTGTGTAAGGATCTCAGTGCTGTACTTAAATAAAGATACAACTTCAGCTGCCACTTCCCATGGAGAGCAGAAAGCAGGAGTGGACAAATCCACCCTAGTACCTACTGAAAAACACACAATGGTGAAATGGATCAATTTAAGTTCAGATAATGATTCCCTAGATTTAAAAAAAATCCAACCTATTATGTAATAAAATAATAGGATTAAGAAAAGGGGGGGGGAATACTTCCTAGAAGCAATGTTCCATGGAGATTATCCACAATCTGCATGGATATCAGGGAATAGCAGCAGAACTTGATAAGATCCTTTATATTTCAAAGCCTAAGAAGAAGACACAGCCAAGCATCTTCTGTTTATTTAATGTCAGAGATATGAAATGTTTGCAATGTACAAAGCCTGGCTGGTTCAGGGTGGTCTCTAGGACCACCCACAAATGCATTTTCCTAGTAGGACATGATGAGCAGAAATTATCCCTGGGGGATATCTGTCAGTCTCCAGAGTAATCAGGAAATAGTTTGACTTTTACAGTGCTCAGTCCTCCTATTTATAGTTACAGACAAAAAATGATTCCTTAAATTCCTTGCTCTCCAAAAATAATTTTTAGACTTAAAATATATTGTTCTGATTATGCCTCAACATGATTTCTGGTCTTTCACCAGGACAGGTGAAGAATGAGGGAGAAAGACAGCTAGAGAGGGAAAAAAAAGGGACCAATAAAGGTAGGCATCTGCTTAGCTTTTACATTAAGAACTCCTGGTCCCAAATCTTCACCTTTGCCTTCAGCACTAGGTGGTATTTACACTTAAATACATTTTAGGGGCAGCTCTGTATCAGCAGCTGGAAGTTTGTATGAGGGGCCAAGTTCTCAGAGAAGGTAAAACGGTGAGGATGAATTTGCACCTGAGTGAGGCCCATGGGTTTTTTTAGAAACAAAGCCCTTGAGAAGGAAAGCCCTTCACACAGACCAGGCTGAGAGATCCACACGGGATGGCTTTGTTCCTGCAAACATTTGGAAGGGTCACACCTCTTAGTCCCAGTAAGGGTGTTTGGTCAATAACAGAATTACAACATGAAAATAAATCATAGTTGTAAAATTTCCTCACTTTTACAGTACCTGGTATTTCTATGCTACAGCAAGGAATTTTTGCACTCTACCTCACATGTTTTTAAAAAATCCCAACAGGCTGGGACTCTCAGGGTATCCCATGCAGGGTAGACTTTGATGATCCTTGTGGGTCCCTTCCAATTCAGGTTATTCTGTGATTCCATGAAAATTTTAATGAACAGTTTAAAATAAAAAAATTCCTTTGAGGCTGGTTTATTTTCACCCTTAAAAAAAAAAAAAAAAAAAAGAGATACTCACCATACTTCCAGAGACAATTCCAAAGTCATTTCCGTGACCTAAACAGGAAATATTCAAATATGGTTACAGCACTTAAGAGAGGGAAAACCCACAAACCTATCTGGAACATCAACTACTACTGTCAGAATCTTTTTTCCTTCCTTTCTTTCTTTTTCACTTTTTTTTTTAAAAAGGAGAATATTCTCCTTTTTTGGCACATATGAATGAGATTCTTTTCTATGGATTTCTTTTTTAAAGCACACAGTGTGATTGCAAAATACACCACTAGCACTCAATACACTGGAAAAAGTTGGTAGGTGCTGAGTTTCACTCCTCAGATCCCACTGTCTTGCCTTTCTTGCACTGCTAATCCCTTTCTGACAGTGCAACTCCTCTCTGTCCTGAGGGATCTGATTCTCTTCACCCACTCATGGCTGGCAGGAGAACCAGGGGATCACATCTAAGTGCCGCCTGTGTGAGGGAATCACTGCTCTGTGTTCCACAGGAGCCACCAAGTGTCTCTCCACAGTTAAACATGCCTTAATTAGCGATCAGGAAAGGTGATTGCTTACAAGTTGCTGGAAGATGTAATAAATGTCTCTGCACAGTGGCTTCAGTTGCCAACTACACTGAACTCCCTGGCCACAAGCTATGGGTTGGCCTACTCTGCCTTTCACAAAGCACTGAAAGGGTTGCCTGCAGGCAAGAAGTTAAAATATTATGATTAAAGCACCAATTCCCTGTCAGGCACAATCCAGGAGTAGTGGCTGTGGAACTGAGACAGAATGGAGAGGTATTTTCAGCCTCTCTCTGTGCAGTGGCCTCCTTGGTGCAGCCCTGGGAGAGTGTGACAGACTCAGATTGTCCTCTACCTAAAACCAGATTTTCCTCCTCACTTGGGGACATGAGGACCAGGGATGATCTGCTTGCCCCTCAGATAGCAGTGAAGAATCTGGGATGCAAAACTGCCTCTGACTCCCACATCCAGGCCCAATTCCTGAAACGGGAATTGCAAATGAGGCAGGGCATGAGCAAGGTGGAGGGAAAAAGAAAAGGCAGAGAAACAACAAAGGGGGGACATGAACAAACAGAGTGAAGAGTCACTGAGGAAGCACTTAAAAGGCAGGGAAGCAATTACATTATTCCTCACCTGGTATTACTAATTTAGAAAGCACTCCTGAAATCATGCAGTGATCCAATGCTTAGAAAAGTGTATGCACATGAAATAAACCCTTGGAGGGAAGCATTCCAACAGGGAGACATCATGGCATTTTCTATACCGTATACAGACTGCCACAGACATCTCAGGAATACATGCTATGGATACATTGTCTACATCAAGCTCAACCTGACTTCATCTCCCCTTAACTATCTGCTTCTGAATTTGAGAGTGTATTTGCCTTTTTTGCACTGTTTTTTTCCCCTATGACTCCCTACCAAGCTTTGCTGAACACTGATGAGAAGTTCAAGCAAGGGAAGGCCTTGTATTAATGGAATGAGTTTCGTGAACTGTGTTTGCCAAATGTATTCATCAGTTCTTTCTCACTGCCCCACCTCATGCCTGGCAAAACCAGGACCTACTTTTAGCCCATGCCCTGGAAATCCAAGAGTTACTGAAACAACTTAGTGAAATAAATATGCAGAAACTTCAAAAAACGCAGTAATTTTAAAAAGGAAAACTAATGGAGGGTATCAAAATTCCAACTGCCCTAAGGCTATGCCAAATTAAATGGTAAACCTCACATATAAAACTCTCCGGTTTCCAATAAATAGGCCTTTAACCAGTTATTTGCAGTAACTATGCTTTTAAAGTTGTATCACATGGAAAACAGCAGAGTGGTGACAAATCAAGATCTCTGATCATACAATAAACTATAGCCCAAACTAGAAATGCAGGTTGCATTTATACATTTTAATATGTGCAGAACAAGCTCAATTCCACCCAGATTTAACGACAGTTTGCAGGAGTTACTGTGCAGGCAGACAAGCCCTGTTCAAGTGACTCCATCTGGACTGCACACATATTTAAAGGGAATAATCCAACTACTGCATCATTGCATGTTAACCAGGGCTGTGTTACAACAAGCCACTAACAGAAAGTGAAACATGTAATAATAAAATAATTCCTTCAGCTTTCTGGAAGCCACAGGCAGCAGCAGGAGGGGTAATGCACTGATCAGCAAACTCTGAGTAACCTCACACTAACTCAGGTCATGAAACTAAACTGCATTAGGCAGAGAGAGCTCCAAACTAGGCTTTTAAAGAGGATTCTTCCAGTAGGGACACCAAGGCATTCAGTGGCACTTTTTGCTTAATTCTCCTCTCAGCAGGGCTGTAAGAAGATAAATAATTAAGGTTTAACCATGTCTTTAGGCTCTGTATTTATCTATGGGCAACAGTGAATGCTCAGAAAACTTCTGACCAGGGCAAAGTCATGAATGTCCAACTTACATCATTGAAAGTTAACTGGACCTCCTTCTTCTCTCCCAATTTCAGAGAAGAGATGGGAAATGTGGATGTGCCAAGAGTCTCGTCCATAACATAGTTGGCATCCATGAGAGTAACCTGGAAGAGATATCTGGATATTCAATTCTACTGCAAGAAATCCCTTTTTAATTCCACCAAGCATATGCCTGAAGTAAAAAAAAAAAAAAAAAAAAAACTATATGGAAAAGAATGGGCTTACCCAACCCAGTCAATGCCCAGTAACAACAGACATTTCTTTTAAACCAGGAGAAGTTCACGGACGGTGGAGGTAGCACTTCAAGGAACTGAACTGCAGGAGCACACCAGGATTATTCATGAAGGGATTTCCATCCCAGCACCTTTCTGGTAGCAAATCTCACCATCTTTTGAATACCTTCAGATTCTACATATAAAGCACAGTACCTTCAAATTTCCAATCAGTAAAAATTCCCTACAGAGAAACTTGTACAGTTCAAACTGTGTTAGGCCAAAAAAAAAAATCCAGCAACATTTCAGAGAAGATGGAATCCCCACACCCCCAGCCTTGACTCTACAGACCAAGATTGTTACAGCAGTGATGTGGCAAAGTGTGCAGTATTCCAATTTACACAAAGCTGCTCTCTGTATCCAGCCAGACCTTCAAGTCTCTTCTCATATCCTCCATGTTGGAGCAGAGACCTTTCCAAAATGTGATAACATCCAGAGATGGATGTGGATGTGGTATAACATCATTTCATGCTTTTGCTCTAAACCATGTGTATCTAGGTTTAGCAGACTTTTTTCTCCAGTGTCTGCTTTCCAAGTCCTCAAGTAAGATATTCAGAAAGAATTTCTAATTATCATTTACACGGTTTTTATTAATGAAATCTCCAGACTCATTTGACTTATGGGGGGTTTTTTTTCCACTTTGTGGCATTATATGTTCTGAAATATCACATGTTTGCGGCTTGGACTGTATCTTTTGCAGAAGACAAAAGGTATCAAGATACAATCACTTGAATAATTAGTTGCTACATCTGGGATCAGCCTATTCTCAGCTGTAAAGAATCTTCTTCATCCTGTGCCACAGGCAACTCTTTGAAATTATGAATTCTCTTTATTTTAGGACAGATCTTATTATTTTAATAGTATTTGCATTATTCTGTTTCCTTGCAGAACTTTATGCCCATTCCTGCAACCTCTGAGCACTGTCTCTTAAAACCAAAACCTTCTTAGTGGGATTTTGAAGAGCTGCTTACACTTCAGAGGGAAAACTGCACTTGGGATAGAGTTAAAGATGCATATTGCAGCAATCCAAGGAGTCACAAGGATTATGGAGTCTGAGCTCCAGAATTCACAGAGGGTTTGGGTGGGGACGTGACTTTACAGATTTCTAACACTGCACACGATTGCAGAATCCAAAGGCTCTTGTCTACATTACCAGGTCCACAATTAACCATTTTAAAATGTTATCAACTGCTCTTTGCAGGCAATTTTAATGGAATTTTATTGCACTATCTCATAACCAGTAACAGCCTTTAGTTATTGCAAAGACGCATTTCCAGTTTCTACCTGTAATCCATCTTGCTGTGTTTGTGACTGTCGTAATTTTATTCTTTCAAAACCCTTGAGCCAAATTTTGTCCTCAACAAACTCAAACATTCCTAGGGAAGCTGTCTAAGTGTAAGGGAGCACAGAGCAGGGACCAGGCTCTGCTTCAGGGGGCCCAGCAATGACACCTAAGGAATAGGCAGGAACTGATGCCCTGATGAAATCATTGTGAATTTCCTAGTATCTTTTGTCTCTAGTACAGGATGTATGTGATAGTTCTTCATAATCCACCACACTGACCATGGGTGCAGTGCCCAAACTGCAGAGCCTTCCCCAGGAACACAGGGAGCTTGTAGGAAGCACAATTCCCTTTCAGACCCAAGGTCTGATGGTCACAAGCTCAAAGAAAACCTTCACAGCCTGCAGTCTCTGTCCTAGCTGGCCAATTTAGACTGAACTCTGCAAGCTTGGGTCAGAAGAGTGCAAGTAGCAGGGCCATTCCTCTATGAAGAACAGAGCTAACAGAGGACCAGAGCTAACCTTAAATCCTTGCCACGCCCACTCAGAAAACACACACACCTAACATTCAGCTCTTGTGCACAGCCTGGAGAAGTTTAACACACTGAGACTGAACAGTGGCTTGGCCAACAAAGCTGCACATGAAGTGGGCCCCAGAAGAACTCTGGGTGGGCTCCAGGCAAGGAGGACACAGCAGAACCAGTCTTTTGCTTTGTCTCCCTAGGCAGACACTTAAGCCCCACCTATTCCCTGTCTGTAAGAATTGAATCAGGGTAGGAAGTGGGGAGTATTCCACAGCTGATGTGAGGAGTAACAAGCTACTATCCCTCAGGAGCTGTCCAAGAGATGAATCACAGGCATATCTTGCTATGACTCTTCAGGCTACCCCTTGAGTAACTCAATTTATCCAACATCCCTTGCTCAGCACCATGGCTAAACCCAGGTTTAATGTTTTAAACGAAGGGGTAATCTTAAGATATCAGATGCCACACACATGTAAGCCACTGTTATTTTACCCTTCGTCTCACCAGCTCAGCCATGGGATTTACCTCCAGAACATTCTCCAGGTTGGGGTCCAGAATGAACTCAAAGGTCTCATTCCACACGGGGTTGATGTCGTTGTTGAAATGCTTGGTTCGCTTCCTGCAGTCGGGAGCGGTGGGGATGAACAGCTCCACATAGGGATCTGGAGTGTCAACTGTGGAGCAGAACACCAGTCAGGCAAGGGAAAACTCCAGCTTGGGCTGGAATAATTGATACAATTGTGTGAAACCACAGATCAAGGTCCATGTGAAACCACAGTCAAGGACAGAAAGATATGCAACTCTTATGTATAAGTTACATATATGTAATGACAGCAATGATACAATGATATCAACAATCTCCCCAAAAGAAACATTATGCTTTTAGGAGGGGAGGGGAAAAGCTTTGAGCAAACAGAAGACACAGGGACTGAGCCAAGTGTATTGGAAATATGCAAACATCTGCCAGGCAGTGGTAAGTGTTTTTAAAAGGTTTTATTTCTTCCTCTCTTTCTAGCCTTTAATGGCTTTTGCTCATGTCACAGCAGCAAGTATCTCACAAAACAATGAAAACAAGCAGCTTCCTGTGGGTTTTGGATCCTCTTTCACCTTTCTAGTTTGGGAGTGATGGAGGAAATCAGCCACAGCACTGCAGTGTTGCACACAGCATATGGAGTGCTCAGCTCTGAAATACTGCCACCACCACAGCTCTGGCGAGTCACCACAGGATAAGGACCTTATTTACACAGCACAACCCCAAATGGAAACAGAAATAGGCTAACTGCAGCTGATAGGAATTACCAGGGGGAGGAAAGGAAACACTGGCATATCCCATTGGATGTGTTGAAAAATAGTCATCCCTGAGAGCACAGAATGCAGCCCCAAAAATGCACTTTCTAACAAGTTAAAGCATGCAGGGCTTTTCTGTACAATGAGAAATTTTTTGTGAGTCAAATGGAGCCAGGGCTCAGATGCTTCCCAGGAGAGCAAGGGAAGTTATTTCCATGGTTGTGGTGGATCGTTAAAAGCCTCCTGCTCTGCTGTGGTAAAACACCGATGTCTTTCCAACACAGAAACATAGAATCACAAAATATCCTGAGCTGGGAGGGACCCACCAGGATCATCCAGTCCAACCCCTGGCCCTGCACAGACACCCCAACAATCCCACCCTGTGCATCCCTGGCAGTGCTGTCCAAACCCTCCTGGAGCTCTGGCAGCCTCGGGGCCGTGCCCATTCCCTGGGGAGCCTGGGCAGTGCCCAGCACTCTCTGGGGGAAGAACCTTTCCCTGAGATCCAGCCATTCCCTGGGTCCTGTCCCTGTCACAGGGAGCAGAGATCAGAGCTGTCCCTCAGGAGGAAGCAGAATCCTCTCCTCCAAGTTTGTCCTCTGCTTTAGTGAAACACTATCAAGCAAACCAATACCCACCACAAGCAATTCCTTAAAGCCCTCTTTTGGAAAGAGATTAAATCCTAACACTAGGAAAAACAAGTCCAAACATCCCTCCTTGTACACACTTTAAGTCTAAAGATAACTTTTTTCAATACAGACAAATTTTAGAAAATCTTGGAGTCCAATGAGACCTTACCCATGAGATTCCTGAGACTCAAAACCACTTCTCCCTCCTGCTGGGAGAAAGAAAGGAGGAAAACAAAGAAGCTGGATAATTTCAAATCAAATAAACTGTCTTTTGGGGAAAAAACCCTGACCAAATGACCAAAAAAAGGGCTTTTGGAAATCACTCAGGAGGTTCTGAATGTGTCCCCAGGCAAATCCTATTCAGTGTTATCCTAATTCAACTTCTCAAGTTTTCCACTGTGCTCCATACCTGTGGGGCTCAGCTAATTGCAACATGGAGGTGGTCTCAGTGCTCCCTGAGTCATGAACAAGCAGCTATTTAAATCTGAGGATCAGTGTGGAAAGCCTTTAAATAGCAACCTTCATTAGCTCCTGAGGAATTATGTCTGATCTTGCCTCTTCATTATGGGCAGGGGAACTGGGGGATCAAGGCCCAAGTCTTTCCTCACTGGCAGATGTTCCAACTTGCCAACTTTTTCATTAGTTCCTTTCAAATACTACACAAAGCTCTGCCACAAAAAAAAGAAGAATCAAGAATCAAGAGAAACAAGGCCCTTTGAAACTAAAAATCCATGAAGTGACAAGGTTGCATTTGCTAAGTCTTGATATCCAGCACAACTTTGGCAATAAACACCCAGGCTTGCTCTACCCGGAGACTGAAGTTGCCTACAAAAATCTGGATTTTAGCCAAAATCCTGATGGCTGAGCAGAGTCCTGGGCAAAACATCAATGCCTCCCTCTGCATTCAGATCATGCTGTGGTCAGCCATAACTATGTAAAAAAAAATCTGATTTTTCTTATCAACACAAACAGCAAATGGTTTCCTATCTATATTTAAAACCCCCAAACATGTGGAAACCCCAGACCTCTGGCATAGAGATCCATTACTAACTTCCTATCAAGCAAACCCTGGTAATTGTTGAAATTCAAGGCATGGATCAACTAAACTTGGAAAAATCAGTCTTGCTAGTTCAGTATTGCCAAGTCACCTCACTCCATCTCTTTATTAGCTTTTTAACCCAAGGCAAAGATTTAATCACCTGCCCTTTCATGTTTGAAAGTTTACTTGGAGCTATTTTCAGTTAAGAAAACAAAAATCTATTATTTTTTAACTTCCTTCTTTAGATGAAGAGAAAATACACTGGAAGACTGCTTGCTCTGATTAAGATATTGCTATAAGCTATACTAAATACTTCTTTAAACTATGATATTAATCAAAATCTCACTCCTTGGATGGGGACCAAAAACTACCAGCAACCTGGCAAATAACACAGAAGTATTCACTTAATGTATTTCAAAACATTGAAGTTATCAAAAGTAGATTAAACAGCCAGTGTGCACCCTCGGTGTGGATGTTTTTATTCCTGCCTGAGCTTCTGCTAATTGATTAGCCAGGTAATGTTAAAAAAACTAAGCTGAAAACGTAAGTAAAAACAGCTTGATCACCACTGTTATTACAGAACCCCAGAATCCCAGACTGGTTTGGGATGGAAGGGACCTTAAAGCCCATCCAGTGCCACCCCTGCCATGGGCAGGGACACCTCCCACTGTCCCAGGTTGCTCCATGCCCCATCCAACCTGGCCTGGGACACTTCCAGGAACCCAGGGGCAGCCACAGCTTCTCTGGGCACCCTGTGCCAGGGCCTCCCTACCATCACAGGGAACAATTCCTTCCCAATATCTCATCTAACCCTGCCCTCTGGCAGTGGGAAGCCATTCCCTGTGTCCTGTCCTTTCAGGCCTTTGTGCCAAGTCCCTCTCCACCTCTCCTGGAGCCCCCTTAGGCACAGGAAGGCTGCCATCATTTTTTTTGATTTTAAAAGGAAGAATTGTTATGGTGTATGGTTGAAAAGCTGATGTTTAATCATGACAAGAGAATTATCTATGTCTGAGAATTGTCTCTGTCTGGACCTGATGACCCTAAAGGTATTTTCCAGCCTTGAGGATTTTGTGTAGAGGCAGCACTGTTGGAGAACTGCTCTTTTGTTGCAGCAGCTGCCTGAGATACCAAGCACAGCCTCCTGAGCAGCAGCCACCTGGGCAAATTTCCACTTGTTCCCAGGACACCTGTGGGGAAAGCAGAGTTTCTGTGCAGCTCAGCCCTGCTCAGGCTGTTCGGATGAGCCGCTCCATCACCATTTCTCAGGAACAAGGCAGGCTGAACCAACAATTAAGCACAAATATCTCAAACCCCACCTGCACACTAAAAAACACAATTAAGGCTCTCAGCACTGATGCCAGCAAGGGTCCTGCAATTAGCAGCCTGGAGCTAGATGAAGTCTCAGGGTAATTAACAAAATGTTGGTGATAATTCAGATTTACAACCTGCCCCCACAAAGCTCTAGGGGCTGAAGACACACATCCAATAACAAAAGCAGAGTCAGAATCCCCACGGCTGCCCTGGGAATGGCTGAGAGGTAGAAAGTAAGGATTCACTGACTTTTCTCATTTAATTTATCTCCTGGTTAAGTCATGGCTATAGGATTCTCCCTTTAAATTACATTATGAATCACCAAGTGAAACACAGTGGACAGTAATTAGGGTCAAACATCTTCACAGTGAAAAATGAGTAATGCTTTAAGCAATCTGGCTATTAGGGAAACCTGTAAAATTTTCTGCAATGACTGGCAACCATTTGATCTTATGTTATTAGTCTGGTGAGATGGCTGTCATCATGCCTCCATATTAATATGATTAATATTTTAGATATATGATTTATTTTTCAGTCATTCCAATTTCAATTACTTCAACAGCACAATTACCACAAAGAAACCATAGAAAGCCTGTTCAAATATAATACTGAGATAGATATATGTCTATCTCAAAATCAAAAGTAGTAATAAGCCTTTATTTATCCACCATTAAGTGCAATCCCATTGACGAAAAATTTACCAGGTCCAAAATTACCATCTTTGTGTATTTGCCACCATTTCTTTGGCTTGTTGCACTAGAGTACAACTTGTTTAGCACATGTAGCTGACCAACCCGGCTGAGGTCAAGCCAATACAATTGTGAATTTTATGGGCCCTCACAGTGGCACAGAAATATGAGGTGGTGTCTGCCATGGTCAGGAGAAAAAGTAATGAATTTTAAATTCATAGGTTTTCCCAGTTTCATGTGATTTTTCAGTTTTTAAAAAGGGAATTTTTAAAAACTGTACTTATCAATAACTGTCCATCCAACCACAGAACAGATACTTGAGATGCTCCAGACAAATCCATAGTCTAGCAGCAATGCAGATGCCAGGAGACTGGCCAGAAGGCCACAGCAACCTAAAAACCTCAGGAGTGCTCACTGCTGCTTGTGTTTTAGGCACCACAGGGAATGCCAGGGCTGGTGGCTTTGGGGATTTTGCAAAGGAGTGATGCAGTGCCGGATTTCATGAGCAGAAGGTGACTCCAAGGGAAGTAAGGCAGCTCTGAAGCACCAGCTATGCTTTGAGAAATCCTGGGGTTAGGTAACACCTTCATTAATAATTATTTGTGCCTTTTATGACAGTGCTTTTCATCTCTGGCTTTACTTCAGTGAAGAACCAGCTTCCAGCACAGGCACTGCACAATCACCCAGTTCACTGGTGCAGGACACCACTGCTTCCAGTGATCCAGCCCTGAAAGGGCAAAAAACCCCAACCGAGTCAGCTTTTGGTCAAACCACATTTGTAGAAGTGCCAAGAGCAAAGAAACACTGTCTTCTCTAGGTTATCTGTACAGACCCCTTTGCAGACACACACTGAAAAGTGAGAAGCATAAGCAAACAGTAGTGTGCCAGAGTCTAAGGGCTTTAGGGTTTTTTAATTAATTTAAATGCCCAGTTCTCACTGTTAAACCAGTGAAACATCTTGCTCCATGCGTTGGTTTTGCACAGCCTGGTTTTAGGTAGCTGGGGGGCCATGGAGGTGGTTTCTGTGAGAAGCTGCTGGAAGCTTCCACCGTGTCTGGCAGAGCCAATCCCTGGTGGCTCTGAAGCTGGACTGGCTGCTGGCCAAGGCTGGGCCAGTGAGAGACAGTGGTAATGCCTCTGTGATAACAGATTTAGGAAGAAAATCAAAACAAAGTGGGGCACAGCTTTTTCTACCCAGAGAAGAGGAGGAGGTGAGAACCTGTGAGGGAAACATGGAGACACCAAGGTCAGTGGAGAAGGAGGGGCAGGAGGTGCTCCAGGAGCCAGAGCTGAGATTCCTCTGCAGGCCCTGGTGAGATCATGGTGAAGCTGCTGTGCCCCTGCAGCCCCTGGGGATCCACGGGGGATGCAGAGATCCCCTCACAGCCTGTGGGGATCCACGGGGGATGCAGAGATCCCCTCACAGCCCGTGGGGAGGTGCCCATGCTGGAGGAGGATGGATGCCTGGAGGAGGCTGTGATCCAGTGGCAGACCCGGTGGAGAGGGGCCCTGCTCCCAGGCTGGAGCAGCCTGGCCTTGGGGACTGCACCCCGTGGAAAGAGAGACCCAGGCCACAGCAGTTTTGGGAGGGCTGTGCGCCCATGGGAGGGACTCAGGTTGCAGCAGGTGTGGTAGGGCTGCTGCTGGTGAGAGTGGACCCACGCTGGGTAAGTTCACAGAGAACTGTCTCCCGTGGGAGGGACCCCATGGGCCCACAGGGGAAGGACTCCACTCCCTGAAGAAAATCTCGGTGATGAACTGACCAAACCCCCCCCTGCCCTGTCTCCCTGTGCTGTCAGTGGGAAGGAAGGAGGGACTGGGGGAAGAAAAGGAATTTTAAGGCTTATTTTACTTCTCATCATCCTCCTCTAATTTTCTTAGTAATAAATTCACTTTGTACTTCTAAGCCAAGCCTGTTTTGCCCTTGGAGTGTTTTCTCCTGGTCTTTACCTCAGCTCATGAAGCCTTCATTAAATTTTTCTTTTCTCTGCCCAGCTGTGGCAGGGGAGGGTGAGTGAGGGACTTTAATGGGTGCCTGGCATTTGGCCAGTGTCAAACCATGACACTCCACCACCAAAGACATGAGCAGAAGAGAAGGAGGCCTGGCTCAGCTCTGACTGCAGGTCCATGGAAATGCTAGACCTGGACAGGGTAATTTGGTCTGCAGTAAGTACAGGCATATCATCACATTCCTGCTGAATTACTCCAAACCCACAGTATGATTTATAGTCCATATTTATGTTATCTGATGGAGTACAGATTTTTCCCAGTCTGCCATAAACTCTGCTAATACAAATTTACACTGGCAGCGTTTTCTGAATCTGCAGAACAAGTTTACACTGGGTCTTTCAGGAGAGGCCAGGAGGCTTTACAGGTTTTGGGACTCACCCAGCAGCCCCAGAGCTTGATTTCCCATATTGCTGAAGTGCAGCCTCAGGGCTTGTGAGGGAGAAGAGTCTCTTCTTTTTGACTTTTTAATTCAGACAACTGTCAGGAATGCTTTAAAAACTCAGCACTGAGCACACATTCCCTGGATTTCAACTGCCCTGTAAAACTCTTGGCTGGATGCTTCAATAAAACCTGCCACTAAAAACCATCCTCCACGTCCTGGTTTTGGACAAATTATGAGGACACTCCACAAAAGTGTTCCTTCCTGTGGTGACAAATGTCAGGATGGCTGATAATTTTCTCCCTCCCTTTCAGAACACATGCAGTCAGAAATACATAAACGAACGCTCTTGAATTTTAAGAGCTTTTCTTTGGTACAGATGCATCTGTGGGACAGTTGTAATCCTACAAAATGCAAGGCAGTACCCAGATGATGAATCACAGAATGGGTAAGGACCATCGAGCTCAACCATCAGCCCAGCACCACCACTGTGCTCACCCCTAAACCTTGTCCCCAGGTGCCACATGCACATGGTTTTTGAACACCTCCAGGGATGGGGACTCCACCACAGCTCTGGGCAGCCCCTGACCACCCTTTCCAGGAAGAAATTCCTCCTGGTGTCCAACCTGCTCCTCCCCTGGCACAGCTTGAGGCCATTTCCCCTTGTCCTGTCCTGTTCCCTGGGAGCAGAGCCTGAACCCTCTCCCTGCCTCTCCTGTCAGGGAGTTGTGCAGAGCCAGAAGGTCCCCCCTGAGCCTCCTTTTCTCCAGGCTGAGCCCCTTTTCCAGCTCCCTCAGCCACTCCTGAAACCTCCAGTGCCTTCCCCAGCTCCATTCCCTTCCCTGCCTCCAGCCTTTCAGTATCTTTCATGTTGTGAGGGGCCCCCAAACTGACCCCAGTTCAGATTCTACAGCTCATGCTTTTAAAAAAAAACTTTTTCAAAACTAATTAGAAGTCTTCTTCAGGCAGCAACCTGCAGAACTCCTTACCCAAGGAGCTGTGAATGAGAAGACCTATGTGGATTGAAGGAAAACCAGTGAATTTTCTGGAAGAGAAACTTTGTGACAGCTGATTACCCCAAAGGCACATCCAGCTCAGGGGGTCTCACTGAAGGCACCCGAGGAGAGGAACAGGGGAAAGTTGTCACATTCTTACCCTGTTCGTATTTTTCCTTTACATCTCACTATGGCTGATGTTCTTCCCAGTTCTCCCCTGGATTGGGCATTAGCCCAACCCTAACACAACTTCAAAGCACTCCTGGGAAAGAGGATGAGAGGGAAAAGAATCAAAAGCAAGAAAAAGTCAATTTATGACAGGGGACAAATGGCATAAATAGAGGCAGCCTCCTCCTAAATGGAGGAACAGTGGTGTCCACAGGTCCTGGTGGGGTGCCCCATCACAAAGCTCTGCATGGAGACAAGGACAGCACACGGAACATGAGCAGCTCCCAGCCACCATGAAGCTCTGGGGCTGGTCACAGCCTGGCCAGGCCTGGAGCAGGGACAGGGGGGTTCTCCAGTCACATGAGATGGATCCTGGGCCTGAGCCAGCACTGCTCCATGTCAAGATCATGGCATAACGGAGTCATGGGACAGCTTCCTCTAGAATGGGAACCAGTTTTCACCAACCTGTCACAGAAACAGGTCCCTCCTCAGTAACTCCATGGCAAGCACTCACAAACAGAATTTCTTATCAAAACAATATTTTTGCAGCTGGGAAGAGCAGCATTTTCTCAATCAGTTTCACTGTGGAACACACGAGCCTGTTTCCAACATGGCTTCCACCTCCCAGCACTGGATATCCCTACAAAAGGGAAGGGATACTGGGTGTGCCAAGGAAACTGAAATCTAGCATTTGGTTGCCTCAGTGCTAGACTGAGATCTGCAGTAGACATCTTGAGCAGTTGCTAGCAGCATTGTTAATTTAAGATTTTTTCTTTTATCCATCTTTTATAGATCCATATTTCAGCCACATGAAGACCTGCACATGCAACTTGTAGGATGTGGAAGACTGGCTAACTCTGACCTACTTTTCCCAAGTTGTTAGGCTGGAAAAGGGGAGCAGTTTGGCTTGTTTTCCCCTTGCAAAAATCAGGACTTGTTCCAGGACCTCTCAGGAAAAGGCTTATCTGATGGCACTCTGACAGGTAAGTGCACTGTAGCTAATTCAGGGTGCAGGAGTGGCCAGCTGTAGTCCAGAGAACAGCTGGATGAGTCCTGAATCAGGTGCTATAACACAAACCATAATACAAGCAAGCAAATCTCCAGATCCTCCCTTTCAGCTAGGCCAGGTTTAAAACTCTGCTCACACCAGTGCCTTCTGCTGTGACTTGGTTTAACCCCAGGAGCTCTGGCTTATGGGAAACAGCCTCAGGGCACAGGGCTGTGAGGGACAAACAGGGCATGCTGGATATCCCTTCCTCATTCCCAGATCCCAGAGTCAGGGCCAGACAGGTAAACGTGTGCTCCCATCCCAGTTTCCTTTGGAGATGCAGGAAGCAATGAGGATGTCCACAGCTGGACTTGGGGAATGTCCATAGCTGGCTGCAGTGACATGGGCTGACCATGCCAAGAGCCACTCAGGAGCAGCTTCCCAGCTCTATTTGGGCAAGTTTTGCAACCAGAGTTGAGTTCTGGTGACTGCACTGTTCCCAGCACTTGTTTATCTGAGCAGCTTAACTGCAGTGGAAATGCATTCTTGATTCCACCAGGGTGGACAGCAACTAGGATAAAAGCTGAGTATCACTGCTGCAAGCTGTCAAACTTTAAACATTTTTAAGAAGGGGATTTTTTCCTAAAAATACCCAGAAATTACACTGGTCATTATCACAGCATCAAAAGAAGATGAAGCAAGGAAAAGCTGCAAATCCCAAAAAGGATTAAGCAAGATGAGTGATCGTTAAGAACAGTCACACAACTGGTTTCCTTTGTAGATGCCACCATTTGTTGTGAAAGCCAGTACACTTAAATAGACATTCAAAGACAGAAGAAAAATTTTGCAATGCTTCCTCTGACCCAGTTTTCCACCAAGATCCCTGAAAATCCAGAAGGGGAGAGATGCTATGGAAAGGAGACCCATTTTGCAAGCATTTCTTTTCCACAATGCTGCAGTTTGGAACTCAGGTCTTTTTTCCTACAAGTTCTTGTACTGTCATGAAAGTAAGGAAAGGCTCTATAGTTTGGATGGCATCTGAGTAGACTCAAAACCACACATCTACTGTGTAAGAACTCACTGGGCCAGAGGCAAGGTAAAGAGGTCCAGTCAGAGAAGTGATTTTACAAGGTCTGCAATCAGCAGCAAGCTAAGCAATTAAGATCATGAAATCCTCACCAAAGCCATGCAGATTTTCTGATATTTCACCTTGTAATAGCTTTATGTAGCGGGTTTTGGACAGCAGCTGCATAGAATGCTTGAATGGTTTGGGTTGAAAGGGACTGTAAAGCTCCCCCTGCCGCGGGCAGGGACACTATTCCACTGTCCAGGCTTGGCCTTGGACACTTCCAGGGCTCCAGGGGCAGCCACAGCTTCTCTGGGCGCCCTGTGCCAGGGCCTCCCCACTCTCACAGGGAACAATTCCTCCCTAATAAATTTTTTTGTCTTCTTTTTCATTGAACTGTGTTTCTGCCAGTTCAGCATTGAATGACTCCAATCCCACTGATAGCTGGAACAGGGATGCAGCACCAAAGAAGGAAAGGTGGACAGCAGGAGGTGGGTTTAGCTTTATTTCTGACTATCCTACTCTGCTACAATTAACTAGCAATAAATTACAGTCATTTCCTCAAACTGAGCTCATCTGCCTCTGTGGGTAAGAGGTGAGAGATGTCCCTGTCCTCATGCTGACCTTTTCATCATGTTCTCTCCCTGTCCTGTTGACAGGCAGAGTGACAGAGCAGCCAGTCAAGGTCACACAGCACACACCTGCTGCACTTAATCAGCTCACAAACCTTCCAGCCTGGAAAGGAGCTCAGCACACCTACCAGAGCAGCAGCCTCTAAACCAGGATTTAAACCTTTTTAAAGCTACAGCTTCAGTACCTGCAGCTACAGCTGCAGCTACAGCTGCATCACTTGGATGTTGACAGGACAATATCCAGGGCATGGGAGTCACCCAGACAGGGACACTAAATCTGAAACAAGTGACACCAGTAAAGGAAGGACTTCTATATAGGCAACAGTAAATGAGCAGACACCTGAAATAAGAAGGGACTTGAATGAACTGCTGGGAAAGAAATGGTCTGCCCTCAAACTTCTTTTGCCCCCTCCCCACCATCCTGGGTGGTGATNATGGCCTGAGGAAGACACAACCATTACACTGCCCATTCATGAAGAACCCAAGAAATCTTGGAGAACTTTCTAGAAATGCTGGTTATCTGCCCAGTCTGGGCTTGAGGAGACAGAGGTGTGAATGGCCATGCCAGAGGAGCCAGGTTCTCCATGGCACCCATAGATTGGGGCACCACACCCACCAGACCTGCCAACTAAAACTCCTTGCGCACAGGTAGAGTTCAGAGCCTCAGAATGAAAAATATCACACAAAGCACTTCAGCACATTTCATGAACTTAGATTTGCTCAGATCTCTCAGAGCTGTTCCAGAAAGTCTTGGAAAGGCTGATATGGAAAAAAGAACAGCAAAACAAACAAAATCCCTCATGTTCCCCCAGGCCTCCATCACCACACAATGTAAAATTAACTCTCTTGTTCCCAGAACACCTCTGGTTCATAACCTGGAGCAACAACAACAGAAAAAATTTGGTGGAAAATCCCCAGAAGAGTCAACAGCTTGGAATTGTCCATGAGGGGAGTGCAACACTCAGGGACTCACCCCAAACAGAGCTCACATGAGGCCTGTCACAGCCATGATCCTGTCCTTGAGACAAAAATCCAGATGGAAAAGTTCAGCAACTCCCTCAACAAGTTTCATNTATAGGTTGGCACAATCAACTGTAAAAGCCCTTCACAGCTTAAAGCACCTCCCCATAGTAATTAACACAATCACTCATTTGATCAAGCAGCTGCAAGGCTCCTTTGACAGGGAATAAAAACACTTCTAATTTTCCCAAATTAGAAAAAAGAAGCAACAATATGTTTTCCTCACTTTGGGGAATTTGTCAGGACCCCAAGGACCAGCCCTAGGTCCTTGGAAGCTCACCCAGAGATGCCCCAGACTGGGGGTGCCTCAGGCTACTGAGCTCTGGCAGCTGCCTCAGACAAGAAGCCAAGCAGGTTTTTGTGGCCCTAGGACATCACTCTGGCAGGTTTTATCAAAATAAAACATTATTCCTGAATAGCTTTTTCATTTTGATGACTTGCTAAGATAAGAGGGATTTTTCTAGAAAAAAAATACAATTATATTGATGGATAATATTTGAAGTTTATACTATAGGACTATATTTGCTCTGGTGCACAAAGTTGCCATGACCTTTTGGTTTCTGTCATCCTTTCCATACTCCTTTTAATATCATCTCATGGGGTCTCCACTTCAACCTCCCTTTTTTCCCTTCCCATGTTGCCCACACCATCTCATGACAGACACCTGTGTCCAAGAACCTGTCTTTCCATTTAATTCATCTTCCTACACACATAAAAACTTGTTCCACTCTTTCAGCACTTTTCCTGAGGTCTTCTTATCTAAAGACCACCTTATATATGAAATTATATATATTTATGTGTATACATACACCACTGCACCTTCTCTGTGTGCTCCTTCCCCTTACCGCACAGGGGATGATAGATTCCCAGTTTCTTCTTTTCCCCTTTGCCAGGGCTCCCCTCTCTTCCCTTGTACTTGTGGCTGGTGAACACCCCCCTCTCAAGCAGCCATACTGCAATTTCAGCATCAACAGTAGACTTCAATTATGAAAACCCAATGAAGCAAAGCTGTGGGTCAGAGCAGCTGCTGTAGTTTGACCCAGAAGTAGTTTCCAGGAGTGGGGGAAACACATGTATGTCCAATCAGCTTGATGGGAGAGCAGGAGCCAAGGGTCACACTCATTCTCCCTTGTTCCAGCCTGCAAGCCTTGGGGAGCACTGAGAAATGGGAAAGATAGTCTGGCAGCAAAGCAGTCAGACCCAAGGAAGTAGGAATATTCTTTTTATGGATTCAGCCAATATTCTCTCCCTCTTCCCTCCTTAAGAGCAGAGCAGAGTTGTTCTTCCTAGTGGTTTCCTGTTCAGCTGCAAAGTCCAGAGGCTCAGCAGCCTCCCAAAAAGAGGAAGAAGTGTTGGTGTCATCCATCTCCCCACCACAAGATCTGCTGACCCATTTGGGTGGGTTTATTTTAATGGCCTTATATTTTTTCTGCTTTCTGCACTGACTCAGCAGAGCTCTGAGCTTTTTCTTTCCCCCACCAAACCACAGCCCTGTGAGGTGGCAGCAATTTCCAGTTTCACTGCACTCACACAGCACTTCTGACTGAGCCAAAAAGCTAATTGTAGGTGTTGCTCCCTTGTAGGCAAATCGTTTACAACTCACTCAGCCTTTCTGGAGCAATGGAACAAGGAGCAGCAGATCTGCTCTGAGTGAGAGTGAGCAGTGAGACGGAGACACTGCCCTGGCTTTAACAAGACAGACAGAAACCCACCACTAGCCTACTAACAATCATTTAATGCACAATGAGTCACCATCTCCCTCTGCCCACAGCAACAGGCTCATAGAAAAAAGGCAAAATAGAAAGATAAATACTCACGCATGTCACCAATGGCTCCTTTGGTGACATTTATGGCTTTCCTTACTGTCACAGTGAATATGTGTGAATATTGGTGTTCCACCTGAAAGTTAGAGAGTGAGAGGTGATTAAGCTCTAGAACCAAAAATAACCCTCATCTATCAAAATAAGGCTTCATTTTGTCCAAAAGCAGAGAGAGAGAAATCACCAAGTCAAAACGTAAGGGAAACTCATACTGGATAGAGCATCCTAAAGCTGAACTGCACCCTGGAGCTTTACCAAGAGGTACCTGCACTGGGGCTGCTGGATTTTCCTGCAGCCACACCTACTAATCAACAACACTCCCTCTCACCACAGAACCTGCTCCAAGGCATTTAGTCAGGCAGGAACCACTGAGTACAGCAAGGGGAAAATAAAAACGGGCTATTTTACAGCTTGTCTTGGTAATTGCCTTCCCCTGCTAAAAAGAATGGCAGGAATTACTTCAAAGTCTGTGTTCTGGAGATAAATGCACACTGCACATGCCAGGGGTAAAGGTAGTGCTGTACCTTCTAGTACACATCAATATTCAGTGTGAAAGCACCTTCAAAGACAATCTAAGGAAGGTGCAAAGCAAGCTGTTAAAACAGTCACCAGCATATTTCATGCACTTTCTGGAGGTTCCCGTTTCCTGCAAAGCCCAAACACACAGCGGGAGCTGTCTGCCTAGGAGCAGCTATGTCCTCAATAAACCAGGGAAGTAGGAAAATATGTGAAATTAAGAAACAAAAGGTAAAAGTCTTAATAAAAAGAGGTCACCAACTCAGATGAACTGTTGCTTTATCTACATAGCCCTAAGTTTGACCAACCTGCTGGATACCACTGAGAATCACCAGTACAGACTGCAGGGCAGCCAACACTGGCTTTACAGGGACACAGAGATTGGGAGGAAATGTGAAGTATTAAAGCCAGGCTCAGGTCTCACACAATTGCATATTTTCTATCTTTTCCTAACCACCCACCAACCTTGTGAAATACATTAAAACAAACACAACTTATCAGTCACTGGGACCAAAACAACCAGAGAGAAGGCCACCGTCAGGAAATTCACTGAAATTTATTTAAAATCATAGACAATACCCTTGTTATGGAATATGCTTATTCAGGCTCTGCCTGGTGCTTTCTTGCTATTTTTTCATCTGGATACTTCCTTTTTTGTTTTTCACATCCCCATTGCAAAGGCTCCAGGAGAAAATGCCCACAGCAATACAGGGGATGACTTCACTGCAGCCACTGCCTGACCCAGACACTGAGTTTATCAGCTTTACCTGGCTGTAATCACCCCCATGCTGTGCCAGCTGCTGGAGGCTCCAGCCAGGACTGCCACCTGGCTCTGGAATTTTCCCCTGGCAGCCATAGGAGTCATCTGGATCCAAGAGCAAGTGAGCAGGCAGGGGGAAACTGTGCCAACTGTGGTGCATTGAAATCGTCATGGCACAGCAAGTGGTTCAGCAACCACAGGAAAAGGGGAATTCAGATTCTTCCCAATACTCCCAGTGGGATGTTGCTCACCTCGAAAGCATCAGACCCAGCAGAGAAGGTTCAGCTGTGGGAACCCAGAGTTCCTAAGGAGCAACACCTATTTAACAGCCTTCCATGGGCTGACAAGAAGACATCCCAATGACTGAGTGACATCCATCACCTTCTGCACCGCAGCTTCCAAGATGGATGAATGGGAAGGAGGATGTGTTTTCTCCCTGAACAAATCTCTGCCTCTGCCAAGGCGCAAAAAGAGTCCAGAGTTTTCCTCCACAGTGGGGTAAACAGGGATTTTAGTGGCTACCTGGGAAGGGCTGGGAACACAACTATGTGAAGTCACCCCAGCTCTGTCATTTACCTTGCCCCTAGAACTTGTAGAAGCTATGACTCTCACTGGCTCTCATAGCCCCCTATTTTCAGTTTGCTGTCTGAAAATGTTCAAAGCTGCTTTATTATCTCCCTATTATATTATCTCTCACATAGGTCAGATTGATGAAGTTGGTTTCACAACTGGCCTCAGTTTCTTCATACAGACTGAAGCATTTCCTTTGTCATATCCAACCTTGTAATTAAGAGAAACAGCCCAAAGTACAAACACACCACCCTCGTCCTTTTTCTCAGCTGTCAAGAAAAGAGCTTGTCCTCGCAGGAGACCACAAATCAGGGATCACTGAGCATTTAGCAGTGGAGTTATAATTAAGTGACAAGGATGGGACATGGGCGTGCTGGGTTTAGTTCTCAGCTGACAGGTGAAATTCATGTGCAATTCTGGTGTCCCACAGCTCTGGCTGGAAAAGGGAATACTACACAATACTTGGTGACAACAAGCACTCTGTAAAGTAATTTGCTTGTATCTCCCTTGTGCCTGAACTCATATGCCGGAATTCCTATGCCTACCATCAAAGTAAGGCCAAGCCAACGCTTAACCAGTTTGTTCTCTTCCTAGCAGCACAGAGATCATCCCTATTTCTATTACAAGTTGATAACTGTTTTACTAATGCCATCACGAAAACTGCTTTTTATTGACTTAAGCAGCAACCCCCTCATTCCAGCTGTTGTACTGCCAGGGAAACTGGGTCTGGTTGAAGACTGGGATCCTCTGAAAGGCATGTGAGAACACCGAGGCCTGGCAAAACAGACAAGCAGTACCTTCTTTCCCTGTGCCTCACCCAAAATAGCACACTGAGGACTACAATTATACCCAATTATTAATATCTGGCCATAGTCACACACTTGAAGGAAATTTGCCACTACTGAAATAAACAATCTCCTTCTTGGTAAAAAAAAAATATACACAGATACAGACAGGAAGCTCGGAAGTCTAGATCTCTTCTTACAGCAAAATAAATGTTTTTCATGCAAATTATGTACAAGCAGAAATTAGGGCAATTTTCCACTTAGGAGCCAGTTTCTAAAGAGATTAAAAGGCCTAACTGTCCATATTTCAGAACCTTTTTTTTTTAATTAGTTTTTCAGAAGGAGTTCTGAAGTAAACCCCTGAAAACACCATGAGAAATGTACTGAATGAATGCCTTTACAAATCCAGCCCTTGCTAGTTAAGATGACTAAGCTGCACTTTCTCAAGTGACTTATGTTCACCTTAAGTCTTGATAAAAATCTGTACAAATTCCTTAAGTACTTCTGAAAAACAGATGATGGTAAATAAACGTTGCAACACTGAGAGGAGCAACATCTACATTCCTCTAAAAATCTAGTACAGATTACAAATTTCAAAAGCTCCAATTAACTCCAGTGCAAGGTATCCATGCCCATGGCAGTGAGGTGGGATGGGCTTTAAGGTCCCATCCAACTCAATCCGTTCTGGGATTCTATGGATTTAAAAAACCAAAGCATACCATCCAAGGTGCTTTACACGTGTTTCATTTCACTTCCTCTTTCTCCATAAATTTAGAGAGGAAAGGAGAAAAAGTAAAAAGTTTTCACCATGCCCTGTCTGAATATGGGTTTTCTGAGTTATGGAAACTCGGGTTTTCTGAGTTATGGAAACTCGAGTGTTCACTGTTGGACAGTGTTCACTGTTCAATCCACACAGTTTTCCATGACTGCACAGCCATGGTTCACCATCTCCTGTTTTCACACCTCACCTCAGCTCTCCATCTCTTACAACTCCTGCTCCTGCCTCCTTTGTTCCTCTCTCACCTTTGAGTGCTTTCCTTCCCCTCAGTAAAAGCTCCCTAATTATCTGCTTTGGTCTCTTTTAGATGTCCCTGCATTTGTGAGCACACAAACACCACCCCCTCCCCCCAGGGGCTGGGACACAGCCCCACCATCTCCCGCAGCACGGGCGGGTTTTGCCTGCCGCCCTTCCGGACGTGCCCAGAAAGGCAGGGATTTGCATGTGCTCAATATCACATTTGTCATATTCCAGAATGCTGAGTCACGGAGCAGAGCTCCACCAGGACACTGACATTCCGGAAACTCTGGCACAGGCAGACTGCACAAGTATTAAGTGGGTTTACTTCCTTCATGTTAAGGACACTTGAGCTAACAATGGGGCTGGACAAAAGAAAATATTTGCTTGTTTACTTAAGTAGTTGATTTTCACGGAGTCCATGCTCTTCTTTCAAAGGGTATTACAATTAAGACAAACTTTTGTGTGCACACACAAATTTTATCTTGAAGTGCCTTTTTCAATTGTTAGAATATTTATCCCCCATATCAAAGTAAATGAAGATGTATTACGCACTTTAATTCTTTGCATTTTTGGCATAATCAGTTCTGTCTGCACCTGCAGCAGCTTTCTGAACATCTTAATTTATACCTCAGGCTTTTATGAAATGAGAAGAAAAAAAAAAAAAAGACCAGAAAACACACAACAGTCAGCCCAAGGACTTCTGGAAAATGCAGAATCCTTTTGAGTCATTTAATGCCAAATATCACTTAAATCCAAGATTTTTGCATTGATGTGAACCTGCTGCCCATGACTGTTCGAAATTCCAGTAAAACTTTCCACAGGATTTCAGTTTTCAAATTAAAAAACTTCAAAGATTTCCATTCACTTTCCAAGCAACTAAAGGATCAGCTGTTGCACGAACAGTGTTGATTCTGGAATTAGTAACATTCCCACAGCAAAAGTTCAGCACTCCCATGGAGCTGTAAGTATATTTGCTACACATACTTTTTATTCATTATATTATATATGTAGGAGAGCTCCATTTTGTTGATTATTGGTATCAAAAAGTCCTTTAATGTGCGTGATTTAATAAAATATAACCAAGCGCCTCAGAGACCTCTCCCATAAAGGTACACATCATTCCAAGCAATCCATCCAGGAGAGGGCACTGATGCTGACAGGAATTAAGTCAGTATTGGTTTAACACAGACATCACCCTGAGGTTTGTCCTCCCTCCCAGCAATTCACAGGACTGGGGAGGGAGTAAAAGCCAGTTTGACATCTACTGGCTGCACACTGGTGTGGAGGATGTGAATGCATGGGGCACAAACCACAGCATTGATAAGAGATCACTTCTAGGAAGAGCAGGGAGTATTTTTAGCCATGTAAAAGTAAAACACTGTGACAAGTGTGTGGCAGCTATCTCTGGGGACACCTCACTATTGCTGCTGTCAGCCCAGCGCTGTTACAAGAAGCGCCTGATAGGAACACACCCAACGTGGCTCCAGATTTCAGCTTGGGCAGGAATTGCCATGCCAGTGTTTGCTTTGCAAACTCACTTCCAGCACAGCTACATTCTCTGGCTGCTGAGCCACGGGCTTACTCCACAAAGGACAGTTCTGCTCCCATTTCCATCCTCCTTCCCTTGTCTCTATTTCTGCACTTCCACAGGCTGAGCTCACCCTTCCCTTGGGCCAGCTCCAACAGCACAGAATGGATTTTCTAACCCTTTCAAGGAATACCAGAATGGTTTGGGCTGGAATGACCTTAAAGCCCATTCAGTGACACTCCCTGCCATGGGCAGGGACACCTTCCACTAGCCCAGGTTGCTCCAAGCCCTGTCCAGCCTGGCCTTGGACACTTTCAGGGATCCAGGGGCAGCCACAGCTGCTCTGGGCACCCTGTGCCAGAGCCTCAGCACCCCCACAGGGAGGGATTTCTCCTTAAGAAATTTTTTGGGGTTTTTTTGAACCAGTTTTTTGCTCATTCAGCAGGATCCACCAGCTCACTGCCATCCCAAGGGTGTGATAGCTGGGACAAGGATGCAGCAGGAACACTGGAATAAAGCAGGAGGAAGGGAAGCAGGGGCACAGTGTGCTGCTGCATGGCACAGATTAACTCACTCAGAATTTGCATGATATATTTTGAGGATTCTCTTTGAACAAGCATTAGTGGTATAAACCAGTTTAAGATCTAAACATCACAAATTGTCAACTTATCCCTCTACTCATACTAATTAAAATGACCCCCCCAAAAAAAAACTGCACTCTAAGGAAGAAAGCTAGACACCTACCTATCATGTCTTGAAGGAAATAGTAACAATTCCACTGTTACGTGCTTATTTATAGTAACTTCCAGCAGGGAAGTTATTATACAAGACAGTGTATATCAGAGAAGCTGGTATATATATATAAGATTCAGTGCTACTTACCACAATGTGTTGATAAGGATCTATGATAGACATTTTTGCCTTCGTTTACTCAAGACAATTGCCAAGTATCTATTTCAATCCCCCACAGGAGAGGCTTCCCCTTTTTTCAGAACAGTGTTCAGTATGAAAGGTCCTTTAACAAATAAATAAAGAAAAAGATATAATTACAATTAATCTGTTCCTTTTAAACTATATTTTACAGAGAAAATCAGTTCCTACTCTTCAGGAAGGTTTCCACAATTCATTTGTTTACCAAGAACTTAATTTCCCATAAGCTATGGAGATATAGGTATTACCTGCCTGAGTTGGAGAAATGTCTTTTGTGTATTTCCTCTACCTCAGGGTAAGAGCAGGAATCAAGTATCTTAAATTCCAGTCATCCCAGTGTTTCTAGCAGCTCTACAGATAAACAAAAGAAGAGAAGAATTATATGTATCCTTTAAATATATTGTAGTGTTTATGCTTCCACGCATTACAATCCTAGTTAGGATGGTGAGCTCTGCAGGAGCAGCAATACTGCCCTCTGTAAATCCGGGAAGGGAATTCCAGCTGGAGCTGTGTGTAACCTCCCAGCCACTCTGGCTGTCTGGAGATGCTCCAGAGGCTTAGAGGGACAAACTGCAAACCAGGACTTCATGGCTCTTCAACAGGCTCTCCATAGGCCACAGCTTTCTGAGCACTCTGTGAAGATCAGGGGCCAACAGAAGCCTTCAACGTCAGAACTGTTTTCACCCATCAAAGTAACAGTATTCCTTTCTGCATCTCTAAAAAATCCTGGGAACTGCTGGACAGAATCAGTTCTCAGATCCAGCTGGACCACGGTCAGACCTGAATCATCAGCAGAAATTTCAAAGTGAAAAGAAATGAAGTACCAGGTGGGGTTTGGTCTCAAGGGAATGATTCCTAATGCTCAATTCTGCAACAGCAGAATAAGCCTTAAACAATTATTTATGTCACTTCCAAACCTTTGCTCTTGAGGCATAAGAATACAATTTTCGTTTCATTATGATCACTAGAACATTGCAATGTCCTTTCCTTAATCACTGAATCATTAAGGCTGGATAAGCCCTCCAAGATCATCAAGTCCAACCATTAAACCAGCACTGCCAGGTCCATCACTAAATCATATCCCAAAGCACCATATCCCACATATTTTCTGAACGCTTCCAGAGACAGCAATTCCATCACTTCCCTGGTCATGCCTGACCACCCTTTCCTGTCAGCCCTAACAATAGTTTGAGGCTAGGAATCACCCTGGGTTTATTTATTCATTTTTATCTGAGGAAATGTGAATAAGAAAGACTTCAGCATTGGAGAATCATGGTAAATGTGCCCAGCTATATCATTTCTGGAGGAACTGCTGCCATCTTGGAAGGCAATCCAGGAAAGGGAACAGCAGCAGCTACCCAATCACTGTAACAGAGAGGAAATTTGTAAAACCCGAAAATACTCTTTTTCCCTAAGTGCACAGCCCACTGTCACGCTCCTTTTGAGCGCATACACAAAACCAAGCCGAGGATACTGCTCTGTCTGGGGAAATAAGAGAACAGGTTAGACCCAGGACAAAAAGACTGGTTCAAGTTAATGTCTTGCATCCTAAAGGCGGAGTTCCAGTTTCCCAGATGATCCCTTAACTGGCTCAGACATGAGATCATGCTCTCCCTCCCTACAACCCCCTGCCTCATTTGTTTCAACATCTGCAGGAAGCGAGTTCCTGATGCTGCAGACAACAGACTCTTTGGCTACGGGGCCAGGACGAGTCCCCAAGCGCCATCTGCCCTCCATGCTAGATGAGGCAAGGATCATGCAGACAGAGAAAAATGCGACCACGTCATCGACAACTGCATGCCAACACCCGTGCAGAGCGCAGGCAACGGGCAGGGCTCTCAGCAGGGACAGCAGAGCCAGGGAGCAAGGAGACCTCCATGCCATACGCAAAGCCTGGGGTCCTGGGTTCTCACATGGCTCCAACCAGCAACATGGCACATCCCAGCCCTGCCCATGCCATGTTACTCCAAATGGGAGCTCCTGGCTTGTAGTGTTAATCAGAGTCTCTCAGGATGTGAAAAACACAGGTGCCATTTCAGGGCCCAGGGCTGGCAGTAGGACAGCTATCCATGCTCTTCCGAGAGCCAGCAGGACATCTCAAGAGAAAGCAGATGTATAAGTGACTTGAATACTTAATCCCTTACAGTAGAATTAATTCAATCAGTTAATTACACCACACCCTCTGCCAGCTCACACTACATTATCCATGGAGTTTGGGTAAAGCATATGAAGAGACTTCTAGATCTAAAAACCATAGTGTGCCGAGGAGCACTACCAGGAAATCCTGATTACGCTCAAGGGTCGTGAAGAAAGTCTTGCTTAACACTTCCCCTACATGCTGTCCATCCCACAAAGCCTAAAGGAAAAGTCTTAATGGAATCACAAAATACCCTGAGTTGGGAGGGACCTCCAAGAACCATCCAGTCCAACTCCTGGCCCTGCACTGACACCCCAACAATCCCACCTTGTGCATCCCTGGGAGCGTTATTCAAACACTCCTGGAGCTCTGGCAGCCTCGAGGTCATACTCATTCCCCGGGGAGCCTGGGCAGTGCCCAGCACCCTCTGGGGGCAGAACCCTTTCCTGGTATCCAGGAAAACCCTCCTCTGGCACAGCTCCAGCCATTCCCTGGGTCCTGCCTCTGGTCACAGAGAGCAGAGATTGGAGCTGCCCCTTGGGAGAAGCTGCAGCCCCCAGTGAGCTCTGCCCTCAGCCTCCTCTTCCCCAGGCTGATGGTAACTAATTCAGAGCTGTATCACAAGCACATACAAAGTCCTGCACTCGAGCTGGAGCTGGTGAGGCCAGCCCTTGGCAGATGCAGGGGAAGCAGTGCCTCTAAACAAATCTTTAAGGACTCTGTGATATTACCAACACAGATTGTTTTGTTTCCCTGATATCTGGTGGTACCACACCACCTGTGACTGTGCTGTTGCTGGGGCTAACGGCATTCTTTCCTAAAGGAAAAGCACCTCACAGGCAGCACTACCAACATTAACTAAGCTGGCCCAACTGTTTCACTGTATATTATAGGTAATCAAAGAAGAGATTAAGTGAATTGGAGAACAGAGCATTGTGTGGAGACCTTCCAGCACCCTTTGAGGATGTGAAGGGGCCTACAAGGAAGCCAGAGGGGGACTCTGCATCAGGAATTGTAGTGACACAACAAGGGGGAATAGCTTCAAACTGACTGAGGGGAAATTTAAGTTCAACATACAGAAGAAATTCTTCCCTGTGAGGCTGGTGGGGCCCTGGCACATGGTGCCCAGAGAAGCTGTGCCTGCCTGTGGGTCCCTGGAAGTGTCCAAGGCCAGGGTGGATGGGACTTGGAGCAACTTGGGCTAGTGGAAGGTGTCCCTGCCCATGGCAGGGAGTGTCACTGAATGGGCTTTAAGGTCCCTTCCAACCCAAATCATTCCATGACCCTCTGATTCTCATTGTTTTATTGGTCAATGTCCAAGTTTACAAATTACACAGCAAACAGGCCACACTTTAGCCTGGCCCTGTCATAGAGAGCTGGCCTTTCCCTAAGTGCCTAAATGTCACTTTCACCCAAAAGTGAACTCCTCTTCTTTGAGGACAAGGGTGTTTCATCGCTAGGCACAGTTTCAGACACCATCAATACCCAGCTATCAGTGGATAGCTGCATCACTCCTTGAGTCAAGAGTCTTCTGTGATCTCACCTCATACTCACTTGAGGTGACAGACTGAAGTGGACAAGGGATTATTGTCTTGGAAGACCAACTATAACAGAGCAACTCACAAAAGAAGCTGCACACACACACACATACACAGAGAGAGATTACTACTGGAACATTTTCATTCTCAGTAAATTCCTATGGATAATTCAGTTGTACAGGATATGTCAAAGGATAAGAAGAGTAATGAAATTTTTCCCAAGCTGAGCACAAGCTTACTCCAGAGTTAGTCTCACTGAGTGGAAAAGCTTTCAAAATTAGTAAACACAGGACAATATAAATATCAGCACCAGAATACATCCTCACAAGTGTAAGGAAAATCATTAGAGGGAGGTTGTTTATATCAAGCTGTCCAATTCTTCTTAAAAAATCAAAGACACGAACCATTTTAAAAATAATAAGTGTGACTCACCAGCATAGTCATTAACTTTCAACCTATTAGGAGAAGAGTAAGGGGTAGAGAATAAGCTAAGTAATGACTCAGGCTTTTTGTATGAACGTCACCCTCCATTTCTATCAAATCAGATTACAGCATTTTATTTGGTTAGATTGATCCTGTGATTGTGTAACAGAAATAACAAATACTCTGTTTCTACATGACTTTGCCTAGCATCCTGGAAAATCACTGTAATGTTATTTCTTAATTTAGGGCTATCCACACAAGGAGGAAGGATTACCTCTCACTCCATGTAGAGCATCCATCACTGCACTTCCACCACAAATGGAAAAGTAGATGCTCTGCTGATGTGCCAAGCAGACCCACGGGCCAAGGCCAATGGGATGAGGGTCAACAAGGACAAGTGCTGGGTCCTGGCCTTGGGTCACCCCAATGCCCTGCATCTCCAGGCTGAGGGGAAGAGTGGCTGGAAATCTGGAAGAGGCCCTGCAGGTGCTGGGGAAAGAACCTAAAACTGAGCCCAGGTGTGCCCAGGTGGGCAGGAGGCCAATGGCCCCCGGGCTGTGCCAGCCCTGTGTGGCCACAGGCCCAGGGCAGTGCCTGTCCCCTGTGCTGGCCCTGCTGAGGGACCTCGAGTGCTGTGTCCAGTTCTGGGCCCTCATGGCCAGAGAGACCTGGAGGGCCTGGGGCGTGTCCAGGGAAAGGAATGGAGCTGGGGAAGGGGCTGGAGCACCAGGAGGGGCTGAGGGAGCTGGGAAAGGGGCTCAGCCTGGAGAAAAGGAGGCTCAGGGGGGACCTTCTGGCTCTGCACAACTCCCTGACAGGAGGGGACACCGAGGGGGGGTTGGGCTCTGTTCCCAGGGAACAGGGACAGGATGTAGAGAAAACAGCCTCAAGCTGTGAGGCGGGACATCAGGAGGAACTTCTTCATGGAAAGGGTTGTCAGACATTGGAACAGACTGCCCATAGTGGAGTTCCCATCCCCAGAGGTGTCCAAGGAAGTGCTCTGGTCTGATTGACAAGGTGGGGATTGGTCACAGGCCATTTCCAACCCCAATGATTCTGTAGTTCTATGATTGCTTTCCCCAGGTCTTTGCTAAGGAAACATGGGTGGGAGGAAGGATTTTGAGCAGAAGGGCAAAAAGCTCAACCTTTGTGCCACATTTTTGGAGGACAGTGTGAGGTGAAGCTCATCAAGGAAGTTGACACGGCATAGCTAGACAGGAGATTTTAAGATTTGGAAACCACATTTGACTTCCTGCTACAGGGGAGGTAATAAATGAAAAGATAGTGAATCTTTATTTTACAGACGACCTCTCGGCCTATGAACAATTACAGAAAGTATAGGTGACAGCAACAGTGGAAGGAGGGCTGTAAACATTCTAGCAGGGCTGAAACTCTGGAAAAGTCCCAACAATCACCACCAGTGTAAAGTTGCACCTTTTCTAGTGCTGAAGGCTACTTTAGAGGCCAAAAGTGAAGAAGACAGAAGTTGCAAAATTATCAGGCCACAGATACACTCCATGTTACAGGAGGCAAGGCTTGGTGAGTCAGGGGCATCAGACATGGTCCTTTAACAAACTTGAATTAGGCTGAATTCAAAACATCCTCCCTGTCTTACATTCTGCAAGGAATGGTCTCTCCAACAGGAATATTCAAGAGGCTAGAAGCATCTCTGCCTGAATACCCACACCTGTGTCTCAATGGCCGTGGAAGTTCCGTGGACAGAAAACCCAGCCAAGTGCTGTAGTTTCCCCATGGACAGCATCTGCAGGTCTGAGGAAGAGGCAACTGATTCAGGGCACAATGGTTATGTTACAATTATCCTGCTTACGCAAAGGAAACTTAACAAGAACCACTCGCTGCAACAGCCTGTGAGGTTATGAGAAACACCCATATCACCATATGTTAATTCACTGTATGGTGAACTCACAGAAGGATTTCAAAGTGGAACTGAGTAAATTCAAAGTAAGGAGCTCATTTATTCCAGGAACGAAAGAGCTCTTTGCTTTAATACCTTTAAATAACTGTTCTTCAACATCATATTTTACTTCAACTAAAATTGCACTGGAAATAAAAAACAGCTTTGAGAGGGAACAACAAGCTCAGCTGAGAGATGCCAACAATAGTCTTTAAAAATGGCAACAATTGCTGTCTTTTGCTACAGAAATCAAAGCCACAAGGCAGGGAGTTTAGATGGCAGAGTCTCAAAATTGGTCAAAAAACCTCAGGCAGCTGACCAGTAATCCCCATTGCATGGGTCAGGCTTATGTGGGAACTAACTCATTTCTTTTCCAGCAAGAAAGCCAAGAAACAAAGAAGAACATGAAAAATCTGATAGAAGTTCCATAAAAAAGAATTATTAGGATATAGACCCAAAACAATTAGAATGCACTACTCAAGTCCACCAATTATTTGTGTCATTTCAAGATCATCTCTGCAGGTATACTATGAACAGAGTGCAATTAGGAAAAGCAGATGGAAAAATGCTCAACATTTCTATACAGTAGGAATTTGGAGCCTAGTTATTCCACAAATAAACTTTTCATCATATAATCCCAGAATGATGTGAGTTGGAAGGGACTTTTAAGTCCAGTGCCACCTTCTGCCATGGGCAGGGACACCTTCCACTATCCCAAGTTGCTCCAAGCCCTATCCAACCTGGCCTTGGACACTTTCAGGGATGTTTCAGTTATATGTTTATAGGTATTTTGGAAGCTCAGCTTAAGGCTCACTCTTGAATTTCAAGACCGTGGGCGCCCCAAGTAACCAGAGCCAGGCTCTCTGAAGTGGAAAAAACTCACTGCCAGTGGCAGCTTCCTAAGTCTTGCCAGAAATGAAAACATTTATGCAAGAACTCCTAAAATTAAATCATAGACATCTCAACTGCAACACCTGACTGAGCAGAGCTTTTTGTTGACTATACTCCTTTAAAGCTCATGTGAAGGGGGGAAAGGAAGGAAAAAAGCCTCCCCTGTGTTTCTTTCTTACCTGGAGCATTGGCAAAACTTTCCACTTGCTCTGCTGCACTGTGGTCAAGAGCTGCTGCCTGCCAAAACCTCAGGATCCCCCTTCCAGAAGCCTCACTGGTACCGAGGAAACAACTGCTGCTGCATCATTTAGAGCTCTAGAATCAGCCTCCAAAAATCTCATTTCAAATCCATCCCTGTTCCTCAGGGACACACTGAGCTCAACCAACTTCTAAGTATTTCTGGGCCAATGCCTTTAAAAGATTTTATTAAAATCGTGAGGATTTGGTTCTTACATATCTTTAACTTACGCACACTTCATTCCCCTTCTTTTGCTTCCCTGCTATAAAGTAGGAATGGTTTAAAAACAAAAACTGTAGGGAAAACATTAGAATAAGCTTTTATTTAAGTATTTATGGGGTTTGGGGGGAACAATCCAACATGCAAAGGTGCCTGATGCACTCAGGCTTCAACTGCAGCTGACAGTCCTGGATTACAGTTATGCAGTGGTTTCACACAAAAGAACCAACAAAAACAGCTAAAAATGGAATGAGCTGGCAAAATTAAAAGCTAGCATCTGGTCAGGTAATGCATGTAAAACAAACTTAGCTGAACATAAGGTCAATATTTCCTTTCAATATCTTTTTCATTCTTTTTTCAGTTCAATTGGTGTCAATTTTGGGGATTTCCTAGCATTTTGGCACAGGCTGTAACCCCAGCCAGCACACCCAGGCTGCTGGCACTGCTAGGCTGGAGGAAAGGCTGCACACACAAGGTGTGTTTTGTCATCTCCCACTTGTCATGTCTGCACAAGGTGACTCAACTTTCTGGTTTTGGGCTCCTCACTCCAAACATGAGCTCTGGTCACCATCTGCAGCCAAGGGGACAATTGTGCAGCACTTCCTTTGGTCTCTATGGTCATAGCACTTAAAGCATGACCAAGCTGGAGTGACTCAAGGAAATCTGTCTGGACTTTCTAGTAAAAGTAGTCATGAACAAACTTTTGATGCTGACATTTTTCAGCCTCTTTAAATGCTGAGAGTAAAATTTATATGGAAGTAGTTCATGGCTATTGACAAGCTGGAGTCTGAGTAAGTAATACAAATATATGTTTTAAACACAGACACAAACATAGACATGCCCAACACATATATTATATTTTTGAGAGGAGGAATTAAGTGCTTCCGTAACAGTGATCTTTGTCTTGTATCCAATCCTTGGCTACTGAGCAAAGCCAGACCTGGAGCAAACCCTACCTGGCTCCACACAGCCAAGCCTCTGGCCAAGCAGACCTTCAGCCCCAGATCTGAGCTGTTACACAGAATCCCAGGCTGGTCTGGGTTGGAAGGGGCCTTAAAGACTATCTCATTCCACCCACAGGGATGCCACTCACTGTCCCAGATTGTTCCAAGCCCTGTCCACGCTGGTCTTGGACATTTCCAGAGATGTGGCAGCCATCCACGCTCAGCTCCTGAGCTGCCAGCTTGTGTTTGAAGGCAACCTCATCTTGGCAAAGTATTTGCACAGGAGGTTTGATTTTCTCCACAAGACTTGGCTAGGCTCTCATTCATCCTCCTGTCTTGTTGGAGAGGGTGAGCAGTGGCACCTTTCTGCTCAGAGACCACACTGGGAGCAGTGCCTCACTGCCCTGCCTGAGCTTCTTCCTCTTTCTGTGCCGTGGCTCCCACAACTTCCCCAAGCTCTCTGTTCCCTGGGCAGTTCTGCCAGTCCTGCCCAGCCAACAAGGCCCTGCTCCTGCTCTTTTCGAAGGGCTTCAGTTTTCTGCCCCACCATTTCAGATGGATTCAGAGTGTCAACAGCAAAAATGCCAAGCTGCTGATTTAGAAAGAAAGCTTTGTATCAGGTGCCACTTCATTTTTAGATAATTGTTCACAGAGCCATATAGCCAAGCCCTGGGAGGATGAAGGGAAGGACTGTAGCCACTACAAATGGATGCCCAACATTCCAAACTAAGGATTAGGAGATGGATTCAAACTGAAAATAACATCTTTACACAATTCTTGGATAATTTTCTCTAACATAAGCAAAAAAAAAAAAGAATTCTCCTTACTGTATTGTGATCCTACCAGTAGCAGGAGGTTAATTCTATCAGTGGTTACACAAAGCAGAAAAAACCCACAGAAGTAACAAAACCCATAAAAACACAGCAATTTAAACACGGCCTTCCAGGAAATTCTCAGTCACTAGGGAGCCACAAACAATGATTTCAAAAGTAAATTGACAGCAACTAAAGGGAGGAAGTAAACCCCAAATTTACATATCCCCTTGTTAGAAGAGCTTTGCAAAATAAGGGACTTCCACGCTTCTCTCTGAGGCACAGAGGATTGGTTCAGGAAACTAAAGTGAACTATGACTACTCTCTTAACAAATTACCTAAACTTCTAATTTAAATATTTCTTAAGACACCAAGGGCTTACTACCTCTCTTGACAACTCAAACTCTCTCTCAGCATATTAAACAGCCATGGATGTGTTGGCTCTGTGGTGAAAGGGAAATGACTGACACATTAAAGAGCAGAGATTACATGGTGCAGGTGTTCAAACACTTTTCAAGGAGACTTTTTGGAAAGAAAATGTCAATGTTTCTTCTTGTCAGAAGAGAACTAAATCAGTTTAAATAAAACTTTGTGAGAGAGTTTAACCCCAATGTCCTGGGTTGACTGTATGATGCTTTTATCCCCATTCATCTGTTTAGTTCAGAAAAAATAAGAAATAAGTACTGTGCCTTTAAGGCTGGATCTGAGAGCGAATGCTGGAGCATTGGAGGGAGTTGTTTCAAAACATAAAGATAACACCTTCAGCAGGGACTTCTGTGGGACTCGGTGTGTGTGTGTTGTCTGCACAGGCAGCAAGAGTTCTCTTTTATTTTTTTTTTCCTTTTATTTTTATTTTTAATTAGCTGAATCCCAAGGTTTTTGGGACTGTTCTGATATTGTTCGGTCTGGGAACATCAGGACCATCACCCGGGGTGGGCCACCCCCAAGCCACATCGCAGCCGGGACGCCGGGCCCGAGAGGGAGAGACCTGGGCCTTGGAGAGACTGAGACAGAGAGAAAGGCCAAGGAGACATCCACCGAAAGGACTTTTTCGGAATTTGCCATCTCATCAGAACGGCAAGAGGGTTTTATTGTGCAGTATTGTTCATTCTTTATGTTTGTGGGTATTTTGTTTTGTTAAATAAATAGTTTTTTCCACTTTTCTCCAAGGACATTTATTTCCTGAACCAGGTGGGGAAGGGGTGGCTTGGATCTGCCTTTCCAGAGGGACCCCTTTCGGAGATTTCCTCCCAAATTTGACCCAAACCAGCACACCCACTTATCCTCAAAACAGCAGTTAAATGAAAACAGCAACTAAGTGGCCAGGAAAGGTCACTCTCATCTGTGGGCAAAAAACCTTCCCCCGACCACACCATTCATTTCAGATGGTGATTTTGATTCAGACTTGATTTAATGCCTTGGAAGAAGCTATTTAATTTCACAGAATCATAGAAAGTTTGGATTCAAAGTGACCTTAAATCCCATCCAGTGGGACATCCCAGCCATGGCAGGGACATCTTCCACTAGCCCAGGTTGCCCCCCTGTTTGTCTTCCCTAGCCACCTTCCCTATTGGGTTACATATCTGTCCTCCCGCCTACCCCTCTCCATTCATTGCTCCCTGCCACTTGGCGCCACCCTCTCCAGTTTGCCGGAGGGGGTTCACGGTTTTACACGGACTCCTGGTAGGGGTGGCCATCAATCCCAGGAATTGCTGCGGGAGCAAGGGACTGGTTGCTGTGGCAGAGCCCCTATGGGATTTATTTGCATTGACCCCTGGTGTGGTGAGTGTTGTTTTGATTGGGGTCTCTTTTCTTTTATTTCTCTTTTTTGGTCCCGTGGGGGAGTTATAGTGTGAGATGGGCGCTAAATATTCCCAATTGCAGTGGGAGGTATACTTCCAAGTTCATAAATCCCTTGTACATAGGGGAGTTAAATTTTCTAAAGGGGAGTTAAAGGCTTTTGTTCATTGGCTTTTTAAGAATTTTCCCAATTTAATGTGGGAATCAGTTATGTCTGTTAAGTTTTGGGATGAAGTGGGGAGGAAATTATTTTATTTGTCTGCCCAGAGGGATTTTATAGTCTTTAAGTTTTTCCCCATTTTCAACTTGATTTATGGTACCATTGGAAATGAGGGGAAAAGTTAAGGGAGTGTTACCGGTTCAAGTCCCCAGCTGTCTTCCCAGTCGCCATGTCCCTTTCCCTGTGTTCCTACACCCTCATCCCCTTGCGGGGGGGCCAGGAGACAGAACCTGCCAAAAGGCAAAGGAGAGCCACCTGCCTTCTGCTATCTCCTGCCTTTCTCCTTCCCTTTCTCAGGACAGGCCCGTGCAACCCATCCTGGGCACTAACCCAAACCTCCTTCCCATGCCCACATACCAGTTTCTCCATTCGGTGGTAAGTGCAAAATGGCACCGGCCTCGTGAGGGGGCCTGCCATTTTAGGGCAAGATGCGCCAAATTTTCCTGCCATCACTACCCAAAACAGTGCACGCAATCCTCCTTCTACTCCATCAGGCTCCTCCCCTGCGATGCATTCCGCCCCTTCATCAGCAAGTGCCACCATGTGGTACTGATCCTCCCACACCAATCGGGACCTCCTCCTCCTACATAGGCCCTGCCTCCCTCTCTGCCTCCGACTCCACCCTTAGCGCCACCTCCAGCTCCCCCACTAGCAACCGCAACACTTTCAGTTCCCATGGTACCGGGACTGGAAGCAGTCAGGAGGGGGACCAGAAGGAAGCCATCTTGGCTGCCGGTGCCCCACACCACCAGGCCTCACCCGCCAACTGCCAGCCCCACACCTTTCCCATCACACTACCTCCCTCTCCAGGGGAGTCTGGTGGGTCCTCTGGCTCCAATGCTGAGCCTGAGGATCCCTGGATAGGGGTGCTAAGATCAGCTGCCCTGGATGAGAATTGGGAGATGGTGGCGAGGCTGGCAGCACCAACTGTTTTCGGACAGAGAGTGTGCCCTGGGCGGGAGTCCCCTCCGCGTGGGGAGCTACTTTGCGAGGCCTGTGAACTTGTGGGAGGAGCAGCAGCAGCCACACCACCACCAGGGCCCATGCTAACAGCACGGCAGCAGCGCTTCCACCATGCGCGGGGCCCACAGCTGGAAGCGCCGGGAGCACCAGCCGCCACTGCCGCCACCGGAGAGGAAGGAGCAGAAAGGGAAACCCAAGGGCGCCAGGAGAAGCAGCAGCAGTGGAGATTTTCTCACAGCCTGAGATGATCGTGAGCTTGGCCGCCTCCGCCATGGCACTGCTGGAGAGGTTGCACCAGGACATGGCTGCTGTCAGGGCTGCATGGTTGCAGCTCCATGGCAACCCCTGCATGCTGTGGGTGCATGACTGTCCCGGCTGTGTCGTGCTCTGCAGGCCCATTTCCACCTCCATGCTGGTGGATGGCTGCCATGATTACCCACTGGTGTCGGACTGTCGGCAGCTCCGCGCTGCCGCCCTGACCTACCCAGTTGCCGCGACCCTTGCCAGGACCCTCTTCCTATCCAATGTTCTGCCTGCCTTATCCCTGCAGTCCTGCCTACGGTGCTCATGCTGATGCCCTGCCTGCTCCACCTCTGTTCCTGCCCACGCCAACCTCACTTTGCCAGTCCAGCCTGCCTTCGCAGATGACCCTCCTTTGCTCCGCATGGTGAACTCTCAGGACTCTTTGTTAAATTCCATTCACAGTTTATGTTGCATTGTTACCTCCTTTTTATTTGATGCGTTATCATTACAGGACCATGTAGCTGCTGCAGCGGCTGCTGCAGACCATGAGCTGGGAGGCAATGCATTGTCATTACAGACTTGCCCGCTACTGAGGAGCAGCTGAGGTGCACAAGGCTGAACATACACGGTTTTTGCTGTCACAGACCAATGGTGAATACAAAGACTGTGGCCACTGAAACTGCATTTCTTTCTAAGAGGCAGCTTTAAAGTAAGGGAAACAAATTTTCTTGGGGCTGTGGGTCACAAACACTGCCCATAACTGTAAGGGGAGGGTGTGTTCTTGCATGATGATGAGAGGATGCAAGGTACTAATGTTAGTTAAGAGCATCAGAGTTTGCAGGTACTGCTGCCTTACAGCTGCTGTAAGGGACCAAACCCTGGGGCTTTAAAAGGGTAGCTTCAGCTCTTAGAACTTTACTTTTGTGTATTTGTATTGCTCCCTGAACTTGGGCAGGACTTTCTTGTCACAACCTGACCCTCAAAAATAGATTTGCTTAGAGCTCAAAAATAGATTTGGAGCTCTGCCAGAGTGCAGAAACTGAGCTGCCTTAGGAGGGTGGTGAATTCAGACTGGCAGAGCTATGTTGCAAGGAAATGAGACAACCAAGCCTCACCTGCACAGAGCCCCCAGTGCGTTTTTCACTGAGCCTTGGTGCCTCACAGAGAAAATAAAGCCACTGCAATAAGCCAAAGACCCTACGTTGGGCAGCCATGTCTGCCACCGCTTGCAGCTGTTGATATCTGCCCCAGTAGACACTGATGTCCACTACTGTTTAGTTTGGAGCTCATTTGTTTGCGTTCATCGTTTTATGGTTCTGCGTCCACGGAGACCCATGGGAGAAGTCTTTTTAAGAAATAAAAAGGGGGAGTTGTAGATGCCCTGGGAGGGTGCCCCCTAGGCTCTGGCTTCTCCCATGGAAGACCAAAGACCAAATGTCAGTTGCCCCGGATACACTCCCCGTGTTTGCCTTGAATAGCCATGTTCTGTATCCTGTATCCCCAATGGTAGTTGGCCCGTTGGCCAGCTCGCTCCCCAGTTTACCATACAAGGTTAGTTTCCAGTAAGTTCCCCAGTCTCTGTATCCCCATTGGCCTGCCCCCCTGTTTGTCTTCCCTAGCCACCTTCCCTATTGGGTTACGTATCTGTCCTCCCGCCTACCCCTCTCCATTCACGGCTCCCTGCCACTTGGCTCCACCCCCTCCTACCCATACTTAAACCTTAGACCCTCCACTATCTCCGTTCTTTGTCCCTGAACCCTTCAGCGCGTGGACCCAATAAACCCCACTGGACTTCCATACAGAGACCCCTCCTGCCTTCATCGTCTTTTATTCCGTCCTGCTGGGCGTGCGAGAGTGGTGTGTCTCCTCCGCCCAACTGGAGTGCCTTCCCCTGTGGAGACGCTTGTAGAAGGTTGCAGTGCCGAGCAGCCTGCACCCGTGCCGCAGCAGGCACCCTGTGCCAGGGCCTCCCCACTCTCACAGGGAAGAATTTCTTCCTAATATCCAATCTAATTTTCTCTATATGAAAAACGCCCTTATAAAAATTTAACCTGCATCCTCTAGGCCACAGGGGACTTGAGGAGCTCACTGATTAGCACACTGAGTTAATGAATTTGGGATTCCTGAAAAAAAGGAATTTAAGTGTAAAAAGCAAATAGCACTTGGAAGCATGTCCCAGCTGAATGTAATCACTCACCAAGAAAGCCTGTGTGGACATGTGCTATTCCAAATGGAAAATGTCAGAGAAATGAAAGATGCTGGCAGGCTTTGCCATTAGCAGAGAGCTGGTTCTTATTACCACCAGCACAGCCTCCACAGTAGCTCCCTACGGGAACCTTACAGTGCCTGGGAAAAGCAGGAAGTCTGAGAGTATCATCACTGAAACACACACCCATAGAAACACACTGCATTTAGGGAAAGCCAGGACCTGCTTCCTAGCACCCTCTTAGATGCTGTACAAGCTCATGTTCCCACTTGAGTCGGGTTTTTCACCAGCACTGTCCTTGAGTCACAGCTGCAGGGCTTTGGTTACATGGGGAAAACTATCTTTTCTTCAAAATACAACAGTCCACAAACACCAGGTTTGTGAAAATTACAGTCCTGGCTTTATCAGGAGATAAAGGGGTGTTACACTCAATGGTATGGTTAGAAACTCATTATCCACTCTGCTTGGATTAAGGAGGAAAAGGATTCAAACAGAACAGCAGCACATGAATTGTTAGTTCAGTATTTCACAGAAATTGTCTAGGACAAGAGATGGCCATTATTGCAATGTTCACTTAAACGCACACCCATCTTTATGAAATTAAAGAACAAATGTGCCTCAAAAATATTTTAAAATTCTCCATTATAATCTAGTTTTGATAAACAGAACATAAGACCAACCAGAAAGTTTCTAATTAGTTACACTCTACAGGTCTGCAACCACCTTCTCCCCAAAATGTAGTTTTATGTTGTTTCTTCCAGGACTGCCAGATCAGGCAGCAGCTGCTGGCTTTGCACAGAGCTCCAGTTTTGCATGTGAGGTCCAAAGGCACAGTTTTTGGAACAGATCATGCAAAGCGATGGTGCACACCACAACCAGAGCTGCTCCCTTCTCAGTGCAATCACCCACAAGTGCTGTTTGTTTTCCCCCGAGATGGGACAGAATGAAACCTCTGCTTGGGGGCATTTATTTTTAGCATCCACTTGATAGTGCAGTAAGTTAAATGCATGAGAAATACAGTTTTAGTAATTAAACCCTATTTATAATCTCTGTCCTTGAGAAACAGACATGGTAATGGGGAGGGGGAATAAAACCACCAGCAAATCAAAAGTAACTTCACATTGAACCTATAAGGCCAAATCTTTCTATTTAATGGTCTGGCCAAGGCCATGAACCAGACAGGATGAGACAGCCTGGACACGTGCATCCAATTCTTACTCCATCAGCTCTATCTACCCCAGCACTCCACTTATCACTCTTGTGTTTCATGCATATTTAATAAAATACAATAAAATGAATAAAATCCCCTGGGGGCTAGGACTGTCACTTACTGCAAGAAATACACATTCTTACAGATCTTATTACGAGATCTCTGTGTGTGCATAAGTAAGGACCTTTATAATCCAAATAAATATAAAAGGATAATTTATAATATAAAATTTATATAATTTATATAGAATGTATATAGAATGTATATAGAAGTGTGCATTCCTACACATCTTCGCAAAGGATATGAGCACTGATAATACTAGTAGGAAAAGAAATTAGTCTTACTGATTTATGCTGAAGTCATTCTAGGGAAAATACCAGATGAATATCAAAGATGAGTCAGTTCAACAGCTTTGCTATCAGGTAACCAAAGAAAAAACACAGATGCGACCAATACATCTCTAATAGTACTGAACTTGTGTGTGTGGAAGCTGTGACCCTGTATTTTCTGTCTCCTTCCTAAATTTGCATATTTAGGAAAGCTGGAAAGATGGAAAGACAAAGATTTTTGTTTGCAGGCTAAGCTGTATTTTGAAAAATACACTTTCAGCATCCTATACCAAAGTAATGTTGTTATCAGGAGAAAAAGCAGCTCTGTATCCTTCTCTCCAAGTTACCAGTGCTACCATTTATCTGGAAGGAGATTAAACATCACAATTAAAGAGGGCTTGCCAGCAGAGCTGTGCAGCCTGGATAGCAGTCCAGTGCTCAGAGACACCACAGGCACCACTCATTCCAGCTCCGACACCAACACCAGGGACTCTGCCCCTTGCACAGAGCAAAGGGCACTCTCAGCACATCATCTCTGTGCTCTAGGGGGATATCTGTTTGAAACCACATGGATTTTATCATGGAAGCACCTGTTTTTCCTCCAGGGATCACTTAAAGCGTCTGGGACACTCCCACATGGACTCCTGCTCTGGCTGTTTGTCAGTCCAGATCCCAAAAACATCCTTCCGTACAGGTGCTGAGAGTCTTGGAATTACCAGCACACAGCTAAAGAGTGAGCTAATGTGGAAGTGTCATCCTCACAACCCACTCTCTGGGAAAGGAAAATATTCTGAGAGAAAAGCTGCAGTGTCTGTGTCCCCTGGCACAGCTGCCAGCTGAGACAGGACCAGCACAGGCTGAGGAAGCACCACTGCTGACAGCCCATAATGAACCCATGAGAAAATTAATCAAATCTGTACATCTATCAATATATGGCTGATATTTTCCCCTCACCAACACTGTGGGTTTATTTTTTTACAGGAACTGTGTCATTCTGTATAACAATACAGAAGCCCAGAGTGATCTGGGTTTGAAGGGACCTTAAAGCCCATGCAGTGCCACCCCTGCCATGGGCAGGGATACCTTCCACTATCCCAGGTTGTTCCAAGCCCCATCCAACCTGGCCTTGGACATTGTTCAAGCTGGAGAACTGATTGATATTTCTAAAAAAGAGTCCATGGTTCTCACTTGCAGTATCACCGCAATATTTTTCATTCTAAAAAATTAAGAGTAAAGTTTAAATGTTCACTAGTTTCTTTTACTTTCCCCATAACCTGTTAAAAAAAATAAAAGAAAATAATATTGTAAGCTTCTTGGTGGTGTTTGGTCCTGCTTTGGGGACCACTTCCTCCTGTCCTAGAGCCCACCTCCCACCCCTGCCTCATAGGCTGAGTAACTCTGCTCCAGACATTGACACACAGGCTACTGGAAATTGGTACAGTCAGGAAATTTGGGTCATCTCTCTGAGGTAAACAGTAAATGAAAACCCTCAGGAAAGTCTGAATACCAAGGTAGTGAGGGGCTGCTTTTTTTCTTCTTTTAAAAAAGGAAGAATTCTTTTGAAAGTATTCTGTTACTACATCACGTTATTATAACCTAGGGCAGTGATGAGCTAATTTCCATTACCAAGGCAGGTTCTGGGATTTGTTTTTCAGACTACTGAGAAAGACACAGTTATATCACAGTGCCACAGACAAGAGTTCATTAGCTCACAGCCAGATCCTGCTGCCCCTGCCCATAAAATCAAAGAGAAATCCTTCCACAAATTGTATGAGGCTTTTGTTTAGAAAAAGAAATAAATGAAGTAAAACCAGACCAGTTGCAAACTCAGTTTAAAAGTGTATCTTGTAAGTGGCCCCCAGGCTTTAATTAGAAGCTGAATCCCTAGCTGAACCAGAGCTATAGTGAAGGACCTGCTTTTATTGCTTAAATCATGTCCAGACTGTAAGGCACCAATATTTTTGACACATACCTGCCCATCAACGTCAACTAAACAATTAGTTAAGAATTCAGTTTTGCTCCCTCAAGGCCACTCCCCTTCCTCAGATACTGCACTGAAGGATAGGGAGACTCTGCTCCACAGCAGTGTTATGTGTCAGGTGAAAAGTAAATTGGAATTTAATCTCTCAACTCCACACATTTACTACAGGCCATACCATACTCTGAGCTTAAACCTCTTGAGCAAGAAATTTTCCATGGAAAACTAAGTATTTTCTCATATTTTGTAGTCAGTTTTCATATTCTTGAACTTCTGGGTACAAAGGGAAGACACCTTCTCTGGATGCTACTTCCTGCTATCCCTGGTATTTTCCAGCCCAAGCCATTCAATTAACTTAATGTGATTTGAATTCACAGTTCACAAGTCTCCAGTTCCACTGCCAACGCTGCTCTGTTCCAACCTACATGGAAGTCACTGAAGTTGCCACATCCCTGAATATTGCAAATCAATTCGAACGCTCCAACAGAGCCATTCCCATTATTCCTGCAGCAATGTGCAGTGGAAAGCCATTGCTGCATTGCACTGGGTTGTCAGTGAAGTTTGCTCAATAGCTCTGCAGGAATACTTTTGAGGGAAATAATCAGTGCTCACATCACGTCCATTATTTTTCCCCTTTGTAGGATGAAAATTCACAAATTGAAGGGAAAAACTACGGCAAATTTCTGAAACCTCTGAAATATTTCCCATTCTAGCTGCTTTAGGCAAACTGGCAAAAGTAACCTAGTCAAAGTGCCATGAAAATTGTATTAATGATAACAATATTCAAGTTAAGAAGAAATCAAGTACACAACCCTAGTGATGCAGCAGCATTGGAGAACTTTGCTTTTTGTCCTTTTTTTTTTTTTTTTTTNTTTTTTTTTTTTTGGCTTTTTTTCCTGATTTTTGTAAGAAAAACAAGTCATAAACAGCACTTGGTGCCAAGAGTTCAAGCTGGTGTTTTTCCAATGCAGATTGACTGGCCATGCAAGAGGAGATTCATTTATGTGGTTCAAGCATAAACCAATATTTGCACTTCTGTTTTGTTATGGATCCCTGCCACAGGGGAACAAGAGAGTGCAGAAAGGTGGACTGGGCCAACATGGAGATATGGAGAGACAACAGGGCTAGAAAAGCATTTATCTCTACACTGTGTTGAAAACTTCTCACTAACAAAAAGAAAGTAAAATAAGCACATCAGTTTTAGATTCATGCTTTCTGTCTGGAATCCTTAGCAGGCTGAACAACTCTTGGTAACTACAAAGCAGCCGATCCCATGCATCAGTAGCTTCATGGGCATCTCACCCTACTGAGGTGCAGAACAGCATCTTCTGCCAGGAACACCCACTGCAGTTTCAAGTCCTACCCACACCACTGCTCCTCCCTCGGGGTTGGAGCTTTAACCGGGAGTCTGCATCCCATCATCCACATGGGAAGCTTCACACTGAGCAGTTCAGGCGGCCGAAGGGATTTTCCCCAAGGGGAAGGCACAAGGTGCCTATGGACAAGCCCTGGGCAGGGGTCACACAGCCCTCGCAGCTCCAGCTCACACCAGCTCCCCACGGAAAGGGACAAACCCTGGTGCAAACCCCTGAGCTGCTGGGGGGAGCACGACCACCACCACAGAAACTGGTCCCACCACTGAGGCAGCAGCTTCTGCAGTGGTGCAATAGGACTGGCCAGAAACCAGAAACAGGGCAAATTACCCTGCACCTGTAAGGGTGGGAGCCTGGTCCCAAAGAGGCACAGGGAACCCCATGAAAACCAGGGTGTTCCAGCCCAGGTTGGACGGGACTTCGAGCAACCTGGGATAGTGGAAGGTGTCCCTACGCACGGCAATGGGTGGGACTGGATGGGATTTCAGGTCCCTTCCAACCCAAACCATTCCGTGATTTTGGTCCATGATCGCACCAATGTTAGCAAACAGAAATGTGCTAAAGGCTGCGACCAGGAACTCTTACAGGCATTTCTCCGACATTGGACCCACAAGAAAAGCTGCTCTCGCAAGCATTTTGCGAAATCTTGCCTCTGCAGCCACACTTCCCCACAGCTCCCACGGCAGATCGCTCCACCGCCGGTGCCCGTGCCAGTGCCAGCCGCTGGGACAGGGGCCGGGCACGCACCCCCGCCCCGGCTGGGGATACAGCTGCAGGACCTGAGCAGGGACGCCGCGGTCCCGCTCCCACCCCGTTACCCCCGCGCTGCCTCCCCCGTACCTCTCGGAGCCCTCGCTGCGGAGCGAGCGAGGCGGGCGCAGCCGGGGCTGTCCGCGCAGGAACTGTTCCCCGTGGGGGCTCCGCCGGCCCCGGCCCGGCCCGTCCTGGCCCCCGNCCGCTCCCACCCCGTGCTTACGGCTGCCGGGCTCCGCCGGGCGCGTCCCGCTCCCGCCGCGGGCGACTCCGAGCTCCAGGCGGGGAGGGGCCCGCGCCGCCACCGCCTCTTAAGGAGGATCCAGGCACCGGCCGGGGCTGTGGGGGACAGCGGCAGTGAGAGGAGACACCGGCAGTGAGAGGAGAGAGCGGCGGGGCTGCAGCGGCTCCGTCCCTCCAGTCTCTGCGGTGACCGGGCCGAGGGCACGGAAGAGCCCCAGGCGCTGCCATGGGGAGAGGCGGCCAGCGTTTATCCGGAGCCGGAGGGAGCGACTGATGTGGCAGAAAATAGTAATAAAATAAATGGAATTGGCATTAAAATATCCCTTGCTTTAAAAACCTCTTGCTGTCACGACGGCAGTGGGTGTTGCTGTGGGAATATGCTTTCCACAAGGTGTTTGATTCAGCAGGTGTGACCGTGAAACACTTTCATTCTCTGCAAGTACAGATTCTTGGTTTTGAAAGGGTGGGTGTTGAAACAGCAGTGACTATGCCCTGTGAACCTCGGCCAGGTCCACCAAGGTGTTGCTTGATTACTCAGTCCCCTTTGGTCCACACATTTACATTTACACTTCCATTTAAAAAGTGGAATTTGAAGTTATTGTTAATTCCATCACTTTTGCCCTTTGTGATAATTAAAGAAGACCTTAGAATTCCCTTCCAATCATTCACACTTTTTCTGTTTAACAGATTTTTTTTTTTGCTTTAACAGATTTAAAATTGAAGTAGTTTGAAATGTACTAAAATTGGAAAATCTATTTCTAAATCCTAGTGTATTCTTTGCTGCATCGTTCCCTGCTAAACAGGGAATGGCCTTAAGCTGCAGGAGGTCAGATTTAGATTAAGAAGGAATTGTTCGCTGTGAGGGTGGTGAGGCCCTGGCATATATTGCCCAGAGAAGCTGTGGCTGCCCCTGGATCCCCGGAATTGTCCCAAGCTAGGTTGGACAGAGCCTGGAGCAAGCTGAGATAGTGGGAGGTATCCCTGCCCCTGGCAGAGGGTGGCACTGGATAGGCTTTAGGGTCTTTTCCAACCCAAACTATTCCATGAGTCTATGATCCTTTCATTAACACCCAAAAAGGTATTTCCTGCCTGGGCTTTTGAAGTTCACAGTGCGGCAGTGGGCAAGTCCAACAGGCTCAAACCTCAGCTGCTGCTTGCCCATAACCGGCACTGCCAACGTGACACCTCTCAAAGATGCCTGTTCTTCTCCAGATACAACAAAAGACGCTTTGCACAAACTCAGTGCCTAAATTGGAACTCACTTCTTTGAAAAATGTGGTCATAAAAAAGCAAAGATAAAGGGGGGAAGAAAAGGTTTAAATGACTCAACAAAGACCTCCTCAAAGTGCAGCAAACCAAAGGATGTTGTTCCAAAAGTGACGGGCAGGTAGGTGGCATTCACATTGTATTAACAAAGTTAAGTGTCTGGCAAAGCAGTAGCCACAATTAGAGGACAGCAAGCCACTGCTTGGCACAAAGCAAGCTGGAAACATAATTTTCTCCATCATCTTACTGGTCTCCTGCTGTGATGCACTGAGGGGCTGAGCCACTCTGGCCACTACTGATGATCTAGTGGTCTGTCTCAGTTGTGAGGGAAAAAACCAGGGTAGGGAAGAGCTGCCCTGTAAGTGCTGTCACAAAGTGTATGTTTAGAAAGCCAGCCTAGGACTGCCAGCTCAGAAAGTGCCTGTTTGATGTGGCAGTCTCCTCCTCCGCACCCTCATTGTCCCCATTTGAAGGAACATTACCCAGAAAAATGCAGTGAACCCACAACGGTGCTGTTATTTGGGTCCTTTTGTCTTCCACATCAACCACTGTTTGGGGATGACCTTGTCTCTTGGTAGGAAAGGACTCTGAAAGGTGTCAGACAGGCTTAGTATTGGTCTGGAGACATGTAGAGATAACAAAAGAATAAATAAAATTGTTCTCATTGAGTTAGTTATGCTTTCCTTTCCCCTTTGACTGGGTATTGACTGGCAAGGCTGAGGGTCTGACCCCCTTGTCTGTGCTCTAAATCCCCCAAATGTACTCACTGGAAGTGCCCAAGAGATGCCCTGCTGAGCACAAGAGAAGCAGAGCTCCCAGTGCTCAGAGGTGACCAGAAGTGCCAAGGGCAGGTGTGAGCCATGTTCCTGGGGGTTCTCCTGCTCCACCTTCTCCCTGGTACAGTGCTGCTCCAGCCACAAACGTGTGTGGAGCCATGTGCTGCTCACAGGCCTGATCAGCTGCCCCTGAACTCTGCCAAGGAGGGGGCATCTGCAAAAACAGGATTTATCTCTGACTCTCTTTCTCAGCATTTTAAATCTCCACAAAGTATGATTCCCAGGGGACAGCTCTGGTTATGGTTTTTTGTGGTTTTACAGATAGCAAATGCTGGAATAAACACAAGCCCCAGGAAACAGGGGAACTCCAGTATTTCCATTAGAACTCCCAGAGTTAGTTCTGATTATTAAAATTCCGATTTCTCCCTGGTCAAGGAAACGACTCAGACTTCTGATAAGGAGCTGAGTAACTGAAAGTCAAAAATTCCTCTTCCCTTCTTGTTGACACAAGGAGAAACAAAAAGCTTTTTTAATACGCTGTGACTGTCCTTGTTATTTCATATAATTATTTTTGGTCTTAATCATGTTTCTTCAAGAAAATTATGGGTAAAGTTTCATGATCTATTTTTTCCCCTGTGACAAAGGAAGCTTAGCAGCTGCCTTCTCCATCCCTCATTCTTCCCCACACACAGGTCCTGTGTTGTGGGGTGCCTCACAAACAAACCTTGGAATGGGTTAAGAAACCTCTTTCCATTGTCTTTTATGAGAAACTTGTTTTTCTAATTTCAGGCTACTTCAGCCCACTAAGAGCTGCCTGCTGCAGTGTCCCTGTCCCCACATGTCGTATGTGCATCCAGAGCTGCTGGAGCCCCCAGACCTCGTGCTGCCTCCTCAGCTTCCCTCCCTTCCTGCAGCTGCTCCCCAGGGGAAATGAGCCCTGGGCTGCGGAGAGGCAATGACAGGGTGTGGAAAAGGGCCCTGGGAGGCACTGAGCACACAGAGGTCTCTTCTGAAGCAGAACTGCAAGGCAATCCTTGCCAAATTACAGGGGCCCTCTTAGTGTGTCCGCAAGGGCACAGCTTCAGGCAAACCATGAGAAAGGAAGAGTGGGAATAGCAGGACAAACAGGCAATTAAGTAAACAAAAAGGGGTATTTTGTCAGATGCTTCACACAAACCCATTACTTTCTTCCAGACACTTCACCATGTATCAGAGAAAAATCAGTCTTTGATCAGGCTCACAAACATGAGGTGTTCCATGGAAGGCTGACATTTGCTTTTGTCAAGATAAAATATCTCTCCTCCTGTGATGAAAATCATTATCTGTAGCACCATGAGGTGAGGGGGGATGGGGACTGTAAACTTGCTAATAAGATTTCTCCTAGTGAAAAATAGCCATTTGCTTATTCATTGCACATCCTGACATGGTTTAGCTGGGGATCTGCCTAAAGCAGGATTTTCAGGCTGGTGCCTCCTATCATTGACATCTGGCAGAGCAAATGCATTCCTTTCTTCCACTTTACTCCTCAAAGGTCATTTATCAGATATATCAGTGCTGCAGAAAAATGGTTTTTCCTCTAAGCCAATTTGCCTCTGCCCTTACTTCCCCACTCCCACATGGAAATATTTGCCCTATGACATAACAAATAAGTAATAATTCTGGAGGACTTTCCACTGTGAATGAGAAAACTTTGCTCCAAAAGGGACTTCTGAAGGGAGTTCTCCATCAGGTGTCTGACTCCTTGATATTCCTTCCCTTCTTTCTCTCCTTGCTTCCACCTACAGGGTGGTTTTCTGGGCCTGTGGTCAAGTCACCCATGGCACTTCTGAAAACAAACATAAAGGGCTAAAATAACAGCAGGTTTCAGACACAATGCTGTGATCCTGAAATATCCCCCAAGTGCTTGAAGTGCAGCACGTCAGGGGAAACCTTTATATTAAGGGAGAAGTCAGTTCCTGTAATTGCCTGCTATTGTGTCTATAGTGTCTGGCCTCATAAAATGATGGGATCACAGAAGAACTGGCTGGATGGGACCTCAAGAGGCTCCTATCCAGCCTCCACCTCAAAGCAGAGGCAGCTCTGGGGTCAGACCAGGTTGCCCAGGGCTTGACATTCCCAGCTTTCCTTGACAGGAAACTGGCTTTTCATGTGACTTTGACTCGTGACTTTTCAATGAATTGGAATAGTTTTATACCAAGACTGATCCCATTTATACTAGGACATTTTAAATGAGATGAGTACAGGACCAAATATTTTATTCAATTATATCCATGAGTACCACTTAGATTATGGATGTAAATAAAGTTGCCTCAGTCTAAGCAAAAATCAGTCACTAAAAGAGGCAATAGACAAAAAACCCCAAACATTTAAAGAACATTAATTGCATGGAGCTCGTTATTCTGAAGATCTGTTGTCCTCACTGTCATTTCCCACCTACCTTCTTGCCCAGTTGACAGCTGTGCTCAGCAGTGAGCACGATTTCCCCTTGAAAAAAATCATGTGGTTATCACATATTTATAGATATAATTTAATGTTTCCTGGGAAGAAGTGAGGACTCACAGGTCCAGAAGTCTCATCTCTGTCCTATAACCATTATTAGAGAAAAAGTCAGTGCAAACAAAAAGCTACAAGAAATAGAATTCAGTTTGAAATTCAAACTAAAAATCAGTAATTAATGAAGACCTTGTGATCAATGCATAACTCAAAAGAAATTAAGTCAAGCCCACTCTAAGAAGTGCAAAGAACTCCCCCAAGTACCACAAGAAAACTGAAAGGAACACAGAGATTATATTGGAGATACGCTTTTGAGGAGATATATTTTCATTAAATAGCTGAAGGTGTTGTTTGGACAACCTTGTTTGCCCTTTTGAGAGTAATGGCACCATCAACATTCACTTCACACTGTTATTAACATCATGGGTCGCTGGTTTCATGGTTCATTCAGGCTCTTCAAAGACAACACTCCACTTAAAGGGTAACTTGCACATTTCCTCTCCCAAATGAGGACATTTCTGTTCTAATGCCTTCCTTTTCTTTCTATGCAGCTATTACTGTTCACCTTCTCTGCTGACTAAAATCATTCTGAGCTCTGCTGTGAGCATGAGAGACTCAGTTCCACATCAAAAGTTATAATGGAAATCCAGGAGCAGTGCAAAACACCAGGTGTGACAGACCAACAAAGAGGTCTGGAGAAATGTGTTTGCTGAGTTTTGCATCTTCTGTTGACAAACTCTGCCTTCATCTCTTTGGGTTATTTTGTCCTCATTCTCCTGACCGTTACTATGTTTGTCTAACATCCATAAACTGAAAACTCCACATGAAAGACTGATTTGAGAAGACACTACACCACGCAGAGAGCTCAGTTTAATTTAAATATGCCCTAATATTCAGAAAACTTCCTCGATACCATCAAAGTTTTTGACTAAGAGCAAACCTTATTCCCTAATGCCCTAAAATCTATTATATCATTGTGACAAAGGCAAAGCACATAAAAACATTCCCTAACCACAAAGAAACACTCCGTAAAACAAGTTAAACTCAAATAGGACAACTTTTTAACCAGTAAGAGTTATGGACCTTCAGTTCTTCTCCATCACAGGAAACAAAGATATTTTTGTATGCTGAGGCTGAATTTGAAATTTCAAAATACTTCTAGAGCAGCAGCAATACATTCTCAATGTAGTGATTCAGTTTGGTATCAAGGATCAAATAATCAAAAATAAGTCTTATATGGAACAATCTCCCAACCTGCTGTTTTGGGAAGAATTGAGTCCAAATTTGCAGAATACATAGAGAAGTGAACAATTTTTTACATGTGCAGAATGAGGAAATTGTATTTTTTTTTCTAGCTTGGTTTTTGTTTGATGCTGAGGAATAGATCAGCTGGAAGTTCAACATGTTTGCCTTAATATACAAATAAAAACAAGGAAATCAGGAGCCAGCTTTTTCTCAGGTATTGTACAGACTTGCATATCTCTCCCTGAGAAACTATGAAATCTTTTCTCTATCTTATAAATGGTCAAAGACACTGTGGAGTAAGAGCAAACCTAAAGATTTCTCACAGACAGCTGAATCTGTGAGCTGCTATTCTTTATCAGATTGATCCTTAGCAGTCAATTCTACACAGTGATGAATATTTCCATTATTTATTTCTGAAGTGAAGGATCCTTGTGATTAAAGACATCTGCTCCCAGAAATAGCTGGAAAACATTAGGATGAAGCAAACAACACCCACACCCTCCTGCCCGGCAGCAAGCCATCACTCTCCCTGACAGATCATTTTGCAAGTAGAAGTTAAGAAACAGAAGTAAAACCTGGAAATCTTCAAAGCCACCATCACACAGAGATCAACACAGAAGAGTTGATAAATACATGGTGCATACAGCAGGATTTTTTTTACAACTCTACAGACAAACCTGGGCATTCCAATACAGCAAGGAAAAAAGTGCATTTCATGTCTCAGGACCTGACTATCCCAATTAATCTTTCTGAACAATGTTAAGTTACAGAAATACTCTGGGTAATTTTCCTGTATCTTCCCTCATTCTCTTAAGCTTTGGGGACTGCTAGTCCCAGCATGGCATCCCTGGTGCTGCTGCTCAAGGCTGTATGAGGCAAGAAAAGGCTTCCAGCCCTCAGTGCTCCCTGTTCTGCAGCTCCATGGACTCATGCTCTGCACTGGGACAGAGGGTTCTGGGGAGGGGGTCTAAGGCAGCTAAATTCCTAAGGAATTAAAATCACTGTAGTGGATGATTCTTAAACATGGGCTGTGCCTTGGGATTTTCACTCATTACCTCTCACAGTAATGAACTGGACCATCCCAGGGTAAGGTAAGGTTTAGTCACATAAAGAAATTGAGGAGATCTCTATGATTCTGTGAATAAGGGGACTTCTTCCCCACAAACAATGTCTCTTTCAGGATGGCCTCTCTCCCCAGCCCTGCCTTTAAACTCCAGGTCTGTCTCACTTACCCACTGCCTTGGGGGAGAACCAAAGATCAGAGTGCAGAACACCAGAACAAGAGGGTCAGGCTGAAGGTCAGGGAAAGGTTCTTCCCCCAGAGGGTGCTGGGCACTGCCCAGGCTCCCCAGGGAATGGGCACAGCCCCGAGGCTGCCAGAGCTCCAGGAGGGTTTGGACAGCACTGCCAGGGATGCACAGGGTGGGATTGTTGGGGGTGACTGTAGAAGGCCAGGAGCTGGACTCCATGATCCCTTTGGACCCACTCAGATATTCTCTGACCCAATGATTCATACCTTATCTACTCACCCCTTACAAGTATCACTATCTACTGGAAAAGAATACATAGCAATTTGCCACAGAAAACAAACCTTATACAGGAATTAGTAGAGGATGTTATTATTTGATAGAGCATAATCCTTTTTATTAATGACTAAATGGGTACAACAGCTTAGTCCTCAGTGATTATGCTTCTTTACATTCCTGGATATTCCCAAAAAATTCTGTGAAGGGACATAGCTGTATTTAGCACAAGTCCAACAGGGCTTATTCCTGTGTAGGTGCCAAATAAAACAGCTGAAGAAAAAATATCCACAAGTTGACACATAAACTGTATTTCTGTCAGTATGTGACACTGGAATGCTTCAGTATGACAAGCCAGCCTGCTAGTGGTGGAAGGCCACAGTCCTGTGGCACTCACAGGAGCAGGCAAATGAATGAAACACATGAAAAAACCAGCACACAGATAATATTGGTAATTTCATAAAGACCCCGCTGAAGAATCATCATGATAACAAGGTACTCAGGTAAAAATTGTTACAAATAATCAGGATGCAGAAAATAAGGAGAAAGCGGTTCTTGCACTTGAGACATTTGCAGAATTTCTCTTTTCTTTGTTACACATTTTGTTGGGAGGAATTCTGCCCAGCTGCCCTGGTGAAACAGCGCTGACTGCAGAGCAGGGCCCTCACCTGCAGCTGCACCCTCCACCCCTGGGCCTGTAGACCCCAACCTCTCTCCTTTTGCTCTGCTTGCCTTTTTTTTTAAACACAGAAGTACCATAAACCACGACTAGGTTCACCAAGCATTGTCAATACCTAGACAGCAGCAAATAGGTGCAGCAAACCAGCCTGAGAGCAAGCTCAGCACAGTTCACATCAGCATCCCCTCTCATTTGATGCAAAGCACACTGAGCTTATCCCAGCAGTGGGCTTATCAGAACAAACACTTCTTTCCTTGCTGGCCACCTCTTCCCTTTCCATTCATTCCCTTTCCATCTCATTCAAGGAATATAAAAATATTCCCTGCTGCCTTTTCCCTAATGAGAACTCTCCTTGTCCAGCCCCAAGCAAAGCATCCTGTGGAGACAAAGGGTGCCAAAGCTATATAAAATCTTGCCATCAATCCTGCAGCCAGTTCTGGTTCTGAATAAGACTTGGCGCTACGTTTTTATTTTATTATGCACACATTTGCCGGTGGGATTGAACACCACATAAGGATAGATGGAGGTTTTAAGGACTTCCGTTTCAGTCCAGGTTTAAATCAGCAGAACTATGAAGTGATGGAAGCTTCTCTAGTCAGGACATCACTTAAGCCCTGCTGAAGTCCCACTGACGTCAAAGAAATATAAACATATGGTTAATTTTAATTGTCTACTTAAAAGCTGGTGTGAAATGGGTCACAAATGGCCACCTTTTGAATTTGTTCTGAATCCTATGGGATCATTTCCATCAGGGGAATTAATTTTCATGGACAACCATACATTTTTCCAAGACCAAATCCTTTCTGCATTCTCTTTGTGTAAACCATCCTAAGCCTAACCAGGAGAAAATCCTAAAGCATGAGTACCAACAATAAAAAACCTGCATTTCTTAGAACAAACTGCTGGAAACAAACCATTACTATGCTTAATGATTAATTTGCTACGTCTTTGGTTTTCAGCTTTGCCTAAGGCTGCAGGCTGTTCTTCCACACCATTACTTGCTACAAGTATCCAATTTCCTGTGTTTCCTTAGGATTTATTATAACACTACTGAAGGGTAAAGGTCATCAAACAATTCCTCAGGTAAGAGAAGTGCAGCCAGATGCCCCCCTCCCCTGAGCCTGGCCACTTCTTTTATTTTTCTTAAGTACCAGTCATTACTGTTTTGTAGCAACCTATGGGACAAAATTCCCTAAGTAAAAACAACTACAGGGAAAGAACCTAACCCCAAAACACATCAGTAAAGAACAGACATGGAATGTTATCCTTTATGGAATATACACAATCATGGAATGGTTTGTGTTGGAAGGGATCCAAAAGTTCATCCTGTTCTACCCCCTGCCATAGGCAGAGACACCTTCCATTACCTGAGGGTGCTCCAAGCTCCATCCAGCCTGGCCTTGGACACTGCCAGGGATCCAGGGGCAGCCACAGCTTCTCTGGGCACCCTGTGCCAGGGCCTCCCCACCCTCCCAGGGAAAGATTTCTCCCCAGTATCCCATCTAACCCTGCCCTCTGGCAGTGGGAAGCCTCTTGTCCTGTCCTTCCTTTCCTTGTAAATAATCTCTCTCCAGCTCTCCTGGAGCCCCTTTTGGGGCTGGAAGGGGCTCTGAGGTCTCCCTGGAGCCTTCTCTTCCCCAGGTGAACACCCCTAGCTCTCCCAGCTAGATCCTGTCAGGGCATGACTCCCCAGTTAATTAGTGTCACTGTAAGCAATGGGCATTCCTTGATCTTGCTCCTCTGGATGGACACATCCCCCTCTGTTCCCAGGCCAGCCCTGAAGTCAGGCGCTCATATCACAGCTCTCTGCTACCAATCACATGAGAAAAGGCAATTAAAGTGTGTCCTGCTACCTAAAATCTCACTGTCATTGGGATAGAATATGTGTTCCAGGCAGGGCTGGAGGGATTCTCAGGCACTGAGGTAAAACCCTCAGAGCAGCTGTGCTTGGAGAGGCTCTGGCACATGGAACAGCCCCGGCTGCAGGATGTTCTCCTCCAGCAGCCACTCCCAGCACAGCGCTGGGGGGATGGGCCCAGAGTGGTTGGGAGGGGGAGAGAACAGAATAGGGTTTCTTGCCCTCTCTCCTGCCTCTCATAAAGCAGTTTGTGCCTGCTTTGCTTCTTGCGACCAGGGCACCTTCTCCCCATTCCTCATTTGCTGCTCAGCACCCTCCAATGTTTCCATTGCTTCCCAGGAAGACAATGGGATGATCTGCAAGACATTATTTTCTAAGGATTCCCTCCCCTGTATCCAGATGAATATTTCCTCCATTACTTCATCTGCTATTTTTAAAGACACCTGAAACTCTTCTTTCCCTAACCAGTATGTCCATAGAAGGTGAACTGTCATGGAGCCAAGCTGTGCTGTGTATTTACCTACTTTATAACCCTCTCAGAACTCCAGTCATCCAGGCACTTACCTGGTTTATTTCTGGGTCTGAATTCCTTCCAGCTCTTCTCTACTCAGAAGGGAATCACAGGTTGGATGAAATCTAGGTGTAATTGCACTAAAAACCATTTATATCTCACTCTGGTACAGAATGGGACCAACCTCAAAATCATACTGGGTTAACTTCCTAATAACTGGAAAGTTTCTTCTGTAAGGAAACCACAATTATTGAGCAGCTTTGATTTACTGCTGATCAACCCATTATCAGCCTGCTGGAAATTTCAAGGAGCTTTGCACTTGAGATGGCAGAATTTGGTTTTTTTCCCTTTTGACAGTGCTTCACTCAAACTCTGCTTCATACTAAGCTGTCATCCCTTCAGCCAGTAGTTTTGTAAAACTTCTAGGAAGGGATGTTGGATTATTATTCCTGGGTATAAAGAGTAGTTTTTAGCCCAAGCTTGAACAAAACACCTGAAGTTTTGAAAGGTTGATTCACTTTTGAAGTCCCAAAAATATATCTTGGATCCAGACCTTTTCTTTTTTGAAATTTTTATTCTTGAGTGTAAAACATCCAGATGCTTTATAGTTTCTAAGAACTGAGCAGTAATTCTAGCATTCTTGAAGGTCCCAGTGCTTGCAGTTCCAACTGAGCTCAGGTCATACATCCAGGTTAATAGTGCTTAGAAAATCCCAAGCAGTCCAGCAGACACAGAGGGCCATTAGCAAGGAAAGGTTAGGCAGAAAAAAAAACTAACTGCTTCTTCCCCGATGGAAATTATTTCCAGTTTAAACTCAACATAGTGGTAAAAGCTCCACAGAATTGAGAGGATCCCAAGGAGGAGATCCCTGCACTGAGGCTGACTTGGGAACTGTTTGTTCTAGCAAAGAACTCTGCTCCTCCTCTGTGCCAACTCTGACAGTGCCAGAACAGCTCTGTGTTTTTACTGCAGTTATGCAATGCCTAGGATTGTGCCTGGCACACAAATAGTCTTCAACTCCCTTCCCAAATTAGAGAAATACTCGTATCTTTTCCCCATCTACAGCCTGAAGTGATTGGATGGGAATGCAGGACCAAAGGGTGAGAAGGAAGATCAGGAATTCGATCTACCATGGATAATTTTATCTTCTTTGAGTGCAACAGGCTCCTGGTACAAATGGGGTGCACAGAGCATGGTAAAATTCTGAACCCATCAGCACCACTCAAAGCCTCTGCATCCATGTTATCCACTTGGGTTAGGGGCTTGAAATAACCTACATCTAAATCAAGTTGACTGAAGGTTCCTATAGTGGTTAAGTAAGAATTTATCTACATTTTATCTAAAATTTTATCTACAGCCAGACCTTTCCAAGAGCACATGCTATAGATTTCTTAGCCACATTGGAATTAAGCCTAGAGCTTCAAACACACCACATAAATTGTTCACAGTGGGCTCTCAAAAAACCCTGCAAATATAGATTATGTGCCAGGGTGTGCCACATACGTATATACACCTACACACATTCTGTATCTATATAAATGTATCTGTCTAGGATGGTACAAGCCACAAACAGGCACAAAAAGCAAGGCAAACACAACCTGCATCACAGTGGAGTAATATCCATTACTGCCAACCAAGAAAGGCAAAAGAAACCAAAGGAGAAATACTCACCAGCTGAGGTTTCCTTTATACAACTGGACACACTCAGATTTAACAAATTCACAGAATCCCAGAATGGTTTGGGTTGGAAGGGACCTTAAAGCCCATCCAGTGCCACCTCCCACTTTCCAGGTTGCTCCAAGCCCCATGCAGCCCGGCCTTGGACACTGCCAGGGATCCAGGGGCAGCCACAGCTTCTCTGGGACCCCTATGCCAGGGTCTCTCTACCCTTAAAGTAAAAGTTGCTACCAAGAAAGCTGGATTAGGTATGATGCCTTTCCATCAGGATGCTCATCACTGTCTGGCAGCCAGATGCTCTTTTGTACAGAAAAGATGTCCCCTCATCCTTGTTGATTCTAGATTTATTTTCACCTTGCTAGCATTAACCAAAAGCCACAATTCTTGGGTATTTTCACAGGACCTGCCCAGCTCTTCTCTCTGTGAAAAGACAACTTGACTGGGTTATCAACTCAAATTCTCTGCTCTTCTCAGGTGATTTATCTGCTGATTTATCTTGACAACTCACAGCTGTGACTCTGCTCAGTGGATCCTGTGTCTCTGCTTGCTGGAAGGACTGGGAAATTTGATCTTTTGGATAGTGACAGGAACAAACCTAAAACAGTTAGCAAATATTTTGAAAACAAACATTTTTTCATTTTTGATAACAAAGTGGGAAGACAATGGGAGTGAAAACCTAAAGACAGATACCATTTTTGGGCTTGCTAAGTTTTCACCTTTATTCTCTGGTCAAACAAAAGAACAACATGAAGCCAAAAATGATCACATAGCCATGCCCATTACTCCTTAAATCCAGTCCCTGAGCTGAGCACACGATCCCAGCAGCATAAGGATAACCTGGTGTTCCAGAGCTTGCAGCTCCCCGTAACCCCCATAAACTTTTCAGGAGGTTTCAGGGGTTTCTGACAACCTCAGGAAGCTGAACATCTCCTGTAACAGGAAGACAAACAAGGCTCACAGAGCTCCCAGCCCACATTAAGTCATATGGATGAAAGGAGGAGGTGTGACCTCAAAAGATGACAGCAGTGGCTATCGCTCCTGCAAAATTTGTATAGATTATTTTAGGATGCACATCAATTCAAATTTGTCATCTCATTTGCCTAATGGCACTTTATTCAGTAACTAAACAAACTATTTCTGCTAGCACTGGTTACCTTCATGTTAATTATTACCTTTCAGTTTTGAGGGTAGCAAAATAAAGCTTTTTTCCTTGTTTTTCCCCCCAGAGGTTTTTATATGCATCTTCCCTTAGCCACAGTACCCGGAATGTTTACTAACTCAAAATTGTGGGTGGGCAGGCACTGCAAGGGGCTCTCCAGTCCCCATCCTTGGAGGTGTTCAAGGAATGGCTGGATGTGGCACTCAGGGCCCTGGTCTGGCTGACAAGGGCTCGTTGGGCTAAGTGCTCTGGTCTAGCTCTGGGGATTGGTCACAGGTTCAACTGGATGATTCTGGAGGTCTTTTCCAAACTGAATGATACTGTGATTCTAAAACCTCTCTAGGAAGCCACGCTTTTAATCCACCCCAGGTGCATGGAAAGGGCAGAGGGGTAAGTCCCATTACCAGGCTGGACTAAAATAATTTCAGCTCTTGTCAAAACAAAGCACTTTGCATATCCTCAGGAAAAAATATTGTATTTTAAACAAAAATTATGCAAATGCGGAATACATTGTTTGCCATAAGCTTCAAATATGCTATTCTGTAAGTATATACTTCAAATATACTATTCTAGACCTGGAAATGGATATGGGCATGCCAGGAATAACTGTATTTAAAGACGTGTTCTCCAGCAGTGCTCCTGTTCGTGAATGTCTGATCCCAGGAACAACAGGGATTAGAGCTCAGGGATGAGCATTCCATCCCAAAATCAGGACTGTTTCCAGATACTGGTAATTTAAAAAGAAGGTTAAAAGTGGCTATATCAAAAGTGAAATTCTAAGTGAGAGAAAGAGTTTCACCTTAAGGCCAGACCTATATCAGGTGGAAAAGTATGTTTTTAATGCACAGGCAGTGAAGACTTTTATTAATATCTTGGTTAAGCATCACAGCACAAAGGAACAGCTGAGAAAGAGTAAAATTAAAATCACCCTCCTAATTAAGTTGGAATCAGAACACCTGGGAAGGGGATGTTTTGAAATGTTCACCTGGATGAAATCCAAACAACCTTAGGGTATGGAATGAAACATGTTATCTCAATCAACACAATTTTTGATGACTGCAAGTCTGAAGTCGTATAGGGTTTTTTGCATAGGAATTGGTTCCAAGTCAGTTATATAAGTGTTATCCAGCAATGTATGGAACCATTGGATCTGAGGAGTTCTGCAGACAGGCTTGTCTCACTCCTGCCACCATGATCATTTTAATTGTCTAGATTCTGATGCTGTGTATAAGTTCTTTATTTCACACTGATCTTGCACTGCCTTGTGCTGAGGAGGACTTCAAAGCAATTGACAAACACTAAAATATTCCAGTCCAAGGATAAGTAGAGCATCCAAATCATTGCAATGTAAATCTTCATGGGGCTGCATAGACTTGTTTGGGAACAGGTAACAAATCACCTGATATGAAAATATTGCATGCTCAGTGGGTGTAGCACACAGAAAGGGATGTAACCTGATTACCTGGTAATTCCTGCTGTGCTTTGCATTTGTTGGGGGCTTTTTCCCTGAGCAGCATTACTCACGGTCCTGCCTTTACTCATTTACATTTATTAGTGCTGCAGAGCAGGGAGCAAGGAGCCTTGGGCAAGGGGCCCAGCATTCCTACTGCTCAAGTATAATAGAAATTATCTACATGTAAATATTTCCCCTCCTTCCTACCCTCCAGAAAGTCTATAAACACCTAAAATCCCCAGGAGCTAAGTTGCAACACTTCAGAATTATTCTGTGTGGAACAATCCATATTTGATGTATCTGAGCAGGAGCTCCAGCCTTTCACATGAGTTCAGCCACTGGAAGTTCATGAGGTCTCACTTGCCACATCCACACTTCCATTCCCAGCCACCCTACATGGGCCTGACCCCGGATGAGCCCAGTTCATGGAGTCCAGGAGAGAGGGTGGAGGAGTGTGTTTGTGGTGAGAGGAGCCACAGGGAGCTATTTGCATGGCAGCTCTGCCCATTCCCAAGGAAATCGAGTCAAGAGGAAACACAGGTATTGCACAGTCAGGTGTTCTTTCCTCAGGAAAAGCTGGACCCCTTACAGTACTGCAGGAACAGAAAAGCTCCCTGGAATGGCAGGGAATTGTGATTCCCACCAGCCCTGCCACCAGCTGCTGGCCTGTGCACCACTGATGGCCCGTCCCAAGGCTGTGACAGCCTTTGTGATGGCTGGAACCAGTCACATGCAGGAACTGCCAATGCCTCAAAGAAGCACCAGCCCAAAATTAGCTGCGCAGACAGAGCTCTGTGCTGGTGACATAAACCCTGCTATTTTCACCCAAACCTGGCCTCCAGCCCACTGGCCCTAGGTTGCTGGCAACTCTCTCCAAAACAATCCCTGGAAGAATGCCATCTGAAACAAAACCCCAAAATAACACACACTGCCTGAATGCTGCAAAGCCCTCATTTACTTAATGAACTCTCTCCAAGAAGCACACAGAGGCACCAGCACAGAGTTTCCACAGCTGCTGGAACCAGACAGGCTGATTGTTTTCTGTTGGGCTTGTATGATTTATCTTCTTACACCAGGGGTCTGGATGAAAAATATATCCCAAAGTATAGTCAGAACCACCTCTGGATAAACATAAAAAATAGTGGAAGAGAGTCACATTGATATTAAATCAAATTTACAACTGTTCCACAAAGAAACACCATCAAAACTCATTATATAGAATGAGTTCTGTGACAGACAATAATAAGAACCATAAATTCACACACTTTATTTGTAAAAACAGTAGTTCAGCTAGACATGAGTTAGTCCTTAAATTGGACACTTAAGTTCCTTGAACAATCTTGTGTGAGAACACATCCCCTTGGGAATCATGGCTGGACTTGATGGTCTCCAAGGTCTTTTCCAGCCTTAAGGATCCTGTGATCCCCAGTTCTGTTCTTTGCAAAAGGCTATTTCTGCAAGCACAAGGCGCAGGTGGCTGGCTTCAGGTTCCCCAAGACATCCAAATGGAAACGATAAATGGATGGTGTTCCTGAAGAGGGATGACTGACACAGTTCCAGCACCAAAAAGAAATATGGGATGTTTTTCCTAGCAGATATAAACTCTCTGGGCTGTGGGTCTGATCTCTTACAGCCACTGCAGGGCTTGAAGATCCTTAATTATTTTCTATGTCTGTAATTTCGATCATTATATGTTTTCCCCTAACTGCGTATTCTAGGGAGAAGAGTCAAAGCCAGCAAGGTTTTGTCTCCTGATGAGCATCTCCAGGGCACAGTTTCCCTCAGAGGCTGGATTTTAAGCCCACTGAGCTGGCCAGGTTTTTATGTCATTGCATAATTGGCTGTCTCAAAAAGCAGAAAAGCATTTGAACAGTTTCCAGATGATTTGCCTTTGCTTAGAGTCATATGTCTTGGCAAGACATAATATGATGTGATGTCTCCTTCCCAATCATCTAATTTCACTTTGAATAAATAAGGAATTTCTCCAGTTTGTCTCTCCTGAGATGTACATTGTCTTGATCTTGTTGTGACCTGAGTAGTTTAACTCATAGTATTTCTTCAAGTTCTTCCAATTCCAACTGGTAACTACAAATAATTTGAGTTTGTGGAGGCCTATTATGGAAAAGGATCATGGGGCACAGGGCACAGTTTTAATCTGGTCACTGAGTCCTCTTCCCTCACCAGTAACCAGCTCATTCAATATAATTTCATCCCTTTTATTTCTTAACTTCTTCCTTTTTCTAAATGTTTTATTTTTTTATTGTAAAGTTATTTTGGGAGTGTGGCAAAGTGACAAGCCATTGGAAAACAGTCCCGATTTAATTCTGGAAGTGAAGATGAGTAGAGAGGAGCCTTGAGAGTTTGGGTATGCTGCAGGGGGCAGAGCCTGCTGCAGGAGCCTCCCCACCCTGGTGCAAGCCACAGCCATAACTTGTGCAGGCACTGTGCATCCCAAGGGCTGCCACAGGAGCTATGTCATGGAACATTCTTCTCTGGCTGACACCAGATGACTCCAGCCTCCAGCTGGGAAGAGCTAGAGTCAGTTTTAAGGAACTCAGCATCTCAGTATCAATATCTGAATCCTCTCTAAGCCCCAGGGAAGAGCCTAGGGGTACCTTGGTGGCACCTTCCCCGTCGGCACCGAGGGAAGGGGTCACAACAAGGAGCTGCAGAGCGGAGCTTCCCCCTTCTCAAAGCACTGGATGTCATTGCTCTGGGGAGACCTTAGAGCCCTCTCCAGTGCCTAAAGGGGCTCCAGGAGAGCTGGAGAGTGACTTGGGACAAGGGACGGAGTAACAGGACACAGGGAATGGCTTCCCACTGCCAGAGGGCAGGGTGAGATGGGATACTGGGGAGAAATCCTTCCCTGCGTGGGTGGAGAGGCCCTGGCACAGGGTGCCCAGAGAAGCTGTGGCTGCCCCTGGATCTCTGGCAGTGTCCCAGGCCAGGCTGGATGGGGCTTGGAACAGCCTGGGACAGTGGGAGGTGTCCTTGCCCATGGCAGGGGTGGCACTGGATGGGCTTTAAGGTTCCTTCCAGCCCAAACCATTCTGGGATTCAGTGATTACATGAAACCATGAATTCACAGACAACCTTACAAAACCCTACAGAGCAGAACTTACTGGATGGAAAAGCAGTTTTTGCACTGTTGTAAAACGATCTGGTAAATGCTCTTGTAGGAAAAAAAAAAAAATCTTATTTGTAGAAGTAAAGTATCCTTTCTTTAAACTGGATGAAAAATGGGGTTAATGAATAAAGCTAAATAAACTTTAGTATCCAAAGGCATGCTTTATGTAAGAAAGCATTACAGTGAAACAATTTTCCACTCAGCAAAACCCACTTCAGTTTCCCTTATCCAGTTTAATGTCCATGTGCTGGAAGCAAAGGAAAAATCCAGATGATTGTATTTGCACAACAAAAGAGCGTGAGGCTGGATGACAGATTTCACTAGAACTTAAGCAGGAAGTTGCTAAAAGAAAATTCCAGCATCTGCATTGAGGAGTGAAGTATTTGGAAATCTCTCTAAGGAGGGTTTTCTGTGTACGTTTCCCACAGCAAGTTATCATTTTGATATACAATGCTTACTAAAAATGGCACAACAGAAGCAATTACCTTAATGTGAGTTGCAGCTGGTAACCAAAAGCAGAAAAAATGTCAGCTGACGTTTCTTTATGTAAAGCAGTTACAAAATCTCCTGACGTATTTCAGAGCTGTGATCAAATGTCCACATCGGAAACGCAGAGAGGCTGCGTGAGGAAAAACAGGGGCTCTGCAAAAAATCCCAGGATCACGGGACAGGGGGATTTCACAGCTTAACTTAAGAAACAATTGCCAATACCAATTGCCAATTAAAAAAACATCCTTCTCTTCAGTCAAGGAACAACGAAAAATATTTTCCATTTCTATAGGTTATGTAGGAAAAAAAAAAAATCCCATAGATGAGTGTATCCAAACAAAGTCTCTGAAAAATTATTTGAAATTTTTTTTAAGAAATTTAAATAAATCCACAGGTCTAATCCAGAGTGTGGCTGCCAAAATCTTATGTTTATCTAATAGTTCATGTTTATGGCCTTCCCGTTTAAATTCACCATGAAAAGGAAATAAAAGTCTTGTGACCTAAAAAAAAGACAGCAGATTGCAGCTAGGATGAAATTTTCAAACAGCCTCTGCCTCAAACTACCATATGGGATAAAAATGTTGTGCTTCATCCTCCATTCATCTACACTCCCTGGAAAAAGCTTATCCTATAGAGCTTCAAGCTGAGTTTAAGTCATTTAGGGCTTGTTTGTCAGGAACTAGTCAGGCAGGACTGAAGTTGTGACTACCAAGATCGCCAATGAGGAAAAGAATCATTTAATCCACCTCACCTGAACAAACAAAACACAGTTCTGAATGCCATTTCTGCAGGGGCTTCATTCATTCCCTTCCATTTAAAGTCCTGGGGATTCAGTGTCTGGGCACCTCCCAGAGAAAGAGCTCAGCCTTGCTTTGGATTGGGTGGAGATCCACATTTAAGCTGAGCAAAAAGGAGCAATTGTTGTGTTTTCTTCCTCTCTGGTTTGATAACAAACTGATGTGTATCATGTCCCAAGCAGTGTGCAGATGTCCTGTAGTCATGAAATCCTACAGGTATCTGGCAAAGAATTTGCAAAGCAACAGACCCAGGAGAAACCTGGCCACCACACAGCCCTGTACATTTGTGTACATGAGATGTCTCATTTCACATCTCATCTCTGCAGGTAAATCTAATGTAAAGTCACTCTTCTCACCTGTTTCATTACAGCCTTTGACTCATAACTGAGTCTGTCAAGAATGCCAGGGAATTGAAACAAGAACTCAGAGACATTATTAAAAACAGAGCCTTGGAAAGGGTCTATTGAGCATATGTGCAGATGTTAATGATAAAATAAAATCTATCATATTGGAAAGCATTCCTCAGAACTCTTACTGGCTTGCAAATAAAGCACAAGCTGTGGATTTATGTCCTTTTCCAGCAGCTGAAGTCCAAAGGGAAACTACTCTAAATGGGTGAAAAAAGGGGGGGCTCAAACTTGCCTAAGTCAGATGTAGATTTTTGTGCCACCCACCTATTTTTTTTGTACATTTAAAAAAATATAATTCCAGGAGTAAAACAACCCAAACTGAAGCTGATTTGGATAATAAGGTATGGTCCATTTCCCTACACAATGACTAATGTCCACAGGTACCCCCCTGAGGTGAGCTCCCAGTTCACCTTCCCATTCCCAGTCCCCCTGGAACAGGTGTGTGCCAGCAGCCCCAGCCCATGCACAAACATTTCTTGCCAATCCATGGGATTTCTCCTGAGGGCAAGGCAGACCAGCTCCCAGCTCTCACACCCTTGACATTCATACGTAGTTTTACCTGGAATTGATTTATGTTCCGAACAACTCCAAAATTGCAGTAGCCTGGAAACCTCATAAACAAGGCACCTTTTTACTGTGAAATTCCTGGGGAAAACAAGCTCTTTTGCCTCCTAACCAGGAAATGAGCACTTTTGTTTTCCAGCACAACCCAGAGTGCCAATGAAACTGGGACCCAAGTGACCAGAGTGCTCTGTGAAGACACATCAGGAAGAGACAGAGAAGTGCCGCCCAGTTGCCTGGCCAGGGTGATCCTGTGAAAGCACAAAGCAATTTCATAATCAGACCCTTCTGTTAAGAGAGTTCTAACACTACAAAAGGCACAAACAGTCGCTTAAAGACACCAGCTTCCCCTGGAGGTCCTTCTGTTCTCGAGAACATTTTCAGAACATCCAGGATTGTTACTGTATCTGTGTCCCATCAGCCTCGGAGTGTGCTTGCTTCGGAACAACATATCCAAACTGACAGCAAATTTCAGATTGAGCTCCTTCTGCGAAAAAAGAGCAGGAAAAAGGCACAGAGCAAATGAAACTGATTCACATCCCAGGAAACTACTGCGCTATAAAATAGGAGATGCCACAGTCACAAAGGGAAGGAAAATATTTCAAACCCTTTAAAAGGCTCAACTATAAATTCAGTGCTAGTTCAGTTCTGTTCAGCTGAGCCATTGCAAATTGGAGAAGCAACAGTGCTGAGAGACAATGTTTTCCCTGCTGCCACTCCATCTCCCCTTCTTTTGGTGGTATTACTGAAGCATGTCAATCCTTACGGGTCACCGCATCCTCTGTCTTGAACCCTTGTCTTGGGAAGGTGTGAATTTATGCAGTTAAACCTAAAATAGAAATAGGAAGAGCTTCAGGGAATTGCCTCCTCAAGAAATGTCAGCAAATGCAAAAAGGCTGAGGTTGACAAAGGTTCTCTTTTCCACAGGCTGCTCTCACCTGGACCAAAGGGTACTTCAAGTCACAGAGAGAAAAATAACACTAATTCTTAGCAAAGATGGTTTATGTGCTAAAAACGAGAAGAGCACTTAGTTGATGCATAAAATCTCCACCTGGTGGTGAATCTGGCCACAGCAAACTTCCATTTGTAAAATTCCCCCTCCAACATATAACTAGTTATTTACCTTTGGCAATCCCAAGGCAACAAATGGGCAGGACAGCCTTCAGAGAAGCAGCACTGTTGTGTCTCCCTGATTTTTCATTATTTTGGAAAGCTGAACAATCCCTTCAATTCTACTGCAGCTGACAGGCAAACAAGTGACCTTCCCCAGCCAAAATCAAACTCAAGAGAGCTCACATCACACTGTGGGTTGGGTGGAAGGTGAGGGGCACTGACTGGTTTTCCAGCTGCAGAAGTACTACTTCCCAAGGGGAAACATCCTCTCCAAAGGCTGGAGATCTGCCCTGTTTCTTGGTTTATATATTGGTTAATTATAATTACTGAAAACTTTAAGCATCCTCAGTTATCTATATCTCCAGGGTCCTCTAAATCATAGCATACAATACCTTTGCATTATCATTTTAGGGGCGAGTGTCTGGCTGCACAAAATTACTTCAGTTTTCCCCTTAATGTTGCTGGTTCTACACTCTAGAAACATTTTCCTATGCACTTTATTAAAATACAATGTCTCACTTGCCTGCTGTTTGCAGTAAAGTCTTATCATGTGACACCATCCACAAAAGCTTTGTGAGATGGAACAAAATCAGTGTGAGATGGACATATGAAATACATGAAAATGTGTGTAGACCCTTGATCTATGCTGCTGTGCATACTATAGCCTGATCCACTGGATAACCAACATTCCATAATTAATTGATTTGGCTTATGCAGGAACAAAATATCACCTTTTTTACATTTGATAAGACTGAGCAAGACGTGACTGTGGCCCCAGCCTCCAGTGGCCCCAGGTTCAGCTGGAAACAGGCTGCTGACAGCCACCCTCTGCTTCAGTGTATGACCTGCTTCAGCCTATGCAGCCTGTGGTTTCTGCATGCAAATGTATAAAGAAATATTATCTGCCTTCTCTTGATTATGCAGCCCTTCAAGTACCAGTCCTAAAACATCCAGGAAGACCCACTACTGATGTACACAAATTACTCACTGACCACAAGACACTTCGGGGCCAAAAATAAGATTATGTTTAAATCAGCCTGAATCCACTTTCTGTCCAGTCACTGATTTGCAATTCAAACACCATCAGCCTCATAAGCTATCTTTGTTGAAGCCACTATGGGGTTTTGGTGTTTAATGCTGACCTCGAGGGAGAAAGTGCAGCTTCACACTGCACGGTTGCACAACTACATGACATCCTCCAGCTTTCATTGTCATTTGTCACGCAACAGGGACTAAAAATAGTAGCAAAGTATTCTAATTAATAAAAAATAATCCATGACCAAAAGATAAAGTAGTCTCAAAGAAATGAGGGAAAATCTTTTTACAGTGCAACTATGCAGTNGGTGAACTTAAAGGAAAAGCGCTATGGAAAAAGCCACTGTTTATTTCAAAAATGCCTAATAACAGGATTTGGTCTCGTGAGACACACTAAATTCCCTAAAACTAAAAACAAATTCCCTCCAGCATTCCTTCCTTCCTGCTCTGCGTGGCACTTCGCAGCGCGAGTGCTCTGCAGCCTGTGTGTGACTGCAGCCCTCCGACCTCCTGCTTAACGAATTAAATAAATAGTAACCCGTCAATCAGCGGAACCCCGCGTTGGCAGGAGCTCGGCGTGTCTCAATGCCAGCCCCGTGCCATCCCCTCAGCCGATGACAGGCCGTCCCTCACACCTGCGTCGAGCGGGGCCAGGCCGGGGCGGGCCGGGGCGGGCCGGGGCGGGAAGGGAAGAGAAATTCCCTGCTCGGTTCGTGCTTCCGGCCAGTGACTCAGCCGGGCTCCGCTCGGCGCTGCCATAAATACGGGATGTGCAGCAGGGGCCGGCACTTGGAGCTGCCGAGCCAACCCAGCCCAGCCCAGCACCGCCATGCCGCTGCTGCCGCCCCTGGCCCTGCTGGCCGCGCTCCTGGCCGCCGGCCGCGCCGGTGAGTCCGCCCGCGCTCCGGATTAACGCACGCTTTTGCTTTTCTGCTTTTCGTGCTCCTCGCTCTCCTGCCATTTCTCTGGTGTGTATGGGTGCCAGGCCCCCGCTGGCCTGTGAGGGATGATCTCCCCTTCTGAGCGGGGTGACTGCTGGCAGCAAAGAGGCGAATTCTTGCGCTTTTAGAAGCTGCGCCCTGGTAGCCCAGAGGTTACCGTGGGTAGATGGTCTCTGTGATGCCTTCCTGATCAGCGTTATTCTCCAGGAGTGTTCTCGTTCGTTGTATAAAGTCCGGGGAGGGTGGGAGTGTATTGCAGAGATGCTAACCCGAGCTCTGGTTCCCCCGCAGCCAACCCTTGCTGCTCGAACCCTTGTCAGAACAGAGGCGTCTGCATGACCGCGGGGCCTGATCGCTATGAGTGTGACTGCACCAGGACAGGCTACTACGGGCAGAACTGCACCACACGTGAGTATCCCACAACCCTCTCCGTGGAAATGAAATACATAATCCAATTCCATCATTGCAGGTTATCCTCTGTAAGTTAAATAATAATAACCTTCCCATTGTCACTCATAGCGGAATTCTTCACATGGCTGAGGCTAGCACTGAAACCATCACCGAACACTGTCCACTACATCCTCACCCACTTCCAAGGAGTCTGGAATGTCATCAACAACATTCCCTTCTTACGGGACGCTATTATGAGATACGTACTAACATGTAAGTGTGAATTGTGCCTTCCAGTCCTCTTAAAGCTTTCTCCAGAATACTGCACTGAATTGATCTATCTACAAAGCAAGCAGCCTAAATTGCACTAAAGTTAAAACAGCGAAATTTAAGACTTCTGCATGATGCAGGCTTGTATGAAATATGCTGAAGTGCAGCTTGGTTCTGCTTTCTGCAAGAGTCCAGGACTTTGCTGACATGAACTTAGCACCCAATTGCTCATGTTAATAGTGAGATCCAGCTGATCAGCCAGGATCCAGTCCTGTTACTCAGTAACTGTAATCATATTTAACATCAGTAGCTGATATGTGTGGAATTTACAACTGCTGCCAAATATATGGAAAAGATCCTGCTTTGTGATTTACTTTTTGAGACTAAAATGCAGTTAAAAATAACCAAATATTTATTTGTCTTTCAGCAAGGTCACACTTGATTGACAGCCCACCAACTTACAATAGTGACTACAGTTACAAAAGCTGGGAAGCTTATTCCAATCTTTCCTACTACACAAGAAGCCTTCCACCAGTAGGACTTGACTGCCCAACACCAATGGGTGTTAAAGGTAAGGAATAAACCAGACACATAATGATTGCTTGGTCTTTTATAAGAGGAAAAAATAGGTAGAAGTTCCTATGAGACTGGCTTGTCTGTAGCCTTTTTTTCAGCGTAGTTGACTTTAAGAATAACCATGTTTTGCATCTACTGTTTAAGGATCTAAAAGATACTATTCTGATTCTTGTTATGGAGTTACATGCTAAAAGCAGGGAATTTAGAAATTTCTAATAAAATCAAGAAAACGAGCACGGAAAAGTAGGTATTTCTCCTTGTTTGTGTGCTGCTGTCATTCAATATTCCACTGAAAGTCTTAAGCCTTTTTGTTAGGAATAAACTTCAGTATTGCATGAAGGGTTGTCTTGAGTATCTCCCTGTCTGTTTCTCCCACAGGTAAGAAAGAACTCCCGGATTCGAAGCTGGTTGTGGAGAAGTTTTTGCTGAGGAGAAAGTTTATTCCTGACCCACAAGGCACAAACGTGATGTTCACATTCTTTGCCCAGCACTTCACCCACCAGTTCTTCAAGACAGACCACAAGAGAGGCCCTGCCTTCACCAGAGCACTTGGCCACGGGGTACGGTCACAGCTGGGGAAATGGCTCGTGCTCTTCAGCAGCTGCTGAGCGGCTGGAATGCCATCCTGTGGGTTGCCAGGGGACACAAACACCTGTGTACACACTGTGCCACAATCCCATGGGATTACCCCTTCTGCAACTGCTCCTCAGGCCAAATTGCAGTGCTTGGCGGCATCTCTTCCTGGGTCAGAACCACATGCTTTGCACAAGTGGTCCTGCTTAAAATACCTGCCCAGTGACCTCTTATTATTCCCAAACATCTGCTTTCACTTAAAGCATGTTAGAGTAGTGAGTATCCAAAACTTCTCTGGACTTTGTCAGTTCCAAAGAGCTGTATCCAGCACTAAAGTATTGCTTGTGTGCTGCTAATAGCCTTAGTTAAAAAGAACTTTGAAAGCAGACTTGGATTTAAGATCTTTACCTACAAGATAGGCAGCCTTTGGACAAAGAGTTCTTCACTATAAGCATCACTCCTATGTCCAAACCAAAGCTACAAATTGTGTGTGTATATATAGAAAGCTGTCTGCATAATAGAAAGTTGCTGACACTTTAAACAGAGTCCTTTTAAATTGCCAGTGTAACAACCTCCTCTTATGCAGAGATAGCTCCAGTTGCCAGGAAATAATTTGGCTTCATCTGAAATATCAGTGCATGATACTTACAAGGTAGCGGTAATGTAATTAAAAAGTAAACTTCTAGGGGGTGAACTCCTATTGGTATCCATAGAATTGAGACTTATCCTAAAATAGCAGAAAATGCAGGTTGGCTTCATGTTCAAAATGCTTTTATTTTATAGGTTGACTTGAACCACATTTATGGAGAGACTCTGGAGAGACAACTTAAACTGAGGCTTCGAAAGGATGGAAAGCTAAAATACCAGGTATGTCTTAGCTCAGAATTCCTGCCTTCTTACTGGATGGCATAGATTTCCTAAATTAGTGCTGTGTGAGTGGTGTAGGTGATCTAAAGTGTGAGTCAGAGCTGAGAGAGTCGACAGAGCTTCACCAAAGGATTGTAGCTCACAACTCCTGTTGTTTCCCCCTTGCGCAGATGATCAATGGAGAAATGTACCCGCCAACGGTGCAGGACACGCAGGCAGAGATGCTGTACCCGCCCCACGTGCCTGAGCACCTGCAGTTTTCCGTGGGGCAGGAGGTGTTCGGGCTGGTGCCGGGGCTGATGATGTACGCCACGATCTGGCTGCGTGAGCACAACCGCGTCTGTGACGTGCTCAAGCACCAGCACCCTGACTGGGATGATGAGCAGCTCTTCCAGACCACCCGCCTCATACTGATAGGTGAGAGCCCCTGCTGCTGTGTGCAGCTCCAGCTCGGGCCTGCATGGCTGGAGTGAGGGGAAAGCTATCCCGTAAACTGGGGTATGAGTGGCTCCTTCACGACCTGTTGCTGCGGTTGTGTTGAGGTGCAGCTTCCCCCCAGCTCTGCTGAAGACAGAACTGAAGAAAACTCAGGGATACGCAGTTCCCTTTTCTGAGGGAAGCAGAACTAAGAGCAGTGAAAAGACAGGAAGCTCAGATTCCTTTCTCAGAGAAAGCCTGTGAAGCTTTATGACCTCAGGCTCCCTGATCTGGAGCTTTGGGTTTTTCTCCCTAGGGTTGGGTCAGCTCAGGTATGCTTTAAAAGAAAGGCTGTGATTAAGTCTGAAGTTCAGAGGGTTATGTAAAATGTAACTCTGCATAGTTCTGTCTAATTGTATGCCCAGTGGTATTTCATCTTACGTAAATGGTGATGTGCTCTAAGCTGGAAAAAACCTTGCCCCAATTGAAACTATAAATCAAGACAATTGTATTATGTAGTTCAGAAGCTGAGATTTGCTTTCAGACATCAGCTTTCTTCATTTTCCCCACCCTCTATCCTAGAGATATTGTATAACTGAACACAGTGTAAATACTGGTATGTGCTGTTCTTTGGAGGGTGCAAGGAAGTATGTCTTGGGAGAGGGGAAAACAGGCTGTAGAAAACACCTCACTACCTACAGCCCAGAACCCTTGGGATCTGAAGTACTGAAGTACCCCTTAGTCCCATAAAATGCATTAATTGCTTTCTAGGAGAGGTTACAGAAAAGTGTTTGTTGTCCTCATCACTGTAGTATATTTTGGAACAGTTCATAAATGGTGTTTTCCCTGCCACTGAGGAGAAGCAGTGCCAGCATTCTCTCCTGTTCGTTTGTCCAACAGGAGAAACAATCAAGATTGTTATAGAAGACTATGTGCAGCACCTGAGTGGGTACCACTTCAAGCTGAAGTTTGACCCCGAGCTGCTGTTCAACCAGAGGTTCCAGTACCAGAACCGCATCGCAGCTGAGTTCAACACTCTGTACCACTGGCACCCACTGCTGCCCGACACCTTCCACATCCATGACCAGGAGTACACCTTCCAGCAGTTCCTCTACAACAACTCCATCATGCTAGAGCACGGCCTCTCCCATATGGTCAAATCTTTCTCCAAGCAAAGTGCTGGCAGGGTAGGTCCTTCTTCAAGTTGATGGTGAACAGATAGAGGTGTGAGCTGGGGGTGGGACAAGGGAATGGGATAAAGCTGTTCAAAACTAATCACTGGAAAGGCACAACTTCCTTGTGACTCATATCAGCAGATCTTCTAGCTTCTCCTCTTTCATGAACAGGTTGCTGGTGGGAAGAATGTTCCTGCTGCAGTACAGAAAGTGGCAAAGGCCTCGATTGACCAAAGCAGGCAGATGAGGTACCAGTCCTTGAATGAGTACAGGAAACGCTTCATGCTGAAACCGTTCCGATCCTTTGAAGAGCTTACAGGTAACAGTCCTCACTCTTCCCAGCAAATTGTCTTAAAATGCCCACAGTGTCCTGCAGTGTCATTACAGGGCTTGAGCAGGACTGTCTTGTACAGAAAATGGGATTTTTCCACTTACAATTTTTACTCGTTGCAGGAGAAAAAGAGATGGCAGCAGAGCTGGAGGAGCTGTATGGGGACATCGATGCCATGGAGCTGTACCCAGGCCTGCTGGTGGAGAAGCCCCGGCCCAGGGCCATCTTTGGCGAGACCATGGTGGAGATGGGGGCACCATTCTCCCTGAAGGGGCTGATGGGCAATGCCATCTGCTCCCCCGAGTACTGGAAGCCCAGCACCTTTGGGGGCGAGGTGGGCTTTGACATTGTCAACACAGCCTCCCTGCAGAAGCTCATCTGCAACAATGTGAAGGGCTGTCCCTTCACTGCCTTCCACATCCTGCCTCCCGAGCCCACCGAGGCCACGATTAACGTTAGTACTTCAAAAGCTTCCATGGAAGATATCAACCCCACACTCCTGCTGAAAGAGCGTTCTGCTGAGCTGTAGAAATCCAGCTATCTATCTATTTATTTATTTATTTAACTGTGTTATTTATTCTATTTATGGCTTAGTATTTAAAAAACCAACTTGAGCATCTTCATTGTGGGGGTTGCCTTAAATTCATTACTGAGGTAAGGCATCCATTTACAAAAGGGATTTTCTGTGTTTCAGCTTGACAGTAGTGAATCCCTTGTTTAAAATCTTCTGTAACAGAACGATGTATTCCAAAGTGGATAAAGGTTCCCCCTTCTTTTTACTATTGTTTTAATACTTGATGAAGGGGAGTGGTGCTGATTCTGTCTGGCAGTTTTCATAGGCCTCATAACACTACAAAAGGAACTTACTTTCTCAGCAACTTGAAAGCAGGTGTTGACCTAAAAGTACAAGAAAAAAATCTGACTTAATGAAAACTGCCAGAAGAGATCGCGAATTTCATATGAGCACTCAAAAATCAACAAAAAAACCCCCAAAAAAACCAAAAACAAAACAAACAAAAAAACCCCTTGAGACTTCTTTATGTAAGGTCAAAAAATGCATTGCATTTGTTATTGATACTACCTCTCCCTCATTGCAGATAGGGCACTTTGTATAACTTAATGTCTCTTATGTACAAAGACACTTCTGGATTTAAATGAAAGTAAATTATTTTACAACTTTTTTTAAAAATGTTTTTAATGTTTTAAATATTTAAAGTAATTTTTTACAACTTTTTAAAAAATGTTTTTAATGTTTTAAATATTTAAAGAAAACAGTGCTTTTCCTGGATTCTACTTCTGTTTGAAAGAAGTGTGACATGTATTAGTTGTGTAAGGAGGTGAGAATGAGATACTGAGCTTAGCAGTAACTGACTCTCAAGCTGCAATACAAGGCTGCTTGCATTTGGATAGGGCTGCTTTTATTATGTAACTTTGGGGAGGTCTTAAACTTAGCCCAGGACACTGGGACTCTTTTCATAGCTGTAGTTCTCTGGTCTACTTGATAATGTAATTTTAATGTCTGTTACTCTAAGGAGAGGAGGACTGTATAGCTGAAGTTAGGGTGTGGCTGTGGCTTTATGCTCTCAAAACCAGGGGGCCTGTAAACTAAGCAGCTCCGTAAATACTCAGAGAACTGAACACAGAAGAGATTAAGCAGCACTTCCAGGCAGAGGAGATAGCTCTGCCTGTGTGCACAAGCTGTACATGCAATTTGTACTTCTCTTTATTAAGGAGGGGGGAGGACAGATAATGTTTTATTTATAATTTATAAGTGGAGACATTTTAAGTAAGTGGCTTAACCTTCTTTAAAACTGGCCAGCACAAAATCTCCTAGACATACTTGTCCTGATCTAGCAGTAAAATACCTAGTCTCATCTGGGCACATCAGTTACACAGTATCTTGTACACAGGACTTCAGACTTTGCATGTAAGGGTATCTTTTTTTAATTTCTAGAGAGGAAATGTAGAAGATGATCTTCCCATAAAAGCAGCTGGGGAACTATAGGGAAAAAGAAAATGTCACTTCAGACTGGAATAGAGCAGCAACCGGGTATTTGGTGCCCCTGCCCAAAATTCCTTGACTACTTGTGGAAAAGAACTTGAGTTTTCTCTTTCATCTGAACTCTCAAGCACTTGTAGAGGCTTGTGAATTGTACCAGCTTCTAGCAGCAGTGTAGTTTGTCTGTGGCTTCTGTTTCCATGGATTTGTGTAGAGCCAGCCATGCCTCATGCTGGGTAGGTCTGTAATTGTGGCCATGAGCAGCAGAACCAAGCTCTCCTGCAGCCATTGATACCAGTGACTGATCTGGGGTGGTCCTTGGTATGGATGCTGTGGGAGCAAGAAGGGCATTTGTTTTCCTTTTTCCGTTTGAAGCATGAAGAGGGGAAAACCTTCTGTCTCCTGGTACAAAGGTGGTCAGTACTGTATGTGCTAATGAGTGAGCACTGCTTGAACCCTTGTTCCTCATGCAATTGTCCATCAGATCCAGCTCTGGGCACTCTTCAGAGCACCCTTCTGCTATTAACCCAGGAACAGGTTTTGGCTGACAGCCAAAGGGAGGCAAGACTGGACAGATCGAGTTATTTTGGGGTAGGTACAGAGGAATTCCTCCGACCATCTCACTTGAGTTAAGTTACAGGCTGCTTCATCAAGGATTCCTGTGCACTCTGCGTTTTGTACTCCGCAGCCAATAAATGTGGATGTTTGAGATTATTTATTTAAAATTCTGTGAATTGTTTTTCACTTTATTTTTGTAGGACAACAGTGTTGTTAAAATGCAATTGTTTATATAAATAAATTGAAAACATTACCTTGATGGGCACCTTTGTTTGTGGTTTCTTTCAGCAGTGTTTAGTATGGAACAGTTCTTTAACTGATTACATGAAGAATTACAGGGCATTACCAGCAGCACTAAATTCTCTGATGCGTCAAACCCAAGATGCCTGTAGCTTAAGTTGCCCAGATGGAGTTATTTTTTTACCTTTGGGCTCAAGTAGAAAGGGATTTCACTGTTCCATCCCTGGAGGAGCCAGCTCCTCTTATCTTCAGGAGAGATGCCAGCACTGCCCTGGCAGCTTCAAAGGGAAAGTACAGTATTGGAGTTGCTCAACGCTGTCTTGGTGTAACTGACTTCCTTTCCTCTCTTCCCTTTTCCCAGGCTAGAAAAGCCCAGAGCTGTTTCCTTTCATGCTTGGCATCCTCCAGAAGGGGAAACTGGTCTGGGGTGCAAGTGACCACTGGACCACAGCAGGGCTGTGCTTCTTAAAAGCTGGAGCAGGAGCTTGGAAAATGTGTCCCTCTCTTGCAGTAAGCACCTTCAAGGCCACCCAGCCTCTTCCCTGCATTTTCACCTCTTGAGAGAAACATGGAGAAGCTGGGAAAGAGACACCCCAAGGGATCACTGTACAGCCTGTCACTCACCACCTGCACCAGCCTCTGACCGAATGTCACCTCAGTCCCCCTCGATCATCCTGCTGCTGACTGTCCCTAGTATTCCCCTATCCCAATATTTGTGCCCTGTCCTCTCACAGCCTCTGCCTAGAAAACCAACCCCAGAGCCACAGCATTTCACCTTCCTTTCAGCCACCCAAAGTCATCTTCGGTCCAAGCTCATCCCAGTGCCCCACAGGTCAATATTCCCAACAACTCTCCAGCCCTGAGACTGACAGTTTTCCCTCTGCTTTGGAGGTCGATTCCATCTCCATAGATGTGCAGTTCCTTTGCATTCTTTTTGTACCCAGGCACCTAAACACCTCCAGTAATTCTCCTCACCCCTCAGTCCTCATCACTTCAGTGACCATCTTCAGCCCCAAAAAGGCAATGTCCTGAGGATCCTTGCAAAAGCATCACTTCAGTGCCTCTCCAGGCTGTGGGTGAATGGGGTCTGTGGTGCAGACCATGTGGGGCTTTTTTCCTTTGACACCCAGTCAGCTCATTGTCTCCACAGATGAATTGCGATGTCCCTGTTTTGAGGGGAAGCTGAGCAAGGGAGGGGTGAAGACAAGGCCAATAGTTTCAGTGGGAGAGGACAGGCAGCAATCAGGCAGCTGCAGGATCATCCATGGAGGTGTTTTGGGTGACTGCTGCCCTAATTAGGGAAGGGCCAGCCTGGATGGATTTGAGCACAATGGCCGAGATAGTTTGATCAAGGAGGAGCTCCTCCTTCCCTCTCAGCAGAGGCATGTCCTGATGACACAAAAGACAAGAATGTTCCCCAGAGAAAACCTGTCCTGCCAAATTCTTGTTCCCCAGCCTGGGTTGAGGGAACTGTTTCACCCAAGGCAGTGGGATAAAGGAGGGAGGCTCAGCAGGAAGTCTATCCAGGCTCACAAGAGCTCTGCTTTGGGAGTGGGTCACCTCTCATCCCTGCCAAGGGCTTTCCCCAGCATCACTCGATCTCTGCCCACTGCATAGGAATTCCTTACACCTGCTGAGTCGGAGCCCTGCGGGCACCTGACCAGATTGGGTTCTGCACCTGAGCTGAGCTGAGCTGAGCTGAGCTGAGCTGACCTTTAAACAGAGCTCCCAAGGCAGCTGCTTTTCCAGATTCCAGGAGACCTTTCTGTAACAAGTGGCCACAAGAAAACACTCCTTTGGTTTTCAGTATAAATCCAGAAAAGTCAACAGGTGTCTTGTCTGGAGAGAGGGAATGGATCTGTCTCATGTTCCCTGCCTGTTCACAGTCAATGAAATAGGTGAACAGCTCTGGAAAGCTTATTCCAAATCTGTGCTGTTTCCTTTGGAAGACCAGGAAGGAAAACACCTAAATGTTGTAGGAATGTATATATAGGGCAGAAAAGAGCAGGGTGTAGCTCTATGCTCTAAATATGGAAAAGGAGGTAAACTGAGACATCCTACTCCCCTTGCTAAAAGGCATGAAAAGAGCCACGCAAGGGAGAAATGCAGCAATATCCCGAAGGAATATCATAGGGAAAAAACTCTCCTTGGGACGAGCTGATTGCTCCTTTTCCTTTAATCTGGTATTTCAGTTTGCAAGTAACATACTGGGGAGCAACAGGATTGGATTCAATTTGTAATTCTTTCCTCTGATCCTTTTGTTTTTTCCAGTTAGCATAAAATCTATGACTTCTGTGCTTACTTATAGAGTAAGTCCAGATATTTTCATCATTATTGGCAAGACACTGATCACAACCAAAACCAAACCCAACCATATTTTCTTGTCTGAAAATCCTGAGTCCGCACTGAAAATCTCAGCATTCACTTCCAGCCAAAGCTCGAGAAAGCTGAGCCAGAGATGGCCTGGACAAGCTGGGAGCTGAGCACCTTTGGGAGAGGGAACCTATTAAAGCCAGTGAGATCTCACCAGTTTGCCACTGGGAGAGGGCAGAGTACAGAGCACTCTGAATTTGACTCATGCTGGTTACTTTTCATCCAGCGGGTATTCCCCATCAGAGAGAAAGCAAGGCAGGAAAACTCTAAACCTGCAGGAAGAAGGCAAATGATGTTCAAAGCATCTGCTTTCAAACCAACCCACTGCATACCCACTGAGGATCTCTGGATCAATGCCTCATCCCTGGAAGTGTCTGAGGCCAGGCTGGATGGGGCTTGGAGCACCCTGGACACCTGGAAGTGGCAGGAGCGTAGAGATGATCTTTAAGGTCCCTTCCAACCCCAGCCAGTCTAGGTTTCTGTGATTCTGTCTAGGCCATAGCATGGTACATCTACATACTTGAAAATACTTTGCATCTTCTAACCAACTGCAACCCTAATATATACATATATATATTTAATCAACTGCAACCCTAAATTTATTTTTTTTTTAATGTTGAGTTAGTTAACACTTACCAGAAGGGCACTGTCAGAACACAGTGTCACACAACCAGGAGCATCCTGCTTGCAAGTGCCTCAGATCTTTGCTTAATAGAATCACAAAATCAGAAAGGTTGGAAAAGACTCCCAAGATCAAAGTCTCAGCTTGTGCTTCTGTCTCAGGACAAACCCCAAAATCCTTCCAAGGCACTGTGGCAGCTGCATTCCTGCTCTGTATTTTATTTTCTCACAGTAACCAGGTGTAGCCTAGGCTCACTCCATGTGGATGTACGTGTGTGCAAGCATCCCTGTCCAAACATGCCCTGCTGACAGGTAGTTTTAACACCCATTCATTTGCCCCAAAAGCACCGTATTTGCAGTCGACTTTCCTCTGGGAGCACCTAAAACCCTTGAAACACACACACAACCCCCCTGAAAATTGCTGAAAGAGTGAAAGCAATGCCCAGGACACTGAGCAGCTGTGGGGAAGGCCTGTTCCCCAAATGGTCTCATCTTCCTTTCCCCTTTAGAAGATCTACCCAAAGAAATTATTCCATAGACGTTCATCAAGGGAAGACTGTGCAAGCGGCATAGGCTTCAGTTAACATGGATATCCCCAGATTTATGCTGGCAGGTCTTTAGAAGTGGGAGGTGAAACCAAGACCATGAGAAGCACCAGGACTTTGGGGTAAAAACCAGCAAAAGGACCTTTGAATGTGATTTTAAGCAATGAAACTCTCTAATGAGCCATGACAGAGCAAGAAAACACAGCTGTTCTCCAGTAGAGCCAAAACCCTGCCCTGAGAACTGACACAGCTCAGTGTCCTTGCGGTTGTGGCTTTCCAGCCTGTTGCCTAGACAAGATTAATTATTCCTGCCTAACAAATAATGGCAGAGTTTCTAAGTAGCAGTGGTAGGTATTCATTAAAGCAAATCCTGGCTGAGCTGGCACAGAGGTGAAATAGCAGCTCTTACACAAGGCAGGGATGTTCCATGTGGTCATGCCATCACATCCAGAGCTATTACATCCAGAGAGACAGGGAAGGTGAGACCATTCCAACTAAATCAGGGCTGGGATTTTTATAGCATGGAGAATTTCAGTGAAAGCAGGAAAAAAGTAATCATTTTAAAATTAGAAATGGACTGAATTTTCCGAGTGTCCAATGAATTGGTAGAATTTCAGGCAAACTCAGGATGTGTTTCTGGCAGTAGGACAGTGAACCATCTGTTCACTGCCTGATAGGTCAAGTGTTTCAGTGTTTGTCATCATAATTGACCTAGGCTGGATGGGAAAAAAGATTTCCCAACCTGACCATTAAGGGGAAGACCTTTTTATAAATCAAGAAAAGTATTTAACATCATTTCAAAGGGAAGATGGCATTATTATATAGTAAGAAACCTTGGATGTTCTATATAGTCTTCACTTTTGATCAGGAATGGTTTTCATTCTATTATATATTGAATCTCCAGCTCAGTAGGTTGACAAGGATAAAACACTGAACTGAAGCTTGCACGTGTTTTTCCTCAGTCTGAAGAAAGAGCAAGGATGCTTATCTCATTTTGAGGAAAATTTGAGGGGCATATGAACACCATCCATGAAGTTAATGTCTCCCATAACTGCACAACAATTATCAGAAGACTCAAGGAGAGATGAGACTTTGAAAAGTGACTCTGCTTCAGCAGAGCCCAGGGGTTTGGTTTCTGCAACTCTTGGGCACTCTTGAAAGCATCTCTGGAGATTTTCTGTCTGACAGTGAAGTCCACACCTCCCCCAGAGTGCAGGCAGGTTTTCTGGATCACTCAGGAAGGAGGTGCCAAATGTGTAGGGCTTTTCAGTTAAAATATTCCTTTAAATAGAAGAAAAATTAGGGAAGTCAACAGTTCACAGCAAGCCAAGATCAACAGTCTTCCACAGCGGTGTTTTTAAATGCAGCAGCAAAAATAATACAATTTCTCATATGAATTGAGAATAAAATCCCCAGGGCTCCTAATTTTTTAGGAAGTTGATTTCCTCTTTGAAGTCACTTCCTCATTCACACTTTGTTGCAAATATTTCTCATAACTCCCTTTAAATCTTCTTTGCAAATAAGTGAACATTTACCACCATTTTCCTTAATACTTGTTTATTCAACAGCCAGGTCTCCAATGCCTTCAGCGGGCCCATTCGAGGTGGCATTGGTGAAGTGGCACAATTTGCATGACATTGTTGAAAATTATGTTGGAAACATCATTTGCACTTCCAACCCTCCTTCTTCAAAGAATGCAATGGCAAGATAGGTTCAAAGCCCTTTCCCTATGGAATTTGTTATAGACTGAAAATGTGCAGGTGTGATTTGACACAAACCAACGCCTTGGGATGCCCTGTGCTCTGAACCAATCTAAAAAAACCTCTTCTGCAGCTGTGTATCAGATTTAGAACTGACTTCTGAAAAACTCAAGAGCTTGTCTGCATCTCCTGACATTGCAAAAATGGACAGGGAAGCTCTCTAAAAAAGGTTCCTGTGAGATTTCTGTCACTTCTGATTTCAGACATACTACAAGACCAAACTCCAAAATAGAATTTTAATTATTTTTAAAATTTTTTGTCCTCTTCACTTAGAGACCAGGAACCAAAAGACTGATGGAGGAATGATTTCATAATAGTTTGTCTGAGAAAAAAAGTACATTGAGAGAAGGATGTGCTGTTCCCCATCACATTAAATCTGTTTGCTCATTCTCAGCAACTACAAAATTTACTGAGGCAACTGTAAGTCAAGTAAATCATCTTGAGTGACTAATAAAAATTTTATTTATTTGCCTCTAGCTCCATTTTCACAGGAAGATCCTTCCTTTAAATAAGAAGTTACATTACTCGTGAATCAGCACCTAAATGGATAGGCAACATGGAGGTTATGAATAAGGTTCTTTATTATTAAAGGGTCATAAATGCACACACTTTGACAGAGAAATCCATCATTGCCTGACTTGCACAAAGCCAGCCCCACCTTCCATTTCAGAGCCACACTTGATCCTCTTCAAACGAAGATCTTCTTACTCCACAGGTGATGTTTAATCGGAAATAATTTAATGACTGCACACTTTGAGTCCCCTAACAAGTCCCCTCACTGCTTCTCATAACCCTGACAAGGCACAGACTCCAAGGTGCTAAGAAGTAAAGTGCATTTACTTGTAAAACAAGTTCATACAGGTCAATTTTTCTCCAAATTTTTCTTTGTAATTTTATTGTGCTAGTTTTCACCAATCTAAAATCTATCTAAAAGCTTGAAAATGTGAAAATTTGGACTTGGAGCCCACTTTTGTTTTTTTCCAGACAGAACTTTTCCAGTTCTATCCTCAGACTCATTTTTAAAGGAGGAATAAGGGAACAGTTCCCAGGGGAAAGGGAGAGCTGCTTTGTGCTTATTGCTTTTCAGGTAAGAACTGGAGTGTGTCTCCAAATCCAATATTAAAAATTATAATAAACATCTTCCAAGTTTTGATCCTCATAATGTAAAATAATCCTCTGCAGACCATGATAAAGTCTCTTTTGGGCTTCTTGTTTAGTATTTAAACAAGAATGAATACATGTTTAGTACTTAAGTAATAATATAAGAAAAAGAACATTTTTGATTTTGAATAGAATATAACATAGGGATGTTGCAATGAATAAACATAAAGTTTGAAGGAAATACAGACCTATTGAGATAAAGAACTGCACGTCAGGCAATAAACAGCTTCAGATCTATTTCACAATGATATCAGAAATCAGAACAGGTGCAATGAAACCAATTTTAAAATAAATAAATGCATGAATGATAACACGGGAACACAATAGGAAAAATCCATGGGAGGACAGTGCTAAGACTCCCCTGGCTGAGCACAGCATTGAGGAAAGCAATGTGGGGTTTTACTCTCAAATTATTTTTTTCTTTTTTGTAAAAAAATATTTACAATTTCCTTACAATGTCCCTGCATTCCAAAATGAGGATGTGAGGAAGTGAGCCAAATTCTTAACCTTCCCACTAAACACAAAGTCATAGGATCATGGAGTGATTTGGATCTTCTTGTTCTACCCTCCCTGCACTGTTTGCAGACACAAGGATGGAGTTGCTGTGTTCAGATGTCGTGGGCCATGGCCAGTGCTGAGGAAACTCCTTTGGACTCAAGGTGGGCCCTGGATCTCCAACAAAAGCAGGGGAAGTTTATTTTGTTCCTTTAACATTACGCATCTCAAGGAGACTCAGGATGAGTAAGGAACAGATGTGTGGAGCTGCATTCACCCAGAGCTGGAATCCTCTTTTGCCCCCACCCACCATAGCAACAGGAGTTCATTTCCATCTCCTTTGTGCCCTGGGAAGCAAGGAAACATCTCAGCTTGAGCCCATGGAAATTTTCTGACAAATCTGCGTTTTGTTGGAATGTAACACTTTGGAGACCAGCCAAGTTCAACTAAAGTGTCCTTGGGAAGTGTTTCCCAGGTCTAGCAAGGAATGTGTTGCTCAAAATACAGCTGAGGCCTTTCCCCTCCCTTCCATCTGCCAGAGAGAGCAGAGGTTTAATCTCTCTTGGAGGCTCTTGGGCCGGTGCTGGGGATGATGCATCAGTCTTCCACGTAAGTACATTTACTCCCAATAAAATCACAGTTGCAGGGTCGCTCTTTCCCCATCAATTCCTTTCTTTCATTTAAAAAACCCACAACTTTAAGTTTCTATTTATCTTCTGCCATAAAATGGGAATATTTTTGTAGGATGACAGATCTTCTTCTGCCTACCACTAGTCCTGGAACAGAGTTCTTTAGCTCAGTTGGCAGAGCAAGTATCACCTGGACAGTGTATTCCCAGGGCCATGATACTCTAAAAGGAAACAAAAGACCAAAACATGATTGCACCACCTGGATCATATTTCTTCAATTATCACAGGAAAAAAAGGATGTTTAACATGGTACGTATAAGCTGTTTGAGCTTTGAAAGGCTAAGGAAAATTAAGATGTTCAATGCTGCCCTCAAACAAACTGGGACAAAGGAAAAGGTCTCAAAATTCCCCCTATATGCAAAGTGAAGCCATTGTCAAGCACAAAAAGTCATGCTAGACCACAGCAAAAGTGCCTCTGGGAAGCAACCCAAATTTATTTAAATTGGGTAGGGAAAACCCTACCTATTTGTTTGTTCTGACTCTGATGCCAGCCTGGGAAGGCGTGTGAAGACAGAGAGACCAACCCTTTCATACTTTTGAGCCCAACGTGGCGCATCTGATGCATGCCAGGAGGGCAGGACGTGAGGGGTGTGGGCTCTGCTATGGCACCACAGCACCCTCCTCCCCTCCTTCCCAGAGCCTGGTGCAGATCAGAGCCCTGGAACGCTGGGGGGATGCAGCCACAACCCTGGAGTCACCGAGCGGAGCACAGTCACAGAGTGGTCCCCACACAGGGAACAGGGCAGTCTGTGGTCTGACAGGAAAGGAAGACTCAGGCTGCCTCTGGAGTCAGAAAAGATCTCAGAGTTATGAGACGCTTGGGAATATTAACAAAACCCAGCCCTTTGTGTGATGCCATGGCCCTTGGGGTTCCCACCACGGGGCTGTGGGTCCTGGGAACAGCACAGTGGGAGGGTCACCCCAGCACGTCCCAAGTGTAAGGAAACCCCTGGCACCTTCTGTGCACCTCTCAAAGGACATCCCTACAGGACACCACGTTGAGCAACCCAGGGGTTGATGGACACCAGGGAAGAGGGGGACAAGCACAGATAAGAGCCCTGCTGCTGCCTAAAGTCAGCGGGGCTGATCTTGGGTGTCCTGACAGCAAGACTGGCAGTTCAATTGAATTATTTGGAGTTTGACTGCTGCTCCAAGAACCTGGACAAGGGAGGCACCTCCTGGATGAGGGCAGAAAAGCTCCCTGCTCCCTCCTGCTATTTCCAGTGTTTCTTCACTCTTCCCTCTCGTCTAGCAGAGCTCTCTGTAGGCACAAAGACCTGGAGAAGTTTCCTGAAAAGGCTGTGCAGAGCAGACATGCATTTTAATTGCCAGCATTCACTGCTTGGCTCAATGCCTTCAGAAGAGCTCCATGAGCTCACTTGGTTGAGTTCAATACCCATCACCACATTGTGGGGATGAACCCCAGAAGTGCATCCTCTTGGGTGGGGATGTTCTAGAAGAAGGATATGGGAAAGGGCATTGCACTGGGAGCTGCTCTACAACTGCAGGAGGAACATCTCAGGAGTCTTTCCTTAATGGTCTCAAACATCAGCCCTGTGTCATCAGTTCTTCCATCTCTCCCATGCATGCCGTGCTCCATTAATTATCATTATTTATATTCTCATGGTGCCCACAGGTATCCATGGTCCAGAAACAAGAAGTAGCAACACAGACCCTCATGTGAAGGGCTTTCTTTTCAGAAAGACATAACTCAGCAGAGAAACAAAGCATCCAAAGTGTGGTGGCTTTTCTTGTGTAGGAAAAAAAATATCACCAGGAGACAGAGTCAAAGATGGGGCAAAGGAGGAAGAGGAACAGGAATGAAGAAGAGAACGCATAGGAAGAAGAGAAAAAAGGAGATGCTAAGAGCAAAGGAAGGAGGGCAATGGAGGAAGGGGAAGGCTCTGGGCTCAGCAGAGGCATATGAGAGTAGGCAAACAGGCACTGAGCAGAACAGTCAGCAGTGGACATCGCACCGTATCCACACTGCCAGCTTGACAAGGTTGTCAGGGATTGGGGCAGGAAGGGTTGGCAGATATGACGTGGACATTCACCTGTCCCCCAGGAGCTCCAACTGCTCCCACAGAGCTCCAGCTGCCTCCAAGGACAGCCTCCTTGGGCTGGTTTGCCTGGCACATCTGCAGGGCCACCATGGAACTTCCCATCCTCCCTTCAACTCCTTGGCTTTCCAGCTTTTCCCTGCTATTTAAATTCTTTTCCTTTCCCTTTTACAGAAGAGCCCTTGGTTCTGATGGCTTCCCCAAAGAGTTCTGTCTGTCAGGGCTAGCACGGCTCCTTTTGAAAAATCCCAAGAATTTTTTCCCCCTGAGGAAGGAGGCAAACCCACGGCCCACCTTCTGTCTGATCCTTCTCCGGCTGCTTTGTGAATACAACTGAGCTGTGAGTCATAAGACAAAAAAAGAGCCTTTTCTCCCTAGTGTAGTCAGTGGACAGAGCTGTGTACCTGCAGAGGATGATTCAGACTTGGATGTGTAAAACCTTTCAATTTTTGGAAAATTTTCTGAAATCGTCTGAAATAGTGAAGCTCCCTATGGCTGCCTGAATCATCTGTGACTTAGCATGAAAACAGCGGAGGGAGAAATATGGACTGGGGCACTTGGTAGTGACAGAACATGACGAAAATTTCATGGTTCCTCCTTACATTGCATTGAATTACTTCAAAGCTGCACTTCTATGAGCCTTTTGGGTCCCTTCCAACTCAGGGTATTCCATGACTCTATGATTCTACATAATGTGGAATTGTAATTTTCCGGGCTTTTAGAAAGATTTGAATGTATAGAATAACCAAAAAAAGATAAAAATTATGAAGGCAGAAACTGTTTATGTCTTCTCGTGCTGTCACTACCTAGTGTGAAACATTTTATGGGAAGAATAAAGAAGAATAGCATAATAACCTCACTGCAAGCCAGAAGTACTGAGAGATTCCCAATAAAGTGAAATCACTCTGTTTTGCAGCCAAAACACTACAAGATGGGGGTTAGGAAGAAAGACCTTGTGAAAGGCTTAGAGAGCCAGGAGTTGTATCACAGTACTTGGAAAACTTCTCACAGCCCCATCCCTCTTTGTCCAGCTCTGGAGAAGTGGCGTAACACCACTCTTGTTCCAGCACTTTGGAACAGCACCAATGCTTTCTTTTTTCCTGAATTCCTGAACTCTGACATTACCTGATGCTGGTTGGTAGAGAAAGTGTGAGTTCCTGGGAAAGGCAGGGATGCAGATGGATGAGTTTTCCATGTGCTGCTCTGCTCAGTGTGATGCAGTGCAAGGGCAGCACACCCAGACCTGGCTCAGACTCCAAGCAAGGCTTTTTTCCTTCCATCTGAGAAAGAGAAAGCCTTTAGTGACCCAAGCTTATTGTAGCTGCCTGGTAAAATGTAATTTATCTGCTATACTTTTACTCATTATCACCTCTCCTAAAGTACTCTAAATGAGGAGTGCAGTAACACTATAAATCATGTAGAGTATGGACATGTTATAAACTCTATTTAAATCCCAAAAAAAGACTTCTAACAATACCACCTGAAAAGTTTCTGAGAGCAGTGGATTATGCATATAATGTAATTACACGTGTAAATGTCATCCACTGCTCCTGGCCTGTTTTCATTCAATGGATTTCATACATCAATAGCCTGAATTAAGAGCAGCTTCCCCTTCACAACTAATTTCTCTGCCTTCTGTGAATCATCAGTCTCAAATCTTTCTTTGACCAGAAGCAGCAGGGCTGTCCAGCAGACAGCTTAGGTGTGCATAAGCCAGCTTACCACAATAAGTCTGGATCCAAAACCTGAAAAACATTCAAATATTCCTGCTCTCATTCCTGATGGAAAACCTTATTTCACTGGTATTAGTGTGGCATCTGTGTGTTCATCCCACAGGCTGAAATGAAATAATCTATAACTTCTTCTCCATGAGCTTAAATCCCTACAGGAAATACCAAGGACTGGCTAACTTTTGAAATTGATGATAGAGAGGAAACATTCCTTTCAGGATCATCAGGAGAAACCATTAGAGACCTGAAGTAATTTACTCCCAGGCACCAGGACACGGTTCTCCAGGTTCCCTGTCTTCATGAGCAGTGTCTACATGAAGAAGTGCTCTCAGGACAGAACAATCCTTCAGGGCAAAGTTTTGGCAACAGAATTAATTTCTCTAATCAGTTTTGCCTTGCATGCCTGATGGAAATAGGACAAAAACTCACACTGTCACCTGAAGAGACCCAGTCTCGACGTTGGCTGCTGGACAACCTGCAGAGGTAGACAAAAGACCTGTATGGAAGACACATGCCATGGACAAAGTCATGCCAGGTTCTGGATGCCCTGAAAGGGCATCCCCTAGACTCTGGCTTCTCTCATAGAAGTACAAAGACCCAGTTGTCAATTACCCCAGTTCTGCTCCCTTAGCCACTCCTCCCCTGTAATCCCATTAACCCGTCATACTCTGGCCCCTCCTGTGTCCCTGCCCCTGCCTCCACTCCCCTCCACCCCTTGCCTTAAAACCCTGAGATTCTCCACCTGCTGAGGTTCTTCCTCTGTCCTTCCAGTATGTAGATAGGTGTCGAGGTTCACTGCTGTATAGGCATTGACCTCTGCCAATAAATCCTGCTGGGAACCCCCTGAAGAACCCCTCCTGCCTCCATAGCCTTATTTCTACCAGCTGCACATGTGAGTGTGGTAAGGCCCCGCCGCACCGATCGGAGCACCTTCCCCCGTGGAGGTGCTTCCAGGAAAGGTTGCAGTGCAGGGCAGCCTGCGCCTGTGCCGCAACACCAGGACCTGAGACACTTTGATACATAGATTAGATTAGATTAGATTAGATTAGATTAGATTAGATTAGATTAGATTAGATTAGATTAGATCAGTTAGTCAGAGCATGATGCTGATAACTCCAAGGTTTTCAGGTAGATCTATGTACGGCCATTCACTACAGATTAGGACTTGTGGGATCCTTGTGGGTCCCTTCCAACTCAGAATATTTGTGATAATAAAGTTAGTGGGAAATGTGCCATTCTGTGATTATATTATGTATTATATATTATATATTATACATACATTATATTATACTTTTTGGAGAAGAGCAGATGAGAGAAACTGGCTTCTAGGAAACCCAGTCTGGAAGGGCCCTCAGAAAGTCTGTGGTATAACCTGCAGCTCAAAGTAGGTCACCTCTGGGGTCAGCCCAGAGCTTCACCCATGACACAGAAATGAGCAGGTGGCATTTGGAAGGTGACTGGCACTGGAGTAGTCACTGCTCCTCCTGCCCCTGCATGAGGCCTTTTCAGCTCACCTGATGCAATTCTAAAACAAAAGGCTGACATTTTCCACACAACTTGTAAAGCTGTACGACATTTTGTTGCAATGGCAAAGCCCGAAGTATAAATAGGTGTAATAACTAGTTGGATTAATGGAAGAAGGGTCATTGATTAGTAACAATAAATAAATGCAAGTCAGTATGGTCACCCTTATGTTACAGGCCTGGACTGGGAGCACAAGCAAAATCCTGCAAATAAGAATTACTGCCAAGGTAATAGGTAGAGGACCACCAAATTTAAGTGTCTGCAGCCTCAGTTACTTTGCTCTCCTAAAAGCTTTTTCCAAGGCAGGGATTTAAACACCAACACCATCTCCAGACCAGTGCCGTTCAGTGCTTTCCTTCTGCAAGGACATTTGTCTGCTTCTGTCCAAACAGCCCTTCCCTGGATGAGAACAGCCCCAAGACTATATTCCAAGGAAATTCCATTTCTACCACCATGTTATTACAGAATCCACATTAGCTCACACAAAACTTTCACAAATCTGTATTTTTAAGGGCTTAACATGTTCACAAAAGTATTGTTCATGGTGGCAGGCTATAAAACTGTGCAATAACCTGCCAAGGGAAATTTCAGAAAATTTCTCATCTGAGTCATCTCCATCAAAGGCATGAAATAGAGAAAACCTTTGACACAAATTACTGGTTTCTGAGTTGGAAAAATGACCACCTCACCACACATACACCAGTGAAGTAAGGTCTTTCACATCACTTGCTTTTGTTTCTCTGTTGTTGTCCACACTGCTGACTCATTCCTATTGCATGGCTGAGAAAAAAACTTGTCCCATATGGCACGTCAACAACAACTCTTCCAATATGCAGGGAATTCCAACATTTTCAGCATAGTTTGGTGGCAATTCAAAGAAAAATAGGTTTTCAAGAGTTCCTGTACAGTAGAAATTCTCTAAAAAGAGCTTTCATAACTGCTAACATCAGAAATAATTAAATAAGGGTGGCTGGGAGGGATTTCAGCAGCTGTTGATGGATTTCATCATCTTGATTTGGCCATGTACCAGTGATGCAGCTCTCTCATAACAAGACTTGTTACAAAAAAAATGACTTAATTTAAATTTCTATTTGCACTCACGTGCTCACTCACAAATCAAAGAATCCCAGACTGCTTTCTGTTGGAATGACCTTAAAGCTCTTCTAGTTCTACCTTCTGCCATGGGCAGGGATACCAGGTTGCTCCAAGCCCTGTCCAACCCAGCCATTAACACTTCCAGGGATGGGGCAGCCACAGCTTCTTAATTAATTAACCAATTCAATTCTCTATATCTGAGAAGCTAATAAATATGTGCCTAGAAGTATATGAAAACATATAAATTATCTGTCCAAGTGCCCCATACTCACTATAGGAACTAGAACCAAACATCTCTAGGAAGTGCCTCCCTTTAGAGAGGGAAGGTAACAAAGTACAGAAAATTCTTTAATCCTTTAATCTGTTCCATGCTTGAGCATCTCCTTCTTGGCCAGGCTTCGTTTGCATACAATGGAAATCAAACAGTTGGGTACCAAGCAGCAGCACAGGCCTGTTTACTTTGAAAAGGAACTCTGCAAAGCCATGGACCAATATCTTGTGCTCTCCTCAGGTTTTGGTGTTTACTGGGTGGCTCACGCAGTAGGTATGTAAACACGGATTAATCCATTAGATGAGAATGTATACAAATAAATTACTCTATGTCATTAATTTCCCCTTAAACCTGGCATGTTAATGTCACCATGGTCACAGCAAAAATGTCCAGGGATCTGCCCTGGCCTGCAGAATATCAACAACATCATATAATCAGATCAGAGTTAAACTCTGCCTTCCAGAATAAACACTTAAAAAATTTATTTTTTTTTTTCATGTGTAAGCAAAGTTTCTTAGGCTTCTTCATTTCTATAAACATTCATGGCAGCTCTAAATACTCTCACCTGGCAACTCCTGATTCAGTAGCACCACTTACAAGAAAACATTAATCCAAATACCATCTTGGTTATTTGACAGGGTAAAGAGCCAGATGAGAAGCTGAAGACACAGTGCTCCCCCAGTACAGTGAGAAAGCAGAAATTCAAGTGTCACAATGTGCTTTTAGGTCTAAACAGAGAAGGAAATATCTGCCTTGAGACATTTTCTCTGTTCAAAAATGAAAGCAAGTTCTCACAAAAATAGGAAGTCTGGTCTGGGGATGCCGAAGTTCATAGCAGCCTGATCTACACTGAGGTCCAGACTGAGGAGGGACCACAAAGAACTGGGAGCAAGAACAGTCTGCAAAGGAAGGGACTGGGACACACGGCCCAGGCATGCAGGGGTGCCATCAGGAAGGCCACAGCTCAAGGGACTGGATCAAGGGCAGCAAGAAGAGTTAGTAAACCTACATGGGCAGTAAAGCTGGACAAAGAAAATGTGTATGAGTGGGGAAGAGGATTTAGTGACTGTGGATGCAGGTGGGAATTATGGACCTTGTCTACTTTGCCTCACTGTTCACCATGTCTCCATGCTCCAGAGCTTAGAGATGGGGCTCAAGGAGGAGAGGATTCACCTGTGGTGGAAGGGAATTGAGTCAGTGTCTCTCAAGAAACCTTCTCCCATATGTTCCATGGGACCTGATGGGTGGCATCCACTGGTGCCCAGACTGTGGGCTGGTGTCCTTGCAAGACCTGTCCATCATCTTTGGAAGGTCATGGAGATGAGGAAAGGGGTCAGAGAATGGACAAGGCAAATGTCACAAAAGGGTCTGCTCTCTGCAAAAAGATACAGGAGGATGGGGAAACTAAATCCTATCATGGAGTCCCAGAATTCTTTGGGTTGGAATGGACCTTAAAAAGCTCATTAAGTTCCACCCCTGCCATGGGCAGGGGCACCTTCTGNCCCCCCCAGGGAACAATTCCTTCCACGTATTGAACCTAAATTTCCCTTCAGTCAGTTTGAACATGTTCAAAGGATTCAAACAGACCTGAAACTTCTCCCACTATTTCACAATTTTCTTAAGCAATGACAGCAATATAAAAAGTTGAAATGGGAAGAGTGAATTTTGCTTTAATTTTGTTGCCTTCAGGAATTGCATGTTATGTTGCAATTCATTTCACTCTGTAATGCTTTCTGTTACAGTAGCTGGGGTAAATCACCCCCATTTTGTTTATAATGTGCATAAAAACATTCTTCATACATAATATTTCCACAAGCAGCACTGAAAACAGGTGGATTTCATTTAATGCCTTGACCAGTCACTGACGACAATTAAACCGGCCATAAAAAAGTAAATAAAAATACTTTGGCCATCCATGGTTAAAGGAATCTGTTTTCTTTCACATCTTGCCTGGGGCAAGGGGAAAAATATTTAAATCAAGTGATTTTCCTTTAAGGCTCTAGCAAGGACAATAGGAATTATGCAATGAAGCCTCTGAATGTGCAGCTTCCTTAAAACAAACAGTGCAGAATCTTAAAAAGACATGCAGGGGGGAAAAGGGATGTTGTCTCAAGAAGGAAAAGTTCCTATAGTTCCTATTGCCTGGCACAGAGAGGGAAACCATGTCCACAAAGAAGATCTTGGCACTTTTCTCACCTCAACTCTCAGCCATCTGTGTGCTCACTGGCACCTGGCTGAAATTACCTTGGGGGAATTTCTTGCTATTGCTGTTCAAACACAAAACATTTTAGTGTAGTTTTAGTTTTGTTGGAATCCACTCACTGTCTAAGAGACAAGCAGAGAAAGAACAATGGATTTGAGGCCCAGGCCTCAGATGGGTTTGAGGCCCAGACCTCAGATAAGTTTGAGTGTCCCCAGGCTGAGGAAGATTATCAGCTCAGGAATTGATTAGGATCAGGTGTTACAGTGACCATTTGGACATGAGGGCTGACCCTCACTGCTCACTCCAGGCAGGAGGAAGGTACAATGTGCTCCCAGGGCCAGCTCCATCCATGGAGGTTCTCAAGACCCAGCTGGTGCCAGCCTTGAATGATCTGGTCTGACCCAGAACTGACCTGCCTTGAGGGGGATTGGACAGGGACCTCGCTAGGTCACCTCCAGGCCGAGTCATCCAGTGACCCCATGGCACGGACAGGGTGCCCTGTGCATCCATCACTCAGCACTCACAGTGTGTCACCAATCTTTGACACAGCTGACTTCCTGCACTTGTGCAAAGCCATTTCCCTGCAGGATACATGATCCAGGAGCAATATCCTCAGGCTGACTACGCCAGCAGCTTCCTCATGCTTACACAACTGGTGACTTACAAAGAACTATGCACCATCCATCGTTTCAGTTTCCATGAATGAAACACTGGTTTTCATGGATTTACAGCCCTTTCTCATGACCAAACATAGTCACTGGTTGGATGTGTTAACCTATACTGCAATACCCAGTGCTGGTCATGCAGTTATTAGTGGTCTGTTAAGCGTGCATCCATTTTCTGTGCAAATGAGGAAGAAAATATAAAGGCCAGATCCTGCTTTTCAGCTCTGATCCAAACAGTGATCCACATTTCCATTGCTATAACTAGCTTTGTACATGAGCAGGATCTGGGAAACCCTTAAAGCCCATGGAGAAAAAGAAATGCTGAAATTGCAATCCAAAAAATTCGTCTGGTCTCCAAGACCAGAAGGAGCAGCCCCATTTCCAAAGGTCCCTTGGCAGGGACATTACCTGGTCTCACAATGTCCAATGATAACATCCAGGTTGCTCTGCTCCTTTAGCCCTCATGATTTGCTGATAGACAGTGGCTTTGCAATAGCTAAATCCATGGAGAGAAACAGAAATTATTCTGGTTCAATGCTTGAGGAATCCAGATTTTCTGCACACCACACTAAACTCTGGCACCCGTATGTGTTGAGGTTATCGTGGGTCAGCCGAGAGACAAGGAGCAGTCTCTGTGTGTGGTAAAAGTTTTTTATTGCATGGCACAGTCTGTCTCACAAGGGTGAGAAGTTACACTCTATGTTTTTATGCTAAAAGCCTTCTAGGCAGAAGTTGAAGCAGGAGCAGAGGCAGCCAAAGGAGCACAGGCAGCTGAAAGCCAAAGCCCCAATACAATGCATTATAGTCATTAATTATCCAATCAGCTACAAACATGATTCTATTACAATCCTTTTGCACCTATCCTGGTCTAACACAGCTATACAACAATAGTCATCATTTCTTATACAGAGTCTACACACATAGTCTTTCTATCTAACAACACTATGCTATGTTTATGTTATGACTAGAGTTTAGTTAATTTTGTAAAAGGTTATGCTACTGAACTTTAAACTGGACTTTAGGGTTTTTCCATTAATACAGTTTCTTGTTTGCTTAAGGCACTTTAAGGCATATTTCTATTTGCTTAAAACTAATCTACATTCTTACTTCATGTTGGTGTGGCTTTATGTATCTCAGTTTCTGCAAAGGTTTCAAATCAGCCTCTGCATCCCTCTTTGCCTCTAAACTTGTATGCACAGTGTTCTGAGAGATTTCTATTTCATTTCCAGCATGTATGTAGATCCTTGACAGCAGCGTGAGAGGCAAGGAATTGCAGTCACTGGATTCCTGCAGCAATGTCCGTGTGGAAAGTTCATGTGATCCACTTCAGCAGCCAACAGCAGAGGTATTTCTGACCAACAGAAGCAAAAGCCTGGAGGAATGTGTCCCAAAGAGTAACACAGGTGTCTGAGACATCAGGTTGGCTCCAGCAGGTGTTGGAAAAGTGTTTGTGCTCACTGAGCTCCATCATCCACTGCAGATACATTTTGTGAGGGGCTGACCACATTACACCCACAAGTATCACAGAGGCCAGAAACTCTTGCATCCTTTTTCTTTTCTATGGAAAGCTCCCTTGATTGAGTTCATAGTCTTAGGACAGACTAGAAGAACTTGATGAAATTTGATTCCAGCCCCACAATTGCTCACGAGCCCTCAATATCAAGCCCACATAAGGTTGTTATCAAGCTCAAGTTACTCAAGAGAACAAGCTATTCACTGAACTGGTTTGTATCACACCCCTCACTCTGCCTTTCTTCTCAGATCCTTTTATAAAGTGCTGGAAGTGTTTCCTTGTTGATGAACATGTTGTTCTGAACCCGGTGATTGCACTTATTTGGCTTTTCTGAGACTTTGATAAGATACATGGAAGGGTTTCATTTACCCCAAATCTCTCCGTTCATGTGATTCAGTAAGGTCAGTGGATAACGCTGTTCCTAGAGACATTAAAGGCTCTTCCTCCCTAATATCTGCATTTCAATCAAGTTATTCATATCATCAAGTGTTGAACTTGCACAGCAAGTTCTACACACCAGTAAAAGTGCAATAAACCATTTCCCCTGGGTCTGTCCTTAACTAGAGCAGACAGTGTAGGGAAATGAAAGTGATTTGGATCTTTTGAGCAGATTTTGTACCTATTTGTTTGCTGGTGCTTGACAATTATATTAATGTTTGACCAAGGCTGTGTCACTTCAATTTTTCAAATGCTTTATATATGAAGAAGCAGAATAGGCTTGTTTTATTATGAAAATCCTCTCTGTTTCTTAATGCAACTTAGGACCAGTTTTTGAAAATCCTCCACTGTGGATCTGGATTTTGCACCTATCCTGGGCCCTCTCAAAGGAAACCACTGGATGATCAACAGGGTTTGAAGTCCCCCAGCCCTCACACTCTCTTATATACCATGGTTTGCCATTGCACAGAGTTAACATAGTCTCTTCATCCAGCAGGTTATGGAAAGCAACAGCAAATACCTGCCCATTTCCTGTGTCTGGGACCGTGGGACAGGCAAGGGAAAGCTTCCCAAAATCACCCAGCTGATGCAGATTTTAGTGGGATTTTAGAAGAAGAGCGGAAGGTCCATTCATCATCCCTGCTCTCTTCAAACAGGAGTTAAAGATAGTATTTTTATAATTTCGGGGAAATATGAACAGTTCCTGAACAGACTGCATGCAAGCAGTGACTAGCAAAAAGGGGAACGCCTGAATTTCCTGGAGAGGGTTTTTTAGATAGCCAAGGGGCTGATGCAAGATGCCTGAACTTTGCACACACTGCCAGTGCATGATGACAGCTATGCCAAGCACTGTCCTGTGCCTACACATCCACAGGGGCACTTCCTGGGCTGCCTGGGTGTTCCAAGCCTTCCTGTCTCCCAGTGACAAGAGAAAACAGCTGTTTTCATTCACCCTTTAACCTGCTCTATGGGGAGAGGGGTCAGAAGCGTGGGGACTGTCAGGCTCTGCTGGTCAGGGAGCATCATGGTGAGACACAGGGAACAGCACTGCTACCAACCACCAACCAGCCTGGAAAGAGGAGATAGGGCTGAGCTCACCGGGGGCTGCAGCTCCTCTCGAAGGACATCTCTGATCTCTGCTCCCTGTGACAGGGACAGGACCCAGGGAACGGCTGGAGCTGGGCCAGAGCAGGGTCAGGCTGGATCTCAGGGAAAGATTCTTCCCCCAGAGGGTGCTGAGCACTGCCCAGACTCCCCAGGGAATGGGCACGGCCCCGAGGCTGCCAGAGCTCCAGGAGGGTTTGGACAGCACTGCCAGGGACACCCACTGCCAGGGTGGGATTGTTAGGATGTCTGTGCAGGGCCAGGCATCAGACTCCATGATCCTGGTGGGTCCCTTCCCTCTCAGGTTATTCTGTTATTCTGTGACTCTGTGAATTGTACTTACATACGGTCCATGTTACAGCATTCTTGTCTAACAAAGAGAGAGGCCTCCAGGAGCACATCCTAGATGGATCCTGGCAGAAAATTTTAGGCACAAACTAACATGGGGCATTGGGAGACTCACCTAGAGAGGCTGTTTTTGACACAAAGCCACAGATCAACCTCCTACAGGACCCTGAAAGTTGAAATTATCACTGAAAATATTTCCTGGAAAAGTGAACACCAAGACATGTTACAAAGGTTATTTGGTGGGTAAGACTTCCCAGAAAAATGTCCTTTACCTTGTGTTTGAGAGATCACCAAGGTAAAGAATGTTCCAAGGAGAAGCCTGCTGGACACCTCTTGCATGGCTGAGCTTGTCTCCCAGACACTCATCCTATGGCCCAGCTGACCACAGCAGGAGCCACTGTGCTGAGACCCTGGGTGCACCATGGAAATTTTCCATGCTTCAGAGAATCATCCCCCAAAGGCTGATGCAGCTGAAGTGGTGTTTTTTGTGCATCAATCAACATGAAGCCTTTGGTACTGGCTCAGTGGAAGTTACCAAGAGATGTGCTGATCTCCTTCCTCTCCCACTGGGAATGGGAATCTCCATACTGCTCATCTCCTTGTACAAGCAGCACAGGAACAGTCCTCACTGGGAACATGAAGTTCCACCCTATTCTCCCTAATTTGCAAACACTTTTCACCGGAGAAAAATTCTTGTGCATGACTGTCACCACAAAACCTCATGTGGGATACTGATGTCACAGTCCTTGAGTTTAACCCCAAACTCCTCTAAGTTTGCCGTAAATATCATGGTGGGGATGTGGATACACCTTGGCTGACATGTTGCCAAGGAGAAGGGGAAAACCACTGTCTGCAAGCAGCAGATAATTGTTGGGAACTGCTGCAGTTCATGCAAATCTTTTCCAATAAGAAGAAGGTCCCTTTATAAGAAAGGCCTTTAAAAACCTTCACTGAGGATGAACTCTGAAAGAGAAGTTATGCTGAGGTGTGGTGTTTGGGCTGCTGCTCTCTTGGTAATATTCAAATTAAAAACTAGATCGAGAACTTTTCAAAATCAAGATATGATCTGAGGGCTGGAGCCCCTCTGCTCTGGAGCCAGGCTGGGAGAGCTGGTGGTGTCCAGTTTGGAGAAGAGAAGGCTTCAGTGAGACCTTAGTGAAGGGACAAGGCAGAATGGATTCCCACTGACAGAGGGCAGGGTTAGATGAGCTATTGGAAGGAATTGTTCCCTTTGAGAGGAGGCCCTGGCACAGGGTGCCCAGAGAAGCTGTGGCTGCCCCTGGAGTCCTGGAAGTGTCCAAGGCTGGGCTGGACAGGGCTTGGGGCATCCTGGGATAGTGGGAGGTATCCCTGCCCATGGCAGGGGATGGCACTGGATGAGTTTTTAGATCCTTTTCAACTGAAACTAGTCTGGATTCTATAATATGTTAAATCATTTCGGGTTTTTACACTAGAGATTTTTTGGCTGTGATCTCTGACACATAGGATTTTAACCTCCAATGTGAGCATGGAGTGCACTCAAACACACACACACACACACACACACAAACACACACAAACACACACACACACACACACATCAACAGGTGACAATTCATTAAACACATTAATGAAGAGTTCGGCTCAAAAATTTACAGCCAAATATGGATTTCAAGCATCAACAGCTCCCCATTTCTAACACTACATTGGCTAGGGAAGCAAGTTATTAAATAAATGAATGATCTTAGTGTTTCCTCTACAGTTTGAAGCAGTTTCAAATAGGGAGCTTGAAGGCAAAGTTAGAGAATACGAACCAACCAAAGCAAAAGAGCATTTACATATTTATGAAGCACAACATGGAAAGAAATTTGTACTTCCAACTCTGGAATGGGATCCATGCATTGCCAGTCCTCCACAACAAGTGCAGCACAGGTTTTCACACCTCCTGGGTTAGACGTTCACCTTCCTTCCAGGACTGGAAGCATGGGCGGAGGAAAGTCACCTTTTTGTGACTTTTACTTTCCAAACCCACCAGCAATCTGGATTGTCTGCTTTTATCACTGAACATCTGAAACAGCATCAGCTCCTCAAACAGATGCTCTCAGAGGTCAAACCTATTTTTTTCTCATTTTTACCCTCTCAGAGAAGAGAAAAAACATATTTTTTTTAGTGCTTCTACAACCAGCAGCTACCAATGAATTTGTCCTTCATTGTAATTAATTTTAGAGCTAAGATTTTTATGCACATAGGTCTAGTTGACTATTGGTAATTATTTAAACAGAATCTTTTCAATTCAGTCCTTCACTGTAAATGTCAAACATGAAAGCATGGAGATATATGGAAATCCCATAGCCACATGGAAAAACCCCAATATTTATAGTAAAATTATTTGCAGACCTAAACCGCTCTGAGTGAAACTCATGGTCAATAATTTTTCTCAATGAGACTGAGCAGCTGAAGTCCTGAACTCCCTTTCACAGTGCTGATTTTGGGGTACAATGATCAGGTGTAGGGACCACACTCACTCTTGAGATTTACCCCGCAATTCCCATCCTCCAGCTGCAGATACTGACATCTCCCATTGTGCTGGAAGAGATACTTTAAATATCAGGAGAATGACCAAACTTCCCAGTGGCCAAAGCAATGGAACCCTGCAGACCTGTCTGGTTGTGTGATTTGATTCACGTACTCCATGAGCTGTATGTGCTGAGGGAAAAACTCCAGTGCTTCTGAGACATCCAACCATCACCCAGCTGTTAATCCAGACAGGATTGTCCAGCTGTCCCAACAGCACCTCCTCAGCCCTGCATTGCTCAACCTGTCCTGGATTTAAACAGTGACTCAAAGTGTAGCCAGTGGCTTCTGGGATGCTGAAAATACAAATGGGGAAAGGTCAAAAGATCCCACCCCTGAGTGCTCTTTCCTAGTTCATCCTGGAAAAGCCTCATATCTGCAAGATTGTTTGGGTGGGGAAGGCATGGAAAAGGCTCGTGGGACATAAAACACCTGTCACACCTACATGGATACTGACTGGTCACACACCTTCATTGTCCAAATTTATACAAGCTCCATGCACCAAAATTCCAGGGGCTCCCTGATCCCTGGTCTTGGAAAGCCATGGATGGGAACAAGTCCGCATAATTCTTTTCAGGCACCACCACGAGCTCTCTTCTGGCAGCTGGACACCCTGACTGGCCCAGTTCTGGCTCTCGTCCAAGAACTGGGCACTCTGACTTGTCCATTTCTGGCTCCCTTCTGAGAATTGGGCACTCTGACTGGTCCAGTTCTGGCTCTCTTCTGAGAACTGGAAACTCAGCTGGTCAGACTTGAAGGCAGGATGGTTCCCAGCCTCCCAGTCACCACCAAGACAGCTTTCCCAAAACCTGCTCTGGTCACTGGGATTCCCAGTGGCTCCCTCTCCCAAGGGCAGGTAACCAGGCAGGTTCATTCCAAAACCCTGGCTGCTTTATCCATGAGTCCCTCAGAAATGACATCTTTTGCTGGATTCTTTTGAGTGTGAGGAGGTCAACATCATCTCTCCCTTCTCCATTATGGATTTCTTTGGCTGAGATCATCATGGATGACCTTCTTTCTTCAACTTCAGCCTTCAAAATTTTTCTAGCTTTTCTTCCCAAATCTCAAAGTGAACACACCACTTATGAAGATCCAGATAAAAGCACTTGTTTCCACAACTGCCTTGTGCTGAATGAAAACCAAAATCAGAGAGGAGGCAGCTGCATGCCCTGCAACAGGAAACTGTGTTGAACAGCTCTGCAGAATCCGAAAAGCAGCTGGGAACACCTCAACTTGTATTTCTGATGGATAAGAAAGAAGAGAAACCAGGATGTGGTTTTTTTCCAAATCCTCTCACAAGGTACAAACTTTTTAAAACATAACCCAGAACTCTGGCACTAAGGAAAATATAAAAAAGCCTCAGGAAATCTAAATAAAACCCCAAACAAACAAACAAACAAAAGATTAACCTTTTTCTTAATGAAACAATTGATTAGCAAGTTGTGTGTTACATTCCTGCTTTATCTGACTACACCTGACTCACAGGCACTGAACTTCATGGAGCATTAAGATCTGCCTGCCCTCAGTAAAGTGAAACAGAGATGTTTGCTTCACTGCTCATCATGTATTTGAATAAAAAACACAGTGGAATAACCCTAGATGCCAGCAGGTGCTAAAATGCTCTTTAATATTAGCTCAAATCTGTTATGGGAAAGCAGCAAACCAATGTGAACTATAACCTCTTTTATTTACCTCTCATCTTCCCTTCTGTAACTCAGGGCAGGGTTAAGCTTCTCACCTGTATTTATTTAGCAAGCTGGATGGATGCAAATCTGATGAAGATTTGATGTAACCCAGGTCAAAAAATATTTGTACTGATAGATGATTTTACATTTTACACCCATAAGCATAACTCCAATCCAGTACAGCTAAACCATGCCAAAAGCCAACATCAAAACCCAATTTTGCAGCCTGGTCAGTGCTGTATCTCTACTTCCCTCTTCCTGGGATTTTAGAGAGCTCTGGAAACAAGTAATTATAAAATTATGTACAAATTATTTAAGATGTTTCATTCAACTTCAAAGTGATAATAAAAATACAGCAGAGAGGAGAATTACAGGTCAGCTCCTGGAAATTTTCCATTGCATGTAACAGTTTTAGGATTGTCTTGTTGCAAAACAGTTCGGTTTTCTTCTTAATGACACCACCTTTTTCTACCATAGTGCTGGCATGTTCTATTCCCTGAGAGTGATTTTGCCAATTAAACCAAGGGGCAAAATGATTGGGGATAGAGGAGCAAGAAAGATGCTGAAACAGGCACAAGGAACATGAGAAATTTCCCATTATTTCATATAATTGGAAGAGGATTTTAAAAATCCACAATTTCTCCTTAAATATTTCCAGCTAGTCTAATAATAACTTCAGATAAATAAATCAACTTCCTCTCCTAGAAAAATCTGAGATTAAGAACCATATGTCATTTTATATTTCTCTGACAACCCTAACTTTACACAGAAGAGTTCAGAAAAAAGAAACACAAAAGTTCGTGAAATATGCAGCACAAGAAGGAGGAAACTCTTTTTCAATGCTCATCAAATTAAATACCTTAATAACATACACAGAAGAGGAAATTTGGGAGCTGAAAATGCACTTTCATGTTTCAAACGGTTATACTTTAAGTTTCTGTTTCACTTGGGGGATTCCATTC
>VZTR01005691.1:65224-119013 GCA_013400775.1 Chaetops frenatus | reverse complement strand
TCTCCCCCCCCCCCCCCCAAAGCTGAAGGTAGAGTCTGCTTTATTTGTGGTTTTGGGTTAATTTTGAAGTGAGTACTTAAATACAATTACATACCAAAACAAGATGGTGCAAGAGGAGCTGATCTGGGTAGATCCAGAAATAGATTTTAGTTTTCTTTTCTGTAGTTACCAGGACAGAAGAATCCAACCCGCTCAATCTGATTTTAAAAAGCACACAAAGGAAAAGAAAAAAAAAATCAAAAATCTTTGAACTTTGAGGCTGCCTCAATGTGATCTAGAGCAGGGCTATAGAAACAAGCTGTTTTCCTTATACAGGTGCAGAAGCTTTGGGGTCTAAGAACAAAGGAAAACCTGTTGAAACCCTATAAAAATACAATCACGTTAGAGACCCAGGTTGTACCTACCTTACAAAGTTCAGATTTACTGATTTTATGGTAATTCAATGGCTTCGCTTCCCAGCTACCAGGGGAACACGTGGTTTTCAGAGTCACATGAGACAGTCCCTGCATCCCTGTCAGAGTGCAAAAGGACTTTCTCTGACTCCCATAGCCCCACCAAAAGTACCTGAAACTTCATATTTTTCCCCATGAAAACTCATCCCATTTTTATTCCTAGCCTGTGGTTGCAGACTCCACCTACAACATACATCCAGGGAGCTGCCAGAAGTGTGATCCACATGCTGGGAATGCAGAGCCATAGGATGGGACAGTCGGTGACATGAGCTGCATGTGGGGTTTCCCTACAGTATCCCACAGGAGCATCATCCCAGAGTGGTGGAGGGACACTTTCCACTGGCCACAGCTGGCGTGAGGAGGGGTCAGGGTAGCAGGAAATTATTAACTAGCTATTAATTCATTATTAATAATTAATAATGAATTTATGTGCCTGCACTAGAAACCATTAAACACAAAGCACCTTGGGCTAGCTGTTTGCCTCGAGCAGTGTTTCCTGCTGAGAAAGTTAATGAAAAATCAGCTTAAATGGTAGGGAGAAGAGGGAATTCATTTTAACACACCACAGAGTCATCCTGAGGTGAGAAGAGGAAGGGCTTAAGAGTCAGATGCTGAGCTTGACTCTGGAGTTCTAGCCTGCATGTGAATCTGTGTCCCTGTTTCCCAGACACATGGTCAATGCATTCCCCGCATCTCCCTGGATATTCAACTCGTGCTTTTCCTACTGTCCCTTTCTCCTTTCTTCCCACAGTTTCAAACAGAACCATCCCAAACCAGATGCTTTCCTGCATGTCCCCTGGACAAACAGGCAAAAACACAAGGCTTCCACCAGTCTGGAATTAAAAGCACCAAGCGCCTCACCCAGTGGAGCCCCACAGACAAGGAGGGGGTTTCTGTGGGAAGAAAGAGAAGTTCAAGCCCTGGTCAAAACAGATGTTTTTATTCCAGTGAGCCAAGTTTAGTTATTCCAGGCTGCCTTAAATCAATAAAAGTGCAGCTCTGTAGCCACTGCCTGAGAGAGGCTTTGCAGAGACCTCACATCAACTCACTGGCAGCAGAAGTGGCACCTGGAGATACCAAACACCTGGAAGAAATACACTCAGCAAACGCTGTGGGTCCCCAAACTTATCAGTGCCAAAGTTCACCAGTTTGGTCAGCCAGTCTCCATCCCTGGGCTGTAGATAAGGATTGGATGTGCTCCCAGGTGAGTCACCCCACACACTGACAGATGTTCATAATGTGTGGTACCAGCCCCATTTAGATTTTTAGATGGCTAAATTTAGACTAAATTCATTCTCTCCAACTGTGACCTCACCCCAAACCTGTGAAGTCTTGCCCCTCTTAAGGCTGCAGGAGATGTGCTGATGTGCCAATGTTGGTATTCCAGCATCACTGAATAAGTTGTTCAAAATCCAGGGTTTAGTCCATTTGTGCCACGTGCTGGTTACCAGTGGTGCATTAATCATCCTCAAGATTTCTGAGGCAAATACCAAATTCCCCGTTTCTACACCAGCATGCACAAGCTGTGGTTTATTTCCAACAATATTGACCATCTTAATGACTCCAGATTAAGATCTCTAGGAAGCATAAAATTTACTCAATTCTGCAATTATCACATGTGCTAAAATCACCAAAATATGAAAACTGGGCCACCCACAACCCACTATCCCCTTCCTCTGATCAAAAAACTGCTGGAGGAGTAGATCCTTTTCAAGACCAAGGTTGGTTGAATAATTTCCTCTAAATTCCTGGTCCAGTCAATGGTGATAAGGGCTCAGCATTCCCCTCATTATCTCAATAATCAAAGTATCCTATTTTGAATCCAACTGAAAATGGTTAATTTCAGTGAACTGCTCTAAAGCCCAGCACAGGGCTCTCAGGCCCCACAACTGAGCACCCCCTTCAAAATGAAAAAGAAGAGGAGCAACTTGGGATGGGAGGAAATTTTATTATTTCCTAGTCTGTATTTGAAAATAATGTGTTTTCTAAATGGCTCAAGGTTTGCATGGAAGAGAATGGCTGAGTTTCTCATCTCATGGATACTTGGATGTGCAAGTGGATGAGGAGTTTCAGCTCCTCCCGCAGCCACTGCTTGAGGGGATGTGAGGGATCACTTAATTATAAAATTGAGTTTCGTCAGTGCAATGGATTTAACAGAGCACCAAGAAGACCCCAGAACTTTTTTTTTTTTTGTTTTAGCCACTGCCTGCTTTAAACGAGGCCTCCCAGGAGATGAAAGCAAGTCTCCAGTGAGAAGTGACCAGAGTTCTTTCTTTCAGTTTCTTTGGGCCCCACTGCCAAGTTTCATGATTGTGGCAGGAAATGCTGCTGAGGAGAGTAGAGACTGTTACGCAGGGGCTCCTGCACACTAACACAAAAGGAGGGTGGTTTTCCCCTTTTGAAGGCTGATTCCTGGCAGTGAGGGGATAAACTGCAGTGCCACACAAAGAAAATCAGGATTAAAGCTCTTCTTGCATGGCTTACATCTATCCCTTCCTTCCAAAGCTATCCAGCAGGATTTTTAGATGTGAGGAGACCTGTGTCACCAGGGAGCACCAGCTGAGAGCTGAGTCCAGGCCACAACACCAAGAAAGGCAGAGGCATGTACGGGATCTGGGATGGATCGTGCTGGGCATTACAGAGAAAATATCGGCAGCTCCCACCTCTCGTGGGAGAGCTGGGGCAAACACACAGCTCCACACGGATATCAAACCCACTGCAGTCGGTTTTGTCTATATTTAGCACATCAACCCCCAAAGGACTGCTGACTCAGGCACTCAGCCTGCGCCAGCTCGAATCTGCCAGGTGGCCAAGGCTGAGATCTCACATCTGGGCATGTATGAAGCCCTGGCTGGTAACTGGGAAATTGTGTCAGTGAACAGATAGCAAAGCAATGTTCTAATTTTACTCTGAATAATTAACTAAATGGGTTAATTGTACAAAATTAATTGCTAGTGCTTGAATTATTACAATCCATGTTGGAATCATCGGTTCAGCTAAGAGCAGTATTGTATTTCACAGTCTTTCACTGCTTCCCTCTCCAGGGGATGAAAGGAAAATTGAGTATGATATAAGCAGCCAAAAAAAGAGAAATTATCCATGGCCAGAAAAACTCAATTCCAGCAGTGTTTGGGAGGGAAGTCAGCTGAGGGAAGCTGGTCTTAGGTCCATTTTGACAATAAGAATAAGCAGTCGCAGGAAGGTGCTGCTCTTCCAAACTTCAGGGTTAGTCCAACTTTCCCAGCTCTGTTCTTTGCTCAAGTTAGAACCCTGCTGAAACCAATGCACACTTGTGTCAATGCTTCTATCTGTACCTCTTCAGAGTAATTTATTTCCTTCTCTCTTTTCTTTTATTTTTCCACAGACTCGAGCTCCAAGAGACACACTTTTGTTTCCGGCTTTCCCCCACTCCTTTTGCTTTTTAGATATTTTCCCCTTAAAAGAATGCATGCAGACTTAAAAATGGGTTTTCTAGGATGGAGAGCCCAGCCTTTCTGCTGAGGACTGGATGCTGCCAGCTTTAGAGGAAGTTTCTCATACTCGTTTTGCCCACAGATGCTCACATGTGACTCAATGACCAAATCACCCTCAGCCAGAGGAAGCTGGGGGAGAACCCCTATTTTATTACCTCCATCATCAACACAACCAACCCAACAAATCATGGATGAGCTGTAGGGTAGAACTGGCCAGCCACACCTGCTTCTCCCATCAGCACAGAGCTGCTGCAGTTACAGGGTTCCTGCACAGGCAGCAGAACAGGTACAACATTCCAGTTCTGCCTTCCCCAAACCATCCCTTCTCTGCCTTCCTCAAACCAAAGGGATGACAACTTTCTCTTAGGTACATTTTCCCTTAAGAGAACAGTTTTCTGCTAAGCTGAGGGTGCTCAGATCTATAAAGCTCACCTGAGCATCCAGGTATTTGCTAATTCCCTCAATGCAGATGGAGGCCCCAGGCTGGGAGCTCTGAAGTTCGCTGCCTTTTGTATTATCACAGAAATCCTTAGAGCTTGCCTAGGGCAAGGGAGTCAGAGAACCATAAACTCAATAAAGTTGGAAAAGCCCTCCAGACCATTGAGTCCAAGCTGTACCAGATCCCCACCTTGTCACCCACCTACAGCACTGAGTGCCACCTCCAGGGCTTCCTTGGGCACCTCTAGGCATGGGCAATCCAACAGCTCCCTCAGAGCCCCTTCCAAGGCCTGACCACCCTTTCCATGAAAAATTTCCTCCTGATGTTGAACCTGACCATCACCTGGCACAGTTTGAGGCCCTTTCCTCTCATCCTGTCCCTGTTCCCTAGGAGCAGAGCCCAACCCCCATTTGGCTGCCCCCTCCTGTCAGGGAGTTGTGGAGCATAAGTTCTCTGTGAACTCCATACCCATGAATTCCCATGATTTGGTTCAAGTGTTTAAAAAACTCATTGTGCACTTTAAAATAAAAAAACCCCAATACATTTAGAAGCCAGGGGGTATATCCTATTGCAGCCATAATCATAGAGAAATGTCCTATCATAGAGCCTGTGGTTGCTCATAAAAGAGTTTCTGATGAAGGGCAAAGTTAGATGAAACAAAATACCCAAAATCGGTGGAATCTGCCAGATTTTTATGCAAGGAGGAGAGCAAGGAGCTGGCAAGAGCTGTCCTGGTTGGAAGTGAGGAAAAGATGCCCAAGGAAAGGGAGTGGTGCTTATTCCCTCAGTGATGCTCAGCTCCAAGAAGTCTCAACGTGCTCCCTCCCACGACCCCAAGCCATGATAAATTTGACCCAAATAATTTGACAAATGCTGGCCCAACCTATTCTTAAAAACCTCAGAGATACCACACCCTCAGACCCATGCTTCGCTTCCATCAGAGACAGGCACTGGAGTTTCCTATAGGAAATTAAACCCACAGCTTCTTGCTCTGTTGCCTATGGCCAGGAAGGAACAGCTCATTCCCTTAATCCCTCCCAGAGACCTTTCCCAACTAGAGGACATGGTTCTTTCCTCCAGGACCCAGAAGCCTGTCCCCAATAAAACACAACTTAAAACAAAGGCTACAGTGCAAAGTCTATAAAATATATTGTAGAGAAACAGGACTATAGTTACAGGACTCAGGATCTTCCATATCCATTGAAAACATTCTTGGTTCAAAAAATTTTAAAAGCTGTGTATAAACTAATCTGTTTTTCAATTTTTCTTTGGTCATCAAAGTTCTCCAGACATTGCTCATTCTTGTGAACTTCTTCTCCACTTTAACTGAGCCAGAGCTCATTAGGATCCCTCAGCCACTGCATTCACCCCAAACACAAAGAGCGTTATCCACCAGCCAACCCCCAGTGCAGCACAAGGAATCTGCCTAGGACCCACTTTGGGAGCAATGCAGGATATCAGCCAGCAGTGCCAGGGAAGGGGTTTGACAGTGCCACTACTGGGCTTCCTAATCCTTCTTTCTCTCCAACAACTTCCCAGAAACCCATGAATCTTTGGGTCTCAATCAATCAGCATCCCTGGGATCAAACTCAAACTGGGCCTGGAGCTCCATGGCTGAGCCTAAATTGTGGCCTGGGACCATGAGCTGGGGTGAGGAAGCCCCAGCTGAGGCCACCCCATGTTCCCTGTGAATACATTTATTAGCTCTTAAATTCACCTTTTAAAGGTATTTCTATCCCTCTCAGTATCCAGAGCTTATTAACTTAAATACCTGTCTGTGTTATTTATCACAGCACCCTATAAAATGTTTCTTTTCCTGAAAGTATTGGTTGCACCCACAAACATACTTTAAATTTTATTTGTTCTATTAAAATTCATCAATGTTGATATGCCTAAATCATAAACTAGCAAAGAACTGCATTTCAGCCAAGACAAAACTTCCAGGAGACAAAATGTTTCCATTTAAGAAATGTTTAAAAAAAGAGCGCCAGGAACAGCAAAGTTAATAATATGCCTTGCTGTAGGATTATTTACTATACCTTAGTCTCACGGGCAGTTTTACCAGATGACTTGTCTTCAAAGCCTGAACTCACCCTGCGCTTCTAATGGGCTCATAAAAGTTCAAGGCAGCATGTTCGTATTCCATAAAAATCAAACTGCCTTTGAAGATCTGTAGGAGCATGTCTTCCTTATCCTTCACCTGCCCACATCCCAAGCTGGCAGCTGCCATCCTGAGCATCCTGCTGGAACACATACTCCAAAAACTCCTCTTGATAAATGGGATAAATGGAGGCCTGCAGCTCTGGCAGGAACATCAATAAATCCCATGTGTGCCGCAGCTTTCCCTGGAGGAAACATCTAATGCCATGATCAGGGTTGTTCTCCTTGACTATGGAGGCACAAAGTGATATCCATGGAAATACCAAGGCTGGTAGGACCTCTTGAATGAGAGGGAGGCCTTGATGGGCCCCAGTGGCATGTTTCTGAACACCCCACAGCTGTGTCAGGCTGCTGAGAGCCTTTCCAGGGAAGCTTTGACACCTCCACATGAGGATGATATGTGGTCACTAGTGCCAAACTGCTTTCTCTATGAATTCCTATTCCCCACTACATGGGGTGCTTGCTGCCTTTTGCTGAGGGCAGCAAGGAGCTCGTCCAAACACCCTCTCTGCCAATGGCCCTCTGCACCCCCGAGACTCCTCCTGCTCCCAGATGAATGAGGCTCCAGCCACAGCAAAGGTCCAGGAGCAAAGTGACCGAGACAAGAGGAATGTGCTGAGCTGCACTGGAACAGACACTGGCAGCTCTTACCATGTCCAGACAAAGGAGGAATATTTTCCAAATTTTTCCTCTGTGTGTCATCTTTCTCCTCTGGTCAGCCAGGGTGTTTTCCTGCTCTTCTGCACCATCAGAATGCTCTGTGATCTGATCTGATCTATGGAGTTGGTGTCTCCAGGCACATGCCTGACTCTGGCCATTTCTTCCCCTGCCTTTACACCTATTTTTTTTTTTTTTTGGTCTTCCTTGGGCTCTTCACCCAGGAAATCTCCCCAAAGCGTTCAGAAGCTGGCTAAAAATTGCAGGTCCAAAGGTGTGGCCTCACCATCCAAAAACTAAGGCCTGTCTCCCATCTGAATCAAGATTTCGGCTTGTACAGCTGACAAGTTTTCAGTGTCTCTTATTTTCTGCATCCTGCAGAGAGAACAGGACTGGGCAGACATAATTTGCAGTAAAGGAGGGTCCAGTGCCTGTGCAGTACTTGCCCAGCAGTATTTGGCCTTGAATCTACCAAACAATTACATTTATCTTCTTGAAAGATTCATTTCAAAATCAAAATTAAAAAAAAAAAAAAAGAAAAAACATCAGCTGGAAAATAAATTATCTTTTGAAAAAAAACTAGTAGTCTTTCACTTATTCTTTCACTATTTCAGCAGCTATTTTTTTAAAATCAAATGCAAAAACCACTCTGAAGCTCAAGATTTGTTCAGCTTCATGAAACAGCTGAGGGAACAACTTCATCTTTAAACTTTCAAGGCAGCATTGGGCAGAACACTCAGCTTTAAATATTTCTTGTCTTACTTATCTAAACACTTGAATACTTAAAAAAATTGATTCAAATTGTGCTTCCTAAGGAGAATCAGACAGGTCAACCTGGAATATCAAATGATTCTTTAGCAATTTAGTACATATTTTAGTTTTCGTTACTTCAGTGTTAGATTCAGCTACATTCAAGAAAAACAGTTTGGAGCACTGATGACCCCTGAAATCAGAGAAATAAACAGGATGCTTGAAAATTCTGGTAGCTGGTTGTGTGGGGGCCAAGAAAAAACTGGCTTTAAAAAAAAAAGGTCTTTGTAAGACAGCATGATCCAGCATTTGGACTAGGTAGGCTTCAGAAAAGAAAGGGAAAATCTGATGTCCAATTAAATCACCGTGTTAATTAGCCAGTGACAGTCATATGCCTAAACCAGCACTGTGTGCTAAGGGCAGGCAAAGGAGAGCAAGCTCAGGGACCCTGGATTGCCCCCAAAGAAACAGCTGCTGGATGACAACAAAGCTGGAGCACAGGGATTTTGTGTCTGGAAACAATGTAGGATTTGGATGCTCTCCATGGACATTCGTGCGTGTGTCCAGGTGCCTGTCCAGCTCTGGGGGCTGAGGAGCTGCACCCGAAAGAGCAGCACACTCACATCAGTGGCATGTACCATGCTGAGATACTCCATTGGCTTATTGGGAGGTCACTCTGCCTTTTCATTGGGAGCAGGGATAGGAACCTTTGTCTCTTTATTTCTATGCACCAAGGGAAGTAAATGCACCTTCCAGTTGCTGGCAATTGCATATTGTTGAAAAATAGGGGTTTTTTTTCTATTCCTACATGAACTTTCCTCATGCTCCAGCCTGGAGGATCCCTCAGGAGCCACATTGGTTCCTCCCTGCCCAGGCATTCATTTCCTCTTGGAGAAAAGTTTCTCCATCCTCTCCCAGGGACTTCTCCCAGAGAAGAATGGTGGACTGGTGCACATTCCATGGGAGCAGGGCTGGATCTCACCTGCAGAGCTACTGCCCCCCACTCCCCCAGGTGTGACCACAGGGTTCTTCAAATTTTGAGGCGCTTTCTGAGGATGATTTTGAGGACATATTTACGAGAGTTGAGCATCACTGAAAAAAAAGTTTGCTCCAGTTTCTGTTCTCCAGAAGCCAAGTGCTGCCACTTAGCTCATGAAGACATGGATAAAGACTCAGACAAAAGACGAAGGAACACAAAAACTCTCAAGCCTTCTTGAGATGAGCACAGAGATTGTGTGGAAAAGGTGAATTTCCTGAGCAGTTGAAAAGTCTTCGTGCCTAAGTTCTGAGAAGGCTTTCTCAGAGAGATTTCCAAAGCAGCTCGACCTTCTGGAGAAGCCAGGGGCAGTGCCATGGTACATGACAAGATCTGTGCTACAAAACCTCCACAAAGCCCCAAAAGCCAGGATTGCTTTCCTGGCCTTACAGCTGCTCTGCATACCCCCTTCCTCTCCATTCCTCAACCCCCAAGTTGTGGCATGGAATGAGACCAGACCCATAGGGACCTACACATCAGTTCTATCCCAGGGATACCACACAAAGATGGATGGATGGATGGATGGATGGATGGATGGATGGATGGATGGATGGATGGATGGATGGATGGATGGATGGATGGATGGATGGGAATAACTCTTGCATTTTCTCTGGACCACGACAATGTTACACCACTTAGGAAATCTTAGGAGGCAAGATAAAACTCAAAAGAATCTGTATTCCTCACAAAACTCCTTTGCAGTTGTTGTCCTATTGTGAAAATACCAGGGTTAAATAAAGGTTAAACAAAGAGGAACTCAACATACCTTCCACAGACAGAGCTGTTTCAGAAGAGCTTAATTCAGGGGTTTTTTTCCCCTCAAAATCCTCCATCTGAAGCACAGCTGATCCACCAGTTTTTTTCTACTTTGTCAGCCTTTTCTCCCAGAGGGAACAGCACAGGATACTGCTCTGATTAAATCCATTCCATTTGGTATGAAACTCTGGAGGTTACAGTTGAAGGGATAACTTTCAGCTGTACTTTCAGCCTTCTGACTGAAAGCTATTCCACAGATTTATTTAACTTAAGTCTGTTCCACAGATTTATTTAATGTAAGTCTGGTTTTAACCAGAGTTTACCTGATTTTTTCTGTGTTCCCCATCGGCACCTCCATTGTGATCTTGCCCAATCTCTCCATTACTTACACCAGTTATGTTGATCACACATAACTGAGGAACACACATTATATTTTAAAAGGACTTTTAAATATCAGAATAAAAATTCTGGAAGTCAGATCGCAGAGTTACTCTTCATCCTGATAGAATTATGATACCTCTCATCCAATGCTGCCTCTCCTCTGCTGGAATCTTTGGATAACCATTCATTTCTTCCAGAAAAAACACATTGTTTTGCTCTCTCCAATTCAGAATAACAAAGGGACCCCAAAATACAGGCATAATGTCGTTTAATGTGCTCTGTGTTTCAATATCGTATTATTTTTACCTCAGTGATGCATTCTGAGCAGTGTGTAATGGACCAGATCAGCCAAAAAGACAAAGAAAAGCTGTTCGGGCAGCAAAGATGCTCCAGTCTGTGCAATCAGCTGCCTTTCTTTGCAAAACCCAATTAGTGAGAAAGAGGACTATTAAAATAAATGGTCATAATAATGAGAAAAATAAAATTTTATTGCTGTTACCAACACATTATACAGAAAATAAAACATGTGAACCTGGAGAATGAATAAATTGAAGTTGACATTGTCAGTCTTACATGGGAGTTATCTAAAATCTTCTTCCTTTGCAGAGATTCTCCCCACTGAAAAATTTCCCCAAAATTGCAATTTCATAGGGAAAAAGGAAAAAAAAAAAAAAAAGCAATGTAAAAATTTAATCAATGCAGCTTTGCAGAGAAGCATGAGGCCAAACACAGTTGTGACTAAGTTTCTTACACTTACCTTTGTGTTCCTTGTGGCTTCTTGGTTTTGTTACAATTCCTGGGCCAGACAGGGCAGGGGGATGCAGACCTTTGAATGTGCAGCAAAAGGACAATGCCAGACTTTGATAAATAGATGTCTGAGCTGGGCTTTGGTGTTTCTGAAGCTCATCTGAAAGAGTAGGAGGGGGAAAAAGGCATCTGTCACCACATTTTGGTCATAAATGGCTCTTTTCTGGAAAGGAATTGCAGAGGAGTGGAACAGGTTTGTGAAAACCAGTACAGTATCAGTTTCTTCACTTTCTTCCACATATCAAGGATGTTTTATGCATTACCCTACTTTGGCCCATTTCTAGTGCTTCTCTGAGCCTACACAGTTCTTCCTGGTCAACCTGAACAAACCAGGAAATCTTGTTCAGAAATACTCACCCCCTGCCAGGGCTCAGCATTTCCCATGTTCAGTGGACAAATATCATCCTGCCCAGGTGCTCCAGCAACAACAGACCTGGGAAAATGCAAATAAGGCCATCAGGAAAGGTATTTTGGTTTCAGATCATGTTCAGAGTGAAGTTTGCCATTTAAATCTATCCCATTTCTGCCTCTTTTATGTGCAGAAATTTGCCAATGATTAATGTGCAATCATTTGTACAGCAGACATGAATCACACTTAGAGGAGATGTTTTTAGCAATGAAAATGAGACAGAAGCAAAAAACAAGGTATCCATAAGAAAAAAAGTAAATACATCAGTGGTTATTTTCAGGGTTGAGATGGTTTAATGCCAGCCCAAGTGGGCACAGGGTGTGGGCAATTCAGCACCAGAAATAAAAACTCCACTGTGACTGCTGTGCCCCCCTGACACCACTGGTACCCCCCTGTGCCCAGCACACCATCACCCCCCAGAAAGGCACTTTCCCCATGATCCTTGTGACCACATCTCACTTTGGGAAGGTGGGAACAGGCAGGACAGACGGATGTGCCATGGTGCCCCTGGGCTGGGTGCCCACAGGTTTCTCCACACGGGGCAGTGGCTGTTCCCTCAAACCACGGGCTGGACTCTGAGGGGACAGCTGGGAAAATGTTCTGTCATCTGCAGCTCTGCCCTGGGCAGGAATAGCCCACATTACAGAATACCAAGTGGGTAAGAAAAACTCACATTTTCCCATTCTTAGCAGGGAAACTGCATTTTCCAAACAGCCCATTGCCCCTGGCACAGGAGGCTCAGACTGAATATTTCCTGGGATGGTTTACCTCATCCCACCCAGATTGTTTTGACCTCAGGTTACCTGTAGGACACAGAAGGACTGAGGCAAGCAGACAAGCCAGCAGCTGCCATATATTAACCAGTCTAGAGACCTGGAAAGGCTGGCAATGGGATGAGAACTTTTCTATTTTATTGTTTGTTAACTTCTCTGTAGGGCCATTCACACTCTGCCAAGTAGCACAAACTAATCAGAGGAAACAGAAACTTCAAGCCAGTTTCCTAGAAATCAGGTGGAGGATCTTGGATCCTTTTTATATAGTGGATACAGAAGAGAAGTTGTGTAGAAAACTTTTAAAACTTTTAGGGAAAAAAATGCCTCAGACTGCACCAGCCCCATAAGGCTTTGTAGAGAAACTGGAAAGGTGTATTTTTCCACAGACACTGCCCAATTCTGGCAGTGATGTTCTACCTGCCCCCTCTTCTTCCTTCTTGTCCATACTTCAAAAAATCATCATCTCCCCTCATCTCCTGCCTTCCCTTCACTGGGGACACACCAGCTGTCTCATACCTTCCCCCTGTGCAGCCTGAACACATATCCATGAAACCAAGAAAACCAGCCCTGGAACAGACAAGGAAGCTTCAGAAATCCCTGTTTCTAGAATGATTCTAGAATCTGTAGCAAGAGGGGACTTGCTGCTATGGTGACCTAATTCTGCATTTGCTCCTCCTGTGCCTGTGGAACAGATTTTAAGGACCAGCTCCAGGTAGGTGCTGGAAGTCCACCTGGGCAGGAAATGTGGATGAAAGAAGATCTGCGTGCTTCACGGGCCTGTGTAGAAGGTAACTATGCCTCAGACTCTAGCTGACTCCTTCCTGTAGCACTGTTCATGTTCCCAAATAAACAGGAAAGCACACACATATACTTTCTGTATGGAGCTTTCTCTGCTTCTCCCCCTTTCTCAAAAGTGTCTCTGCAGAATCTGGGATCCATTTCCTTGGAAGATAGGAAGGCTTTCACCTAGATCCTTCCAACACTCTGACTGTCAAACACCAGAATGCCACTCTAATCACTCTGAATGAGGCAAAACAACCTCTTGCATAAATTAAGAAAGTCCAGAGCGAGCACTAGCGTGAGTAGAGAGTAAACTTCCTTGCTGTGCAGCTTGCCAAACTCTAGAAAGAAAACATTTGAAAAACTGGCAGAACGATCCTATTTCCTGTTGATTTACTCTCTCCAGCTACAAACGGGATGATGGTGACACAGACCACTCTGGCTTGCAAAGCAGCTCTAAGGAATGGCTATGGCTGGATCATGTCACCACCAGAGGCACTTCATACATGCACTCAGTCACATACAGCCATGGCAACACCAATTTATTGTGTCACCATTTCAGACCCTTCTCTTCCCTCCACACAGATAATTTAATAACTGCTCTTCTTTCTAATCTCAAGCAGGGTACATTACTTGCACACTTCTCAGCAAGAACTGCAGCAGATCCCCTCTCCAGGGCAGTATCACTGCAGGGAGTATGTGTGAGGAGGGAAAGTCTCTTTCCAAAGCCCATTGAGTGCCAGGGCAGAGCCAGCACCCCCACACTAAGTGCCAAAACCAGACCATGAGCACAGGGTGAGGGCTTTTCCTCTCAGCACAGGACCTGTGAGGAGCAGGGCTGGGGAGAGTCTGTCCTGCTCCCCAGGTGCTGCCTGTGGAGTGCCTGGGAGCCTCTCCCTGCCTCTGCTGAGTTTGCAGCAGCATGTTCAGTCTCTAATTTGGGAAAAGAAAAACCCAGCCTGGCCCAGCACCACCCTGGAAATCCAGCCCACCTATCTCCTATGCCAAAACTGGTGTTTACAGCTTCCCTCAGACCAGGCCAGCGGGTTCTCCCTAGCCCTGCACAGCATGGGATGTGCATCCATAGGGATGCTAGAACTCTAACTGGGCTCTGTGCACAGGAACTGCATTTCTGCACCTCACAAAACCTTGCCTGAAGCTGTGGATTTCCTCCTTCTCCCATCAGGCAACCGCAGGAGAAGCCATCCAGATCTCCTGGGATGTCCTCTACAACCCACCTACCCTACTGAACCCCTCACAACGAAGCCAAATAAAACCCTGGTGATTAAGTGACTGAAAACTCTAAGAGGGAATTTTCTAGCACCACTTCAAGAGGAAAACACCTTCCCTTGATATTTCAGCATGGCACAACCACAGCTGGAAAAACATGAATTGCAGGCTATAGGCATGGCCTCACCAGCTAGCTGAAAAAAATGTTTAATATGAAAAACTTAAAATATAAAATTGAAAAATTATTAAAAATTATCTGCAAGGGGTGAAAATGACACCAGTACTTTTCTAAACCATTCAAAATTTCAATTCGGAAAATGTAATTTGCCCTTTGGAGATATTTCTCCTTAAGGCTTTAATCACTGTGCAAAATATTAATCATTGTCACCTTCACTTTCCTCCTGCAGCTTAAGGCATAAAGTTAAGACAGAGTTCCCCTCCTGCCAGAGAGCCCAGAAAGGGCTTCCCCATTCAAATCTTTGGTCCAATCCATTAAAGTGTTTGGAAGTGAAGTTCTACCTCCAACTGTTTTTTATTGTCCATATACTGCATAAGAACTGGCCTTGGACCAGAGAACAGGAATGGGGATAAGATCCCACCTCACTTCCTGCAGCATATGAGCTTCGCTGGGATCGTAATGAAGCCTTACTTTGCTGTGGTTTATCACACTTATTTAGGCCACTGAAGAGAACACCTCCTACAGCCTCTGACACCTCTGCTATTCTACACAAAATCTTCCTACAAGTTGGAAGATCCAACAAAAATTCATAAATCCGCACATGTAAACAACTGGGATGTTTTTAAAATTTCCCAGCAGTTCCATTAGAAAAGCAACTTATCAAAAGCAGTCTTTTCATTAAAATGTGTGAATCTTGGAGACAGAAAAAAACCCAAAGGGTTCTAAGTTAGTATTCATGGTCAAAATAGCTTCCCCACAGAGTTATTGCTTCTGGCACCAGCTGGCTTCCAGGTGTTCTCCTGGCAGACTATTCCCAGTTTACTGTAGGAGCTGTTCCAAAATGTTTCAATAATTAGGCATTCTGTGAAGCAAGAATTTATACTTTCTGTATAAATTGTAAGTGTAAGGACATAAATTGTCCATGTAAGGACTGTAACCAAAGGATCACTCACCCAGCTTTTCTTTAACCCTTCTCCCCAAGCATAGCCAGAGCCACATTAAAAGCAGGAATGACTCAAAATCTAGAGCACATGCTTAGGACACAGATTTGACATTCAAGCCTACAGAACACAGGAAAACTCCAAAAATGTTTGTTGCATCCTTAGGTGGAATATGAAACTTTTCGCACACAAAAATTTGCAAGAGATTGGGCACAAAGAAGCCTCCCTGCTGTATTTTTATGACCTTTTATATATAAAGGCTTGGTCATCCTGCATCTGAAATACAACACACACAACTGACAAGCCTGAGAGAACAAAACCCGAGTGTCCCCACCCTCAGGTCAGAGCTCAAATTGCCAATTAGCACCATGGCCCTACCCAGGGATTCTCCCCACACTGCAGCCTTTCCTGAGGGATAAATTATCCCATAGGAGTGGCAGTTTCTTTAAGGTCCTTATTTTACTGTGAAATATCTTGTGCCCTTTTTTTGTGTACTGATTGCAAATTGGGCTGTAATTAATAGCCAGGTAAATATCTGGGTTTAGTGAAAGGCAATGAGCTCCCAGCCCATCGGCTGATGTGGGAGAGGTGACTTAAGTGACATAGAAGATCTGGCATAAAAGACTGAGAATATGAGTGAATATGAGAAATGAATTCTGAGAATGGAATTACTCTTTAGAAAGGAACATGTGATCAGCTCTGCAACTGTCTCCATAATTCCCCCAATGGAGAAGAATGTTGCCATCAAATAAAATCATGAGAACTGTGGTATGGTTTGAGAGAGAACAGAGGAAAGGAGACCTTTTTGCTGGGTGTTTATGGCCAAAGAAGGTGCTCCCAAGTCAACACCTGTCCCAAATTATAAATTTCCATGTTTTTGATGTAAAGGGAACACAGATTAGGGGAAGTGGGGGGCCCAGAGACCTTCACAGGAAGGAGAAGGGAGGCACCAGGCTGAGCAGAATTGGCATCCGCAGGAAATAAAAGGAAAATACACAGAAAAATTCTATGTGGCTCTTCAGCAGCAGAAATCAAGAAGCAGCTTCAGTGGAGGTTTTTATAAGAAGCCAAATGTAACACTGAGTTGCCTTAAAGTGTTGTTAACCTGTTTGGATTTTTTTATTTTTGAGATGAAATAGAAATTTTAATGAATGTATGGAAAAGAAACTTTTGAAAAAGGCACACCCCAACACACTTTACAACTGTAAATTCAAAGTTTCTCATGAGCCAATATTTTACTCCTGTTTTATAAAGGTGGAGAACAAGGAACAGAAGCACAAGAGGCATTTTAAGATTTTCCTGAAGTCCAAAGGTGACAAAACAGAGGAGTTAAGATAACTAAGTGGAAATTGTAAAAGTCCATTGAAATAAATTTGTACTGTGGAAGGTCTTTCATTGCATTTATCATCTGAATATCCACCTGGAGGCAGCAATTCTGCCCTCAACTGACTCCATTCCATTCACCTTAGTGCTGTATTTCCAAAGCAGCAGTTCACCCCAATGAGAATTAAAAGTTCTTCAGGAGAAAGTCCTGAAAGCAACTTCTCCTTTGCAAAAGGACCTGCCCAAGAATTAATCTTCCCTTGAACAATTACTTCTGTTTGATAAGGAAAAAACCCTCATAAAATTGTTATAACTGGTGTCAGGTCAAACCACACATGAACTAAGAAATGAAGGAATATCTCTATTAATACTGCTTTCTTAATGCAGTGTCTGTCTCCCAAAATGAAATGCAAGCATGTAAAAATAGCCACAAAAAACTTTTGGGGCAATATTTCCTCTGAAGAATAAACAGCTCCAGAATTCTATCCAGCACACAAAATTCCTCTGCTCCAACCCCCTCCTGTTCACAGGCAAGGAGTCAATAAAGAATAGATTTACAATTAAAATCCCCGGAATTCATGCAGCCAAGTTCTTTTTAACATTATAATTTTCAGATGTTGTTAGCATAAGGACACCACTGTTTAAGATATATCACTGCATCTTTTGATTCTTCGTTCTACATTTAGCTCTTCCAACCATCTCCAAATTTCTAAGCTAACTGGTGTTGTTTTATTAGTGGAGAATTAAGGTGCCCACACAAATACTTTTTCTTAAAAGAGTCTGAATTTTTTCCCTCTTCTGAAGGGTTTCTTCTTTTCCCTTTCTTTTCAGTGTGGCAATTACACAATTGCCTGTTCAGTTTATTGTTTTATTTCTCTTGGAATTCTCCTATAAATGACAGCCTTTGTCAGTAATGGCTTTAGTTTACTTTTCCTTTTCAAGAGATTTCCAGCCAATTTGGATTTAATATATCAATATATTGTTAAAAAAGAAAACCTGTTTCCAGCTGCCAACAGTAGCCAGGAAGACACACTAGGAGTGTAACTCTGCACAAATGAAAAGAGAAATTCATCAAATATAAAACTTCTCACATCGGGTAAAAGTTATGTTGAAAGGGAGTTAAAGCTGATATTCCAAAACCATAACTTTGTGGGAGAGATCCTATGCCAAAAATAAGCAACATGAAATAAATATAAACATAATTTAACTTATTTTAAAGAAATAAATTAAAAGTTCATTTTAACAAAAACAATAAAGTATAAACACCCAATAAGGTATAAAAAAAAGAATATATGAAGTCAACAATTGTACCACTGTTTGTGCTTGAAGCACAAAAGTTCAATGTCAAATCTCATAGACATGGACAAAGTATTTTTCTGTATCTTCTCCTTTTACAACATCCTCCCAAGGCAGCTTTGGATTGTTTTGGTGTTCAGACTTCCCTTCCTGGGAGAAAGACATGAAGAAGAGAAGTTCTCTGATAGTTTCACAGAGCAGAGGGAACAGCTGTTGGTTTATGAAGAATCATGGCTAGAAAAGCACCATTTAAAATCCATTTTTAAGCTAAAGTTAGAAAAGAATTGCCATACATTGAACAGGGAATTTGTATCTTCATTACTCCACAAAAAACTTGGCCTGGTATCAGGAACTGAATTTCACAAAAAACATTCTTTTCAGTAATTTGAACAGAGAAAAATGGCCTTTGCTCTGAAAATGTGGCAACCTGAATAAACTGTGAAAGAAGAAATCTGTAATTTTTATTACAATACTCCCTCTCCCTTAGTGAAAAATCAGTTTTTCTCATCCCTGAGTAGAACCAGCATGATCCCAGCACTTGGTCAGGATTAACCTCCTCTGATGAGTAAGGTCAGTGTCAGTCCGTCCAAAATACTTAAGCAATGAAATGCAAAATACAACATGAAAATGAAGAGAAAATATCAGTTTCTGCTGAGTGATGAGCACAGTCCAGCCTGAGTGCGTGGATGCATTCTCCAAGTGTGAATTCACACGTACTGAGTCCAGTGGGATCCCACCAGGGAAAACTTGCCAGATGCTTGATTCAAGAGGAAAGATTTTAGATTAGCACAGTTAAATACCATTCTCTTCTCTTTCTGGGTAAAACAACAAAATGAAGGGCTTCTTTCAGCAGATCGTGTTAAGAAATGTCATAATGAATCATGTCAAGAATCCTTCAGACAATTAGAACAATTATTGCTAAAGGAAGTTGATTCTTAATTTCCTCCATTAAAGCCTTCCAGTCTCAGTCTAATAATGAAGCACCAATAACCACTCAGCCTTCAAGTGCATTTTGCCAACAAAATTCCATCTGTCTCAATGAAGAAGACAAGAACTGGGCTACCAAAGAAGCAAATTTATAAGTTCCACTTGGTAAATGCTCAAGATGCTATTGATACCCTACACAGACACCCTACAGTGATGGAAAAAACTCATTAAAAAAAGATGAAAACCTAATATTAAAAATGTTCCACAATTTAAGACAGCCACAACTGGGTCAGCAGCAGTTGAATCAAAATTGGATCCCAGTTCTCTCTGCTTTCCAAAGGAAGGACACGTGGCATGAGATGGCTCACACTGAACCCAAGCAGCTGCAGTGGAACTGCTGCTCTCTGCACCCAGGGACAGCCTTGAGGTGGGGGCTTGAGAGGAAAATCATCTCATTGCTCTCTAGACCGTTTCAAAACCAAATTCCATATGTCTTAGGGAGCACATGAATAATCTTCCTCTGGAATTTTATCAGGAGATTATACAAACAAATGGGAAATTATCAAAACAAGTGGGATGTTGTTGTCTCCATGGTGGCTTCAAGCAAGGTAAAGATGGTCAAGGTGCCTTCAGCAGCAGCTGCTTCTCGGCTGGGAGGTTGTTACAGGGGCTGTAAGGATGGAAAAAATTCCTGGAGCAAGGATTAATGGAATACAGAGCAGCCAGGTTCATTTTTAGTTACATTGCCAGGAAACTGAGGCAGGATTAATTATATCTAGATGATGATGGGAGAAGGTTCCTGCTCAGGAGAATTGGTATCTACAGGTCATCAGACCTTAAGGATATGGCAGATTTGCTGCTTTCCAAGAGGGATCTGCCAGGAACAGGTGTCTCAAATACCTAGAAAATAAATAAATACCTACTCTGAGGAGCAGCAGACACAGGACAGAGGCTCTCTTCACAAATGAAAGAAAAAAAGTTGTGACTGTAATATTAAATATCTATAGTAAGATCAACATTAAAATATTTGGGACAGCAAGTCTACAGCCAGAGCAGCATAAATGCACTTTGCAACTTCTCACTGAAGGAAAAAAAGGAGTTATTGGGTCTCATTCTAACATGGGATTTGCTACATTTCAGGGAAGAGATTACAGTATAAACCCCTCTAACTCACAGACAGGAACATTGAATTCCTCACATGCTGTAGTCATGTCTTCTCCTGTATTCCCTCTTTCAAGTCCTTCTAATTTGAGCTTCAGATTCAAATAGCTGCGATTATGGAACAATTCAACCACGTTTTTTTTTAAGGAAAAATAAACTCTCACCAGAGCATGGTTTGGCAGGGTGTGTTCTTCTTTGAACAAAGACTAAAATTAAAAGGATTGTTCAAAATCAAGTAAATTAGTGCAAATTCCTAGAATATTGGATTATTTCTCTTTATTAGTCCTCAGCTGCAATAGATTAGTCAGAACAGGAGTTTTCCTTTCTGTGAATGTTGTTCAAAGCTTCTGTGCAGACACTTAGAAAATTTCACCAATTACCAAAGCTGTGTAGGGATTTTAAGAACAATTAAAGCTAAATTTGCTATACTGGCTGAAGAGCTGAGGACAAATCCGACAACCAGCCAGAAGCCTCTTTTACCAGTTCCCTTCTGCAAAGTTGAGCAGAGATCAGACAAACCTCAATACACGAAATCTGACACAGATTGAAATTATTGGAAGAAGGAAATTTATCTTCATCTTATTGTCATAATAGCAACCAGCCCCTTGGCTGATGTTCCAGACTTTTCAACCCCTACTCTGTTGTAAGGAATTTGAGACACACTGTGGAAAACTGTGATTAAATCCAGGTTTCTCGTGCGAGTAGGACCCACTCCACCAGCACAGGCATTTCCAGGCATGGCCCACTCAGTGCAGAAACACTTTCCACTGGATTACTTACCTCAGGCAAAATATCAGGGGGACAATATGATCTGGAGACCTCGTGCAGAGCTTGCTACCTGCAGGAGATCCCTGGAGATGCCCCCAGCAGGGTCCCTGCAGGCAGGAAGGGGCAGCAGGACATTTACATGTCACCCATGTACTGATACCAAGGCAAAGTGACAAGTCGTGTAATTTGGGGATCTTCTAGCCTCAGAACAGAAAACCGGAAACTAAAAGAGGGCCATTGCTACACCTGAGTCAGGCACAGACACCCGAAGAGCAATGAAGAATTACCATTTTGTTTGGATTCAAATGTATTGCTTTTGATGAAGGGTAGCCAAAGGTTAGTTTGGGCAGTTAATTATTTGTTTGGAAGCTGACTGTCAAATTAGTGTCAATTTTTTCAAGCAGGTTACACTCAAAATGCCTAAAATGCATCAATACAGAACAGGCAGTGGGTAACAAAAGGTAACCCAGAACCCTTAAGTTCGTATTTTCTTTTGCTGATGGTGTTCCTGAAAGAGTGACCGAGATAGGGTTTTAGGTGAGGAATGTGGTGCTGCAAAAGAACCTGCAATATGTCGGTGACCCTCCTGGTCACAGCTGGGCTGTCCAAAATCGAAAGAAATAAATAACCTAAGTTTTATTGAGAAATTCAGTTTTATTACGGTGTAGCTCACCGAGCTGTGCTTAAAGCCAAGACAAAAGTTGGATGCAGAAGTCCTAAGGGATCTCGAGCTGTCACTGAGCTTTATATTGTAAAGCCAGAAAGGGATTGAGCCACAGGAGACAACCAGAAAGCAAAGATATCTCTGTGGGACTAAGGAGAGTTTCACACTTGAGGCAGTTAGCTGATCATGAAAATGTAAAAAGTAGTTGCATTAACATTTCATGAGAGATTTCCCCCTGCCTCTCCCTCTGTTACCCTTCTGCTACCACATATTTAGAAATAGTTGTTGTAATCACATCACTTGCCAGCTGATTTATAAAGCAGAATGAGCAACAGCCAAACATTTATTAGAACTCTCGCTGAGCAGGGAACAAATTACCCACTGTGCCACAGTGGGACAAACAAGCTGGGCTGAGAGGTCCATACATAAACACTAACGATCTCATTAACTCAATCCATTTTATTAATCACTACCAAAGTAAAGGCTACACTTCTACCCTCTTCTGTCCCTGAATACACTGCTCTCAAATGAATTAGTTCAAAGTCATCCTCTTAAAACCTGTCCATGGTTGTCACCACCTGACTTGCTCACAGTGAACCCTAAGATGTGGAAAGGTATTTTGCATATAGCCCTACTAATTCCAAGAATTCAAATAAGTCTCCATTCTCTGAAAGTGAGTCATTAGTTTCGAGTCCATCATCATCATCATTGTTTCCAGTCAAAACATCCCAAAAAGGAAATTACAGCAGCCAAGATAATCAAGCATTGGGGGAGATATTTTGACACCTTAGATCTTACCACAGAAATTTGCTTAGAAATTTGAATGAATCAGTAACCTGGAAAAATAACAAAATGAGTAAAACAAAACCTACAATAGGTCATGATTCATTTTTTTCATTGTTAAGGGGCTACGTGCACTTACCCCATGCTGAAGGACATGCTGGAGGAGGAGTAGGGCAGTGAGGGAGTAGGAGAAACCCAAGGCACCATCTGCACCAGCAAATGTCTGTGACACATCCCAGGTTCCAGGGCTCCATGGCTGAAGGGGTACTTTGACACAGGAGTGATGAATCCAGTCGGAAAATACGTGGACAAAGGAAGAGAGCTCAGCTGATGGAGTCATCTCTTTACTGCAGGGATCTCTTCCGAGGCATTGGGCAACATGTTTTGCTCTTCATGGTGATGCTGAATGTTAAACTTAGTGAGTAACAGGCTCTGGAGTCATTGCCAGCCCCAGCTGGCATTGAAAGGGGTATATCCTTTCCTTCCAAACCTGGAACAGAAGCTAGGTGGGTCCTAGTTTATCACTGAGGGGAAACCTTTTGGTTTTATTTGTTGATTATTTCTGCTTGCCTGGGGAAATGCGTTAGAAGCCATCTGGACATTTCTAACAGAAAATTTTCATTTTAAACATAAAATCTTTAAAAACTGGTTAAAGTTAAAACCAAAAGGTTATCCAAAGGCATTGGTTATTTCAAGATTCAATAATACATCTCCATGTAGTAAAAAGTTAAGACAAAATCACTTTTTAATATTTTCATTTCAATAAAAAAAAGCATTGAAGATGTTATTTTGACTCAAAAAAAGCCCTTTTTTCAAGTTTCAGTTACCCTGCTGAGCCACATCTCTCTTCTGCTCAGCTCTAACCTGTAAAGCCTATTCAGCACATAAACTGGGCAAATAACAGCAAGCATGTATGTCCTGGTTTGATAGCAACCAAATGCCATGGGGTGCAGTCCTCTAAGGATAGGCTGCTCTAGTTTGGAAGCAAGGGCTATTTCTCTCTATCTCTGGAAGCAGGGGCCCTCTCTTTCTATTCAGGTCTCCTACTGGATCACAGCTTCCCCTGGCATCCACCAGATCCAGTGTGAGCACTTCTCCCACAGGCTGCAAGTGGATCTCTGCATCCCCCATGGACTTCCTGCATTACAAGGGGACAGTTTGTTTCACCATAGTCCTCACCACAGCCTGCAGAGGAATCTCGGCTTCGATGCTTGAAGCACCTCCTCCCCCTCTTTCTTTTCCACTGCCCTTGGTATCACCATGCTGTTTTTCTTCACGTCCTCACTTCTTCCTGTGGCAGGACATTTTTGGGTTCTTCAGTTTTGTTGAAATGCCCTCTGTTTGTAATGGTTTGTCCCTCACCCCTTTATTGTCCCCTGGTTGGTACTCCCTGGGTTCTCCCCTCCCAGTTTCCTGAAACATCCCAGTCAGTCCCAAGTCCCGTCCCCTGGTCAGTCCCTGGTCCCTCTCTCTCTCCCATCCATCACCCTCAGCCTCCTCCCTCCCTTCTGGAAAATTCCTGACAGTTACTCCTTTGGTTTGTCAGTTCAAATGTTTCCCCTCCCTCTGTTACTCCTAATGGCCCGGTTGTGTGCCAGTCTCCTCTCCCCAACTCCACCCCCTCCTCCCTATTGGATGTTGTGCTCCCATCTCACCCCCTATAAAAGTTTATGCCAGCCCTTACTCAGCGCTCTTGAGCTCCCAACCCCTCCACAATAAACTTCTTGTTGGAACTTGGTCTCTTGAGGCCCCTCACCTCCTTTATCTTTCCCTCCCGCTGGATTATAAACAACTACTGAGCTAGCAGTCCTGCACCCACAACCTGAGGAAAGCTGCGCTCCTCTGCCTTCCAGGAGTCAGCCCTCTCATATTCCGAGCTGAGGCTTCGGGCAGCCTCAGCATTACCTTCCTCTTCCCACTTGTAGCTACCATTGCCAACAAGTCCCACTGTTTCAAAGATTCCTGCAGGATCCTGCAGTGCCGAGAGGTCGATTTCGTCTATGTTCCATGTGGGAGAATCACTCCTCACACTGCCACTGCCGGCCAGGCAGCCCCGCCGCCGTTGTGGCACAGGCCCTGGCGGCCGCTGCGGTGCTGGCACCATTTAACACCTCTCCTCACATGAGGCCTGGGAAGGAGAAGCCACTGCCACTGCCCTTCTGCCCGTGGCATGGCTGGCTGGGTTGGCCAGGCAGGCAAGGCCTGCTTTGGGCCGCGCTGAGATGGCGGCGGCCTTGGCACGTTGCCACAGGGAGCGCCAGGGATGGGTCCCCACAGCAGAGCCTCACCACCTCTGGAAAAAAAAACCTGCACATGTGCTGTTTTGATTTTCTTCTTAAATATGTCATCACAGAGGCACTACCAACCTCTCTAACAGGCCAGAAGCATGCCCACCTTCAGAGCCATGAGAGATTGGCTCTGTCAGATATGGTGGAAGCTTCTAGCAGATTTTCACAAAAGCTACCCTTGTGGGGCCCCCACAACCAAAGGCTGTGCCAAATCAACACAATGGATCAGATCAGGGCATTCCAGCAGGAAAAAAAAAAAGTGGGTTTTCAAATTCATAAGTTCACAATTGGCCTAATAGAAAGGGGAGAGGAAAGAAAATTAAATCTGCTTATTTTAAAGAATTCTATGTACATACCATGTCTTCAGGAATCCATCTAGCACGCCAGAGAGATCCATAGCTGGGATGGCTGCAGTGAATTTTCTGAAGATAATATTACCCACACTCATGTAACCTCAGAGAATAAAGTACTTTTTCTTCAAAAAGAAAACAAAAACAAAAGATGTCATCAGAGCACAAGCGTTTCTTTTATTTCGGAGAGTGCAATCATAGCAAGTCAATGAGAAGGAAAACAAAACCAGAAGTAGCCATTTTTCCATGCACTGGATCCCTAAACTCTTGTGCCAACGTCTCTTGAGCTAGGAAAGCAGAAAATTTCTTTGGCTGTAAGTACTAAATCATAGAATCCTTATGGTTGGAGACCATTTAGAATAAACAAAGTTACATCACCATCCTTTATTGATCATTGGCAATATCTGCTTCAGTGTGTTTACAGGGATTACAGGACTGTTTCTAATTTTTCTTTGGGAAGCAGCTTTGGAAAACAGCTTTTCCCCACAGCATTTGCAGTAGATTCAGACACTTTTAATCACGGGGAGATGCTGCTGCTGATTCTGTGGTGCTCCTGCCCCACACAGGCTCTGTTCCCACTCCATGCTGTGCTCCAAGGGACTCCCCTCACATGTGTGCATGGCTGCGGGGGCCTCAGGACATGGGAAAACTGCTCTGGCATTTTGAGAAGCAGGGTGAAAGGAGAGAGGTTTGGTGGGTTTCCTCCCAGCCCCCACAGTCTGACACCAAGCCTCTTTTCCTGCCAACTGGACACCAGGGTGGGAGAGCCAGGCTGGGTTGTGATTTTGCCTAGCAATTATCTCCCAACATTTGGTAACATGCTCTACCCTTCTCCTTTGCAGTCAAGAGCTGTCCTGACACAGACCTTCTCTGGAAGTGGCTCTGGAGCTGCTCTCCACTTCAGTTGGGGTTTTCTGTTGTTTTTCTTCAAACATTTATATTGGAGCAACCCACTGAAATATTCAAATGTATACAGGAAGAACCCCAAAGCAGGAGGAGAAGGCCAGCCCTACCTCCTTCATCTCCTTGTTTTCTTGCTGCAGCAGAGAGAAGCCAAAATACATGGCTAGAAGGGGTCAACACTTAAACCACTGGAACATGGGAATGAGGTTTTTCCATTACTAGGTAGAGCCTTGTCTACCACTTTGTAAAAGATTCTCAAACCTTACCAGTGAAAGATTAGGGGAGAGTCAGCAAAAATGAGAAAATATCTCCTTCCAACAGCTGCTGCTTCACCTATTTCATTTTATGAAGCTACAAAACAAACCCTAAAGGCAGAAAAAATATAGGAGAAGATAATGACCACAACCTTTGGTAACAGCTGTGGGATATATTTAACTTGGAGAGGGGTTACAACATCGAGTAAGCTTTAAGCCATCTTTGTGGTTCCCCAAGCTCAGGCCAGATGTGTCTGCTCAGCCATGGAACATAAATTACAGCATCCTGCTGGAATTTAAGCCAGTTATCCATGACCTCAGGGGCTGCTGAAAGGGTGTGAGCAGCAAGTGCTCCTTGCAGGATCACTCTCTTCACCTGCTGCCAGGGAGAGAAAGGAGGAAGAAGATGATGTCTTTTTAATGTGTTTAGTCTATTTTCAATTGCTTGTAAAACTTCTTTATTACACCTGGAAAGAGGAAGATACATTCATTTCACCTTAAGCTTTCACTTCCCTCATCTTCCTTTCAGGGACTTGCATCACCCACACAGTGCTTCCTCATCACCTGCCTGTCACTGCTGCTTAGAAGTCCCATTACTTCTAAAGGGCTGTATCTCTGCAGCATAGTTCAGTGGTATTTGTCTTGAGATAAAAATGAACTCTATGCTGTAAAAACCAAACATTTACATACGCAGTTTTCTCTCTCTCTGCAGTTCCTCCAGTAAATCATTTGCAAGCTCAGCACACCCAGTCTGAGGTGGTGATGACACTGCTGTGCAGGCTCCTCAGAAGTCCTCTGATTGTAACTATGAAAACAGCTGAAATCTCACTTTACTCTCCTCTTGCTCCTGCTACAAGGGCAATAGAGGAAAGGTGTGACATTAACCCCACACACCCCTCCATGGATTTCTCCACTGGGAACACCCCAGCACAGCTGTACAATGTTTCACATGGAATCCCAGAATGGTTTGGATTGGAAGGCATCACAGAGCTGATAGTGTTCCACCTCTGCCATGGTCAGGGACACCTTCCACTAGCCCAGGCTGCCCCAAGCACCATCCAGCCTGGCCTTGGACACCTCCAGGGCTCCAGAGGCAGCCACAGCTTCCCTGGGCACCCTGTGCCAGGTCCTCCCCATCCTCATACTCAGTTTCTTCTTCACTCACAAAGATTCATGTGCATCTCCTGGTGAGACTTCCCTGGATGGATTTACTTTACTCAGGATACTCTGGAGTTCAACTGCACTTCATGAATCACTGCTGATAATGAGAGATGGTGATGTGATGCATCGAGCATGTTCCTCTCTCCACTGACAGCTGGTGACAGTGAACTGTTAATCTGCCCCCTGGATTACATGGCCTGGGATTTCTCAGAGGAGGCTAAGGGGTTAGGTGGCAAGACCAAGGGGTTTCAGTGGGCACTCAGCCGCAATATTACGCACACATCCTATATCCTCTGGTATGTCCTAACCAGATGCGGGTTTACAAGCAAATTCCTATTGCTCATGTCATAGGCTTCAGGCTCCTGACTTATAAACGACACAGGACAGCTGCAGGGATCACACACGCACAGGAGTTTCAAAAGGCCACTCCTGTTAATATCTAAATTTCAAGGTAGGCAGGTCTTCAAGTTTTCCTGAGTGAGTTGGTGTCAAATGAAAGATTCCCAAAGAGACAACGCCATCACACTGGAGGATCCTACACCAATCTAAATGAGAGTCTTGATCATAGATGTCCCTCTGCCTTTCCATTTTTATATGAAACTCTTTGGGCAAAAGATCTGGTGAGCTCATACAACATGGCAATATCAGATCCACAGAAAGATAAGAAAAAATATGTAGGTACAAGTGAAAACTAAAGCCCTGCAGACCTTTTCCTCCTGCTCAACGGTGAGCATCTTCTGTGGAAAAGAACCTGAAGTTGAAATACTCACAATGATTAGCCATGCAACCATTACTGATAAAATGATAATGACCAAGCTATAATTGTCAGTATTTCCCTGAATGCTTTTTGATGCAGTTGGTAAAGGACAAAATAGTGCCCAGTCTGATTCCAGTGTGCATTTCTACAACCTCTTCAGGAGCTGAGTTAGAAGGGCCTCCATCAGATATTGACTAATCCATTTATAATTATCTGTAAAAGATTTTTTGTTCAGAAATTACTTTCAAATCATCCTCTTTCCTCAGAGCCAGCCTTTAAACATTCATCTAAATACCATATTTTAAGATATTCTGCAGTTGCGCATTTCTGAGCAGAGGAACATGCCACTCCCAGCATTCCCACTGCTCAGGAAATAAAACTTCTGAGAGGTGTTCACAAACATTAATTCTTACATCTAAAATCTAACTGCCACAGATTTCCACAGCCAGTGAAAATAAAGTAGCTGCTTATTAGTTATTTTACAGAAGTTTTTAGAACTGCAAGATTTTAAGACATGATTTTGATTAGGCTGCAATGCTGATAAAGAAAAGATCCAGAGCCTTGGAGGCTTATGGGAAAAGGAAAGAGCCTTCAGCACAGACATATTAACACATAAATCAGGCAAGAATGGGAGCCAACATAAGTATGATTCAAGAAATGCATTAATTTAAATAAGAGAGAAGGTAAAAGCCCCAGGAAACAGAGAAAACAATCTTTTTCCCTTAAAATTTGGGATTTGCCAGATTATAGAGCTATTGTCCACGATGCCATTAACGCTGTGCCAGACAAGGCAGGAATCCTCCTCCTCCATTAGGGACTGGTAGGTTCCACAAAGCAACTCTTCGAAAAGTCAGATGAGGCAACAGAAATGCCCAAGGAAAGAAGAAAAGGCCAAGGCCCTATTTATAGTCTGTTCCTATCTTTTTGAGTTTGGGAATCTGACATGCCAGTGAGCCAAAGGAAGCCAATTAGCCCATTATTGTAGTGGTACCTGAGCAAAGGCAAAGACTTGAAAGACAGATAAAGAGTTCGAAAATAGCAATATCCATGAAAAGGATTGATAAAGAAAGATTCAAAAGCCTTATGAAGGGTAAAAGCTTCCCAGAAAACAGTCACTCTGTGAGGAACAGCTCACCCTGAGAAAGTAGTTTTCAGTCAGAGAAACGCAGAGCCACAATGCAGCAACCAGAATATGAAAATGGTTTAGTGTGCTGCAACAAAGAGAGCACAAAGTGGCTGGAGATGCAAAGGGGTGACGGGGTACCAAACCCAGGCAGAGAGTGAGACCAGACCAAGAACTGGGGAACTCCACCATGGTAACACTAAACTGGGTCCTCAGAACAGGCTCTAAGCCCATGGTGCTCAGCCAAGTCCCTCCTCCATCTCTGGACCTGTCCTTACACTAAAATTTCATAGACGCCAAGAGCTCCCTTGGGTGGGATGAGACTGGAAATTTGGACACCAACATATTACAAGAAGAGACAACAGAACATAAATGAAGGAAATCTTTCAAGCTGAAGTTTATAACATGGAATCTCAGGATCTGTCCTTGTCCCTTAAAAAGCAGAGTTAGCACATAATCCTACTCTATAATTTTACTAAATCACATGCATGAAAAAGAAATTTGATTCTCAAATACTGAAGGCAAAGAGTTCACAAAGGATCTAAAATCTCAAAAAATCATTACAAACTTTATATAGGATCACACATGGATAGGACACAGTCTGTTTGGATAATTTACTGCAGTAAAAGGGCAATTCTTGATTGGAAAAGTAATTGTCAATTAATTACACAACTGTAATTTTTCAGTTCCTCCAAAGAAGCAGAAGCAACTCAAGAAGTCACACTGCCAGGTCTAAATGTGTGTGGAACAGGTGACACACACAAACACATACAAATATAAATATATATATATATGGTTTATGTTGTTTTATGTATAGGACAACATAAACCAGCCCATGCATCTAAGCCCCAGATTCTTTACCAAAAACTCAGACAGAAAAAGCCCCAAATTTCAGCTCCCAGGGAACATTTTCCATGATTCCTGCTCAGAAAACAAAATTACAAGTTTACTTCTCCACTGAAAACCCTGGGGTGGAATTTCCTGGGAAGCAGTAACCATGGAGCCCAAGCTATCCCATTCTTTACTGCCATTTCCCAGAGTTCAACAACACTACGCCGCAGTCCTTTTGTTTGTAGGAGCTGGACAGTGCAGGAGCTTCCAAGAAACCTCTTCCCTGACTGTAATGACCCCTTGGCCTCTCTCGCCAGAGGGGCAGCTTGGCACAGTAAAACTTCCATGATGCAAGGGACTGGGCCTGATGACCAACAGAGGGCTCCTTCCAAAGACCTCTCTGTGGTTCTGTGCTGATTAAATACCTGCGTGTATTGCTGCCTTATTTCCTCATTTTGCTCCAAATTCATTGGGCTTGGCCCTATATCACTTTATGATGTGCAGTGTTATATCAGGACCTATGAATAATGGTCGCTCTCCCTTCTGTGTCTCTCCCGGGAAGTTCTGCCCTATTTTTTTGTCCAGCCCCTGGTTTTATAATAATTTTCTCTCTGTGTTGTAACCACAGGCCTCATACAGGCCTCCCACCAGACCCTGCATGCAGACAACCAGTAGAAGCAACCTGACGTTCCCGTGGTGGATTCTCCTAAGAGCTGCCAAAAAGATGCCATTGATAAACTGTACAAACCCCACAACATCAGCACAGGTAATTAGAGCTTCACTGCTGTCCATAGCTTTCAACTTTAAATAAACTTTGGAGGAGCAGCTGGATATCAGAGAGAAATCTGAGAAGGTGCTTAAGGAGACCAGCAAGGCCTGGACCTTGTTAGGGGAAAACTTCCAATTTGCTTTTAAAACCTTCACAGAACCATGTGTGGAGCTCTGGTTAATCCTGGGAAGGAAAACAAACACGTGAAACTGCCCCCACTTGACTATGAAAGCTTTTGAATAATGGAGTGACTGATGGGTCAGTTTACTCTGTTCAGTTTTGAACCTGATGTTTTTCTCTGTGAAAATATTTTCATTTTGTTACAAATGCTTACAACAGTTTTCTGCAACCCATCCTTTACACCTTTGCCCATGGCAGTGAGGTGTCACATTATTGACATCTTCAGTGACACTGTCTGCATGATACCAAACTGAGACTGCATGAAGTTCAACAATGCTGAGTGCAGGGTTCTGCACCTGGGTCAGGGCAATCTCCAGCACAGAGTGTGGGCTGAATAGTTTGAGAGCAGCCCTGCACAGAAGGGTTTGGGGATACTGGTGGGGTGGCAAATTGGACATCCCTGGCCAATGAGTCCTGGTACACAGAAAGCCAAAGGTGTCCCAGACTGCATTGCCAAAATGTGGGCAGCAGGAAGGGGGGAGATTGTGCCCCTCTGCCCCACTCAGGTGAGACCCCACCTGCAGAGCTGTCCCCAGCCCTAAGGCCCAGCACAGAAGGATGTGGACCTGTTACAGCTGGTCCAGAGGGACCACAAAAATGGTCAGAGGGCTGGAGCACCTTCCCTATAGAGAATGGTTGAGAGAGTTGGGGTTGTTCAACCTGAAGAAGAAAAGGCACTGGAAGGACCTTATTGCAGCCTTCCAGTGCCAAAAGGGGACTTAGAAGAAAGGTGGAGAGGGTCTGTAGTGACATGGGGTAGGGGATTTAGGATGAAAAGAGAGATTTAGATTAGATTTTAGGAGGAAATTCTTCACTATGAAGGTGGGGAGGCCATGGGACAGAGAAGCTGTGGCTGCCCCTGGATCCCTGGAAGTGTCCAAGGCCAGGTTGGAGCAGCCTCGGACAGTGGCTTTGCCCCTGGCAGGGGTGGGACTGGGTGAGTTTTAAGGTCTCTTCCAACACGAAGAACTCTATGACCATACGGAGGAGTGGCAAAATGAAGGTCATACATCACTGTTGTGGAAACATATACATGGGAAATCCCAACAAGCAGACAAAGGGAGAATTGCTTCATCTCACTCCCAGCCGCCATTCAATGCTAGCAAGCAGAGGCTACTAGCAGTAATGAAAGAGGCACCAAAGTCTCATTACGTGGCAACAAATCAGTATAGAAACTGCATCATTTAACAGCTCTCAGCCTCACCCTTTACCCATTGTTCTGAATGGTGAAAGTATTTGTTGCCTAAACACACCAAGCCAGCAGAAACTGAGTGGTAAGGGGAACATTTCAGTGCCTTAGGTAACAGCGCTCACTTTCAGCTGCAGATTCCAAAGAAAATCTGAAAAAGAGCAGTCTTCATTTGCCTAGATGTAAATTAAGAAAGTCATACATCATGCTATCCTATGCACTTAATTAAAAAAAAAAAAAAGGACTAAAAATATAGGATTGGGAAGTTAATTTAATAAACATTTAGGGGGAGCACACTTACGTGCAAACAGGATTTCAACACTCAGAACCCCTCAGCCATTGCCAAGATGCTTTAGGAGGAGACAACACCTTTAAGGAGGGGAAAAGAATATTAGAAATTATGTATAAGCACTTTCAGCTGAAGATTTCGACAAATACATTTCCAAAAGCACTGGATGCCCAACACTTTCCACAATCATTTCAATGGTAATGTATCCTCCATAGGAGCTTCCCAATGAAAGGAGTCCCAAGAACTATCCAATTAAATCAATTGGTTTGATTTTTGTAGAATAATGGTCACTCCTCAAAGAGGGATTAGGCCAATTTAATTACAGGAAAAAACAGAACTATTGATTAAAATACCATTAATTCTCACCTCACTTTCCATGGGAAAACACACAGAAACTAATTTAAAATAACATGTTTAAATGTGTTCAGAAACATTACCTGTGGTTCATGTAATGAACATTTGAGAAGCCAGTCCTTACAAAACACAACCTGGTTGTTGAGTGATGGTTTTTATGTTTTCCTCACTCAAAACCACTCCACAGACTTTATTTCCCCAAATATCTTCTATAATCTCAGGCAGACATTTGGTGTAATTGCTCTCATGCTGTTACTACCCCTGATAAATCACAGGGAGTGGGTGTCAGCATAAAGAGGGAGCACTTCGTTCCACAAGCACATCACTGAAAATATTTCATGTACTAGGCCAGAAAATACCTGCATAAAATACGGGTAAGATGATAACTACAGACACGGCTATCACTCTGAATTATCCTCTACTCCTCTAAGATACGCAAATACTTTACAAAATGTCAAGTTCTAGGGAGATTTTTTTAAACACCATGTTTGGTCTTCTAAAATCTGTTAAAGAAAGCAAAGCCTTGTAGTGTAGCAATATACACACAAGCACCTTGCTCCTCAAGTACATCTTTAGAAGCTCAGAAGAGATGAATGTACAGTTTTTATCCCAGAGAAGGGGTGGGGAAGTACCTCTGAAGTGAAGAGGACATAAGGACAGAAGCTGCGTTGCTGCAAGCACCCGGCTCTGCTTTCCCAGGCAAACACCGACCTCTACAGGCAACACGGAACGGTGCAAAATAAAGGACTGAAGAAAGGCCAAATGTTCGAGAAAAATAGGAAAATCAAAAAGCTTGGTGGCCCTCTCTGGAAGACAAAGGCATTTTACTGAAGTAGGATATGGATAAGAATCGTTCCTCTGGATGCAACGATGGGCTCCAGAAGCAATTATATCCCTCACCAAACGCTTTCAGCCATGTTGTGTTGACTCTTACTGGAACAGATTTTGGTGGCAAACAGGGTCAACTCAATGTAGAAAGCACTCCTAAAACCAAGGGAATGACTCCCTGAAGGAACCCTCCAGTGGCTGGACCCCTCTGGCTCCCAATCTGGCGAACCTCAGGTGTTCCCAAGCCCAGGAGGGAACGCGGATGTCTCCTCTGCACACCAACATTTGAGCCCAGCCCTGCCAAGGCTGTCCAGGCCTGGCATCTCTCAGGGCATGCAGGGTAGGCAGCCAGGATGAAGGAGCACAAGTCCCGTGCCAGAAGATGGCCAGTTGGGAATATGGCTTTTCCTCAGCCCTCTTCAAATGCAGGATGGATACTGCCAGCAGGCACAGAGCCATTGTCTTGGGTGATGGAGACTGGCCCACAGCAGGAGGAAAACCAACACACCAATTATGGCACAAACTGCAAAAATACAGAAGGGCAGTGGGAAGGTGGAATCAGTCTCTCCCTGACAGAAGCTCTGACATCTTCAGTGGAAAAGCAATTTTAAGCCTTGTTTTGCCTCAGACTTGCAGCAGGGCAGGAACCTGCAACTCCGTGACAAATCGGGCATGGGAAACACATTGCTCCTCTTCCTGCTCTGCATTTTAATCTTCATTTAATGACAAGGATGCAAACAAATGGAGTTTTTCTAATTGGTTTAGGATCAGTTTCCACATCTTTTCACAACAAAGGGGCTTCTGAGCCAGTGATGAACAACTGTAATTTTGTATATATTTTTACAAGTGAAAATTCTTCATCATTAAGTATAAAACTATCACACAATAACACCAGTAATAAATTTTTTGACAGATATTTTGTTTGAAATTGTGGCATATACAGTGCAGTTGTTAGCAGAGAAAATGTGATCTAAATTAAAAATATTAAGGGCATGTTTTAACCGAAAGTTATAGAAGTGATATCTCATCAGAAGCAAGGAGGAAAGAAAAATTAATAATAATAATAATAGAGACAGAAAAATGGGAAAATCCTAAAAATTTAAGAAAGCTTACCAGTTGCAGGAGACAAAATTTTTTCAAAATGTCATTTTTAGACCTGACAAAGCTTTTTTTGCCATGCTAATTTAAAAGGTTTCCTCCACAGGCACACTGGAAATTTTTAATATTTTTTTTATGTTCTTGTGACTTGCAGAAGGGAGAACCTAGAGGGTGGTGGAGTTAAATCATATCCAGATCTTGCACCAAAATAAGAGAACATCTCACAGTCTGAAGTTGCAAAAACAGACAAAAAAGATAAAAGTAGAAGGTTCAACATTTAGAAACAATGATATTCAATATCCTGCTCAAATACAAAGCACTCTCCAATGGAATGTTAGCTTAAATCTTTAAAGAACTGGAAGTTGACATGTTTATATTTAGGAATGCTCTGCCTGGCCCCTTTCCCCTATGTGTGTCCTCCTGTGGGGCCCTCAAAAAGCTCTGTCAGCTACTTCACTGCTAAACTGAATTCTGCCTACACTATTGCTATGATTTCATATGTTTTCATAGGGAATGAAATTTCTTGGTTTGCCCTTTGGAAGCGAGCTTCTCAATTTAATTGGATCTTCCATTAAAAATTAACAACTATCTCATAAAAGACATTGAGATAGTCCATAAGGAAATGAAAGGAATGAAGAACCTGGAATCTCTGGCACCTCATGCGTGTCAGGTAGAAAATAACTCAGGGCAGGTTTAGCAAAGAGAGACGCATAGTCCTGAAATCCCAGAGTGGATTAGGTTGGAAGGACCTTAAACCTCATCTCATTCCAACTCCCTGCCTTTTCCACTAGGTCAAACAGGGAACAAAACCAGGCAAACAAGCTAAGAACAACTGGATACAAAATTCTACATAAAACCAGGAAGGTGGGGAAAAGATGTCACTGAACTGGAATGTCTCATTTTAAAAGCAATTGTTGCCATTTTAGCTTCTCAAAATTATGTGGTTTTTATAAAACCTGGGGCTCCACTCCAAGCCCCTGTTCAAGCAGGGCCAGCTAGACCAGGCTGCCAAGGACTCACCAGCTGCGTTTGAGAAACTCCAAGGACACGGGCTCCCTAATTCCTCCTTTGCCACCTTCATGGTTAAAAAAAGCATTTTCTTCTATTCACAGGAATTTTGTGTGTTTCAGTCTGTGCCCGCTGCCTCTGGTCCTGTCCCTGGGCACCAGTACTCAGAGCCTCTCTCTTTTCCTCATACCCACCCATTGGATAGCCACAGACATGGGTAAGATCCTCTTGAGCCCTCTCAGCTCTTTCAGTCTCTCCTCATACAACAGATGCTCCAATCCCTCAATCATCCCTGTGGCCCTTTCTTGGACTCGCTCCAATGAGTCCAGCCTACACCAGTCCTGTACTGGGGACCCTGTGACTGGACACATCTGTGCCTTTCCAGGGCCCAGACAAGGATAGTGGCCCTGACTGACATGGGCCAGCCTTCCTGGGCACCCAGTATTCACATGGGGCAATAACCCTCAAAACTGCACCAGTGAAGGATGTTCTCTACAGAGGTTTTTGTTTAACTGGTTCAAGTCTGCTGACTTTGGTTAAACAAAGAGTTTAACCAAACAGACATAGGACACAGGGAACATCTTTAAACTAAAAGATGAGATTAAGATTAAATGCTAGGAAGAAAATTTTCCCTGTCAGAGTGGTGAGGCCCTGGCATAGTATACCCAGAGAAGCTGTGGCTGTCCGTGAATCCCTGGAAGTGTCCAGGGCCAGGCTGAAGAGTGTTGTTGCCATTGTCAGTTACAACACACTCACAGAGCAACAGCACCTTGAGACAAACCTTTGGAACACCTCCTTCACAGGACAACATTTCCTCTCTCCCCTAGAGCTGCAACCCATTGGCTTTCATATTGACACCCCTCCTCCTGTTAGCCGCGTGTTAATGATACTCAGCTGGAAACAATTTTGAGTGAATAACAGTCTCTCTAGTTTAGAGCACAGGTGTTGCTTCCCATAGTTCACCCTTTTGTTTTTACTTGGAAAGTAGCACAGTTTTTTTCTTTGTTTAATAAGCAATTCCCTATACTGGGAACTTCTCCAGTGGCATCTGAGACGTGCAGAATTTTCTGCCCTTTCATGGTATCCTGGCCTGGTTCCCTATACCCAGGAACTTCCCAGTGGTGTTTGAGAATTACAGAATTCTCTGAGCCTCAAGCCACATAGGGTTGATTCCCTATAACCAGGAATTTGAATAATAGTCTCTCTAGTTTAGAGTACAGGTGTTGGTTCCCATAAACAGGGCTTGGAGCAACCTGGGATAGTGGGAGGTGTCCCTGCCCATGGCAGGGGGTGGCACTGGATGGGCTATAAGGTCCCTTCCAATCCAAATCATTCTGGGATTCTGTGATACTCTTGACTGCAGAGAATCCAACTACATGTCAGAGCCACAGCTGCAGGTGTTTAAATGCAAGCCCTCCATTTAAAAATGCTTAGAATTTAATGTTCCTTAATGCCACATAAGACATTTATAATCTTTATAGAACAAAATTCTCCCTCACCTTTTCTTCATTTGTGCTTTGCCAGTGCTTAATGAGTAACTGAGCATGACTGGGTGATTTATTAAAATGTGAGCATAATTTCTGTAAATGCTTTTATCCTTTTTATAAACTGGAGTTCCATCACAGGTCAGAAATACTGAAAAGGCTATCAGGGTTGTAAGGGCAGCTTTCCTAATGGGTTCTTACATCTTTCATATAATCCATCTGTACATTGCAATAGCAAGTGCCATCTGTGGTGGCTCTTGGGGTCCACTTGTTTTTTCTCCCTGCCCAATTATATTTATGCACCAAATCCTTTAAACCTCTCTCCAGTCTGCAGCTTCATTGGCTCAAACTAATGAACAGAATTTTCTAATTCCCTCCTGATAATCCTATTACCTGTCCAAAGCTATTTCTGCAAGGGTCATCATTCCAGAGGGATGTAAATCTGGGGCCAGGTCTCGCTGTGGTCAGTCGTAATCCAGCTCCTCTCCTGGAAACTCCGAGGACATTGCTCAGTGCCTGGGAACAGCACAGCTGAGGGACTGAGCCTCTCAGGTACAGTGATTTTTATATCAAAACCTTGCCTTTCAAGTTTGATTTCAGTAGGGGAAACAAGTGTGGTTGTTTTGAAGATGTATTAGTGGTGTATGGAAAGTTCTAATAAAGAAATATGAGTGATGGGGGTCTCTCAAAAAAGCCTCACTTTTGGCAGCATGGGTGAAATGGGGCTGGTGACATAACAACTACTGTCAGGCTCCCAGCTATGAATTTGGCAGGCTGCTTTCATTAAGCTGAGAACAACGAGTTGCCATTATTTGTGCTTTAAACGAACGCACCGGCAGTGAGTGCTGCTTCACTCCATCTGGGGTCATTTGGGGGAAATGGAGATATATTAGAAATCAGACCCTGGATCTGCTGACAATGTGTGCCCAGACTATTGGAAGTGACACCTGTATCTAATTTAACAGGGCTTTTATATTCCTTGTGTGGAATCCTGTCTCTATTTGATTTTGGCATTGTTTTGATTCAAAAATGGGATTTCTACTCTTTTGCAACCTACCTGTGAATACTAACCTGTGTATAAGGATCTGCAAAAGAATTTAAAGACATTATTCCTTCTGCCTGTGCTGGGATGGAGCTGTGTACTCTGGGGAAGGGTGAGTAATAGACTCAAATCTCTGGGAAAATATTCAGAAAATGTTCATGTCTGGGCCCATTTTAGAGCCTTCAAGGAACTCGAAATGCTAACTTTAGAATAAATCCTTCTTATGCAGGTATCTAATCTCAGCTTGGTTTTGCAAGAAATGTTTTCCTGCAAAAGAATGTTTTGGTGGACACAAATATTGGTGTGAAAGAATAATAACCCAAATGCACTATGGACAAGACAATTCTCTCTGTAGCTTCTGTGACAGCACTAGTTTTAGGCAGATAATGGGTATGTAACTAAAGATATAAATGATGTGTTACATAAAAAGGTGGAGAAAAACCCCTTTTTTTGACACTGAGCATTTGTTTTGGACAGCGAGATCCCCAGAAGATGAGCATGTTGTGAATATAACAGGTCTGAGGGGTCAAGAAAGTTTGGGGCAAAATTACGCCTTGGATTCTTGCTTACACCTCCTTACATAAAGAGTATCATCTACACAATCAATGACTTTGGAGGTTTCCTGCAAGTATTTGACATCTTTATGACAGGAGGGAATAATTTCAACCTAACCAATTCTTCTACAGCTGATCTGTACCAGATTGCTAGAATTATATGGAAATGTTTCATCCTGTTTCAGAATGGGGTTTTAAGCTGATCTTTGTTATAAATATTAAAGTCTAATTCTAGCAATTATAATTACAGCACAGCTGAAGTGTGGGAAAATGCATTAGGGCATGACAGATAATCACCAAAATAATACAGTTTGAGAGCAAATAGCATAGCTAAAGATGATTACTATACACCAGGATGTGCAACTGCTGGTTTCCGGTGATAAGGGGAATTCCTCTTCAGCAGCAGTGGGTCTCAAAGCCATCACAGCGTTCCCATGTTCCTCATTTACAAAGTTCAAAAACCCTAAATGTATTTCACACCTTCAAAATACTCATGGCGTCATCTGGTCATACCCTCAGTTCAACTGCAAAGGCTTTTCCTGGGTGAATCACAGCACCAAAGGGCCTTTCCTGCCCCCTTCCAGCCCTCCAAAGCAAAAACCAGAGCCTGACCAATGCAATCAGTGCAGAAATAATTCTCCATAAATATTGCACTGGATTCCAGGGATTAGGCAGCTCAGTGGGGTAATTACCTGCAGCTCTGGGATGTTTTGAGTCTCACTCAGCACCAGCTCTGCAACTTCATAAGAGCATTAACTGTAGAACTGCAAGAACTTAGGAAAAATTCACATCCTCCCACCCCGTCTTTTAGACCTATTGTCTTCTTTCACATAGCCAGTGATACGATATCAGATTAACAATCCAACAAGACATCTGTGGACAGAAAACCCTCCAGAGACTGTACTGCCCACTTAGTCAGGCATTGATGAGCAAGAAGAGGAAAGAAAATCAGCTTGCCTCTGAAATTTGATGTGTGTAAGGTGGCCAAAGGACACAGGGAACTCAGCTGGAGAGTCTGGTAACCAGCTTTCAGCACTGTCCCATCTTAAACTCCGTAAGAGGCTCACTCTAGGGCACATGGCCAACCACAGTGAGACTGAATTACACACTTAGTTCTGATCTGCTTGAATGAGCAATGACTTCAGCCTCAGTACAGATACAAGAGAAATCTCTCATGGATTTAAACCTAAGATGGAACATGCTATAAATCAATATATTACTGCATTGAGCAGAATGCGTGCCACAGCTCCTTTCTTTAATGCTCAATGCCTACAGAATTCCAGGCAAAGCTGTAGAGCATCTCCACAATCAGCATCCCAGTCCAGAGAAATTCCTATTCTGCTGCTTACTGGAATGAGGATATCAAAGGGATATGAGTAGAAGAAAACAAAGTGAAGTGAGGAATGGGGTCTACTCCAACACCAGGTATGAGCAGAGTTGGCCAAAATTATGGGATTTGCACCTTCTAAGTGAAAGAACAAAAACCAAACCAAAAAATCCCCATCCCTTCCAACTTCAAGTGAAAGGCTGGTGAAGTCATGTCACCTCATGTAAAAGTTCTTTTTTTTTTTTTTTAAGCTAAAATGAAACTATTTCAATTTTTCACTGGCATTTTTGTTATGGACAGACATGGAAAATGAAGGCAACAACACCCAGAGGAATAATGATGAGCCTGAAAAATAGCTCCATATATTTGCCTGTGAAAACAAGGAGCTCTTTTTTGATGATCCAGAACCCTTTCCAATCTATCAGCCAGAGATCAGACAAATAAGAAAAATGCAGGAAATTGCAGTGAGCAAATGCTATATAGTTTTTCTCCCTGCATTCTATCAAGGGAAGAGATGGCAGGAGCAGTGATTCCTGCAGACAGAGCTGATCTTCCACTAAAGCAATCTCTTTGTTTTGAAAACATTAAAGGAATGCATTCAAATGGCATCTGGAAATAACATTTGTTTCTATTTGCATATCCTTGCCATTTCAGCAGTCTAAATCACTCATAATGTGACATAATTAAAATATTCTTGAATTATTCCATTTTTGCAATATCTTAGAGTTGCTTTGCATGGAATTAAAGACTTGATATCATAATTTGAGGTGAAAACATGTTATAATAAAGACTTGGCATTTTGGCACAAAGCACCAAATAAAACAACTGGAGTGCTGATTTCTGTCCTTCCAAATTGCTGTAATCCCAGGAAAACAGCTGCCTCCAGCAGAACCCAAGGATAACCATTCCTTCCCATTCCTCCCAGGAGCAGGGATGCTGTCCAGGCTTAAAACAGTATCAGCACAGCGATCCCATAAGGAAGGCCTTAAAGCAAATGGAGGGTGTTTTCAGGAAGTTATGAGATAAATCCTTGGACCTCACTTCTCTGCAAGCACACAATTATGAACCACCTTCCCTGGCAAATCTAAGTTAAATCCAGGTCCATGGTCACTGTTGGCCACTGGTTCAGAGGTGGGTCCTGTAAACAGTCAATGTCGCACACAACCAGTCATCGGGAGGCCTCAATTCTGTCCTGAGATCTCAGGAAGCAGCACCTGCCAACAGCTCACCTTTGCCCCTTTCCATGCTGGATGTGCCCGGGTTTATTTAGTGACACTCCACATTTGGTCACAGGCAAGAAGCACATTTGGAAACATCGCACAGCTAAAAATAACCTGGCTAAGCCTTAAGCCAAACAGGATGAAGTAAGTGCTCAGAAAGAGTCAGGAGAAGTCAGGCTCTGCCAGAGGAGGAAACAAGCCAGACATGGATGGTATGAGATCTAAATACAGTGCCTTCAGACCCTGGGGGCTTCCTCAGCACCCACACCACAGCCAACTCCAGCCCTCAGCTTTCAGGAGACATCTCTGCCAAGGAGAGTGAAATTTGGTCCCCATTATCCATGCCTGCATCCTCTCGAGATGAGTCAAGTTCTGTAGCTCATCCAGAAAAGAATTTCAGGCCACTGAACCAAATTGTATCAGCAACATCAGTAACCCACAGTCCATGGCAAACCGCACACCAAGATGTGCTTATCCCCAACTGCCTTAGGGGACCAGTGGAAGGTGTCCCTGCCCATGCCAGGGGGTTGCAACCAGGTGCCCTTTAACATCTCTTCCAATTCAAGCCATTCTCTGATTTCACGACTTAATTAATTTTAGAAAGAGGCTGTTTATGTAAAACAGAGTAAAAATCACTTTACAACTTTAAAATTTTATTATATCCCTCTGTTCAGTATGAATATTGATGCATTACCCAAGACTCTCTTACAGTGTTTAAAGTAAAGGGATTAATATGGATTTGCTGCCATACAGCCTAATCTGGTGCTCTTAAATAGTTAAAAGAATTGTGATTTTACTTTTTTTTTTTTTAAAGACCTTGTTGGAACACATCGATAAATGAGGCTCTTACAAACTGATTCATATTTGAGCTGTTCCATTGGGACAGCTAGTGCTGCAACAGTCATTTAGCAAGAAAGTCCAAATCTTTGACATCATGGCAATCTGAAATAGCATGGGTTTTCTCTGATGTATGATACTCTCTGGGTTTGTATCTAAGCCTGATTCTCTTTCAAAGGGAAAGGGAAATCTCTTGCTTGCATTCACATCTTTAACACTGGAGAATCCACAAACAGAGCCCTGTTTAGTGCTGAAACAACAGCAAAAAGCTTTTAGATGCCAAAATCATTAGAAAACATATCCTAGGAAAAAATCAGATTTCATTACTTCTAATGCTCATGTAATTGCTCTCCTTTCCCAAGCATAGCACACTGCTAGTGCTGCACCTCCATCCATTTCCCACATCTGCCACAGCCTTCGCAGGCTTGGAGTCAGGCTTGGACTTAACCAAACATCACACCCTGCTCCACAAACGAATGTGCAGAGAGAAGAAAACCCAGAGCAGAGAGAACATCAGAGCACCTCCAGTGTCTCGTGTCCTGACCCCTGCTGATCCCATGGCCACCTGCTGCAAACAGAAGGGGTCAGGACATGGCTTATCTTATCACATCAGCCCCAAAGGCAGCAGAGCTGGGGCTGCTCTGGGCTGCTGCAGAAGGTACCTAAATCCAGGAACATCATGTTCAGGTACCAATGTTGAGCATATTTTCCATTCACTCTCAAGGTTATTACAGGAACCCAAGGAATTGGGGTGCTTTGCCCTCACCCAGAGCTGCAGTATCACTGATACTGCCATTCCTTGGGTTGCCACAGGAGTGTGTTCCCAGCACGTGATCGGAATGCTGCCCATGAGCTCAGCTCCAAATCCCATCCCTGGGAGGGGTAAATTGGTATTGGGGTGCTGCTGTGCACACATGAAGTGGATGAAAAGAATCAGAGGGGTTTAAAGCAAGGTCTTTTCCAACCAGATAATTTTTTTCCCTTTATTTTCCTCTTCCTTCTTTTCCTCTCAAACAAGCACCTGGTGTCTCCTCCTGCTTGTTACAAGCTTTGCTGCTGATGCTCTTCCACTCAGTGAGTGTCAGAAGCATCCAAGAACACTGTCAGATGGCTTTTCAGGAGGTGATACTTCTATAGCCTGAGCATGGGGAAAGCTAAAATATTTGGAATTAATTTTCAGATAGAGCCATGGCAGTCCCTGTGAAGAAGTCTTAGGAAAAAACAGATGTGCACAGAGACACTGGCCCAGCATTAGTGCTCTGGTTTCTACATAAAGGAAAACAAGTCCCTGGGAAAGAATTTGCTCTGCTGTTTATATGAGCTGTATTTTGAAGCAGGAGAGGGAACACGTGTTTGAAGCCATCAGCCTGTGCTTCAAATCATGACATTTATATACAACTTAGGTATATGCCTCAGATAACTGCAACCTCAGTTTGCCTTGCTTGGGTCTGGAAAGGAAGCAATTTTGTGCAGTTTTACAAGCCACATGTAAGGATATTTACAAATTAGCTGATGAAAGCTCACCATTTATAATCACAAGTCAATCACAAGATCCAAAGAAAAATGTGAAGCCTCTGGAATGACATGAATGAAAACTCTGCAGGAAAAGGATAAACTTTTCTGTGAGAATGACTGAGCACTGGAACAGGCTGCCCAGAGAGGCTGTGCAGTTTCCTCCTCTGGAGATATGCAAACCACCTGGATAAGATCCATCTGCTGTAGCAGGGAGCTGGACTGGATGATCTCCAGGTCCCTTCTAACCCCAACCAGGACCAGGATGTGATTCTGGGATATCTTCAGGGAAGTTACAGACCCAATGTAAACACTCCAGGCATGTCAGTGGCCACATAATCCTGTCTGCTTTGGCTTTGATCTTCTGATTAATAAAGGTAATAAGAGGAATATATTCCTATTACCACTGACTTCATGCAATCATAGTTGCCACAGGGATGTGAGGATCATTGATTGGAGACAATGTTATTTCTCGTATTGCAAGCAAATGAGTAGCTGGTTGGAGCAGGACCTGAGCATCCATCATTTAATCAATTACATAGTAACTCCATTTTTTGGTAAATGGTCAAGTGAAAAAAAAACAAAACAAAACCAAAACAATATCCAGCTGGCTGCAGCTTTACAGTTCAATAGAGGAAATTTTTTCTTCTCTTTTGGATATACTGAACCCAACTCCAGACTGGCAGTGTCCTGCTGACTACATCTCCACTGCCTTTGACAAATACAGATAGACCACTTTTACCCCTGGATCTTCCCATTTAAATGAGGAAATTAATCTGTCAGCTCTTCTATGACATGGAGCTGCACTCAGGATACCTTAGCAGAAGAATAAAAAAGCAAGTGGAGGAAGAGGAAGCACCTGCCAGCCACAAGTGAGCACTTCTGCTTGGCCCTGCTGGTCCAACAGAAAGAATTCCAAGGCAGCAGGCTGGAAAACAAGAAATTCTTGAGAGCACAAGCTGAATCACAGCATTTAGGTTGGGAAAGATCTCCAAGATCATTGAACCCAACCATTTACCCAGCATTGCCAAGGCCAAAACACATCCCCACGTGCCACATCCAAGGGCAGCCATTGTTGAATCCCTGCAGGGATGGGGACTCCACCACTGCCTGACCACCCAAGGTCACCTGTCCCTTTCCCTACTATAGCAAGGTCTTCCTCTGCTGTGACTTACTTTACACCTGAATCAGCACCACAAGATATGTAAATCTAATTAAACTGCCAGAAAATCAATAAATATCCCTGGTGAACAGTATTTGCCCAGTGCCCAAAGCAGCAGATGATTCACTCTTCTTTCACACAGAGACCCTCTCTGGAAAGAGGAGGCCCAGCCACAGAGAAAGGCAGTTATTCAGTGAGAGAGGGTCAGAACTACAAGCTAATCTAAATTTTTAATGATGGGAAAACAGCAAACAAGATTCTCACACATCTCAGAGGATGGATGTTAATGCTCAGCAAAAGTCAGGAATGAAGAATACATGAATATGAAAAGCTGTTGTGAAGAATTTCATTTTTTTTCATTGCTTAGCTCTCAAGTTTGAGACAATGACTGTTTAGACCCTGCTTTAGAGGAAGCCTGTTGACTGAGCCAAGCCTGCTTTTTCCAAGTGATGGTATCAAAGTGTAGATATGAAAAAAGTAAAAGCAAATATTTCTGCTGATTTATAGCACAAATACACATTTGAAAAGAACACCAACTAGCTAAGGAGAAAAAAAGCCAGGAAAAAAACCCCACCAGAAATAAATGTTATAATTCCAAAATTATTTTCTTAACTGTTTTTTGTGGGAAATTTTTTGCATGTCCAGAACCTTAAGAGGCAGTCTTGGTCAAACCCATCCCAAAAGAGACAGTGGATGCTCTTCCAGCTTCACAAGTCTTGATTCCTCTCAGCCCTGCCCCACAGGCACCTTTTAGTTTTTGACGGAAAGGAGCAGTAGGAGTTGCTCAAAGTCCTCACAGGGTAACTACTTCTAGACATTTAATTAATCTCACAACAAACTAAAGTTCTTTCCCTTTTCCATAAAACACTAACCTCTCCAAGTGCCTATCTCCAGTCGCTGCCAGTTACAGCTCTGAGATAAGAGATTTTTGACAAGTTATAGGGGTTATACACATCGCAAATATCTGTTCATCTTGGGAGAAAAATACGCACAATCTCTCTCCTGGGCTTCTGCTATCCATCATGACTTTGCTAAATACAGCAATAAACTCCAGCCAAGACTCTGAAGGACATGTCAACTTTAGCAAATATGAATGTGGAGTTCAGAAAGAAACACACCATTAAATATCAACTGAAAACTCTGCCAAGACTCCGAGACCACTGTGGTGAACTGTCCAATCCATCTGACAAATTGGGCTAGGCATTGAGGTTAAACATGGATTGGGGTTTGTGCCCTTAAATAATCTGCATTTGAAAACATTGCCTGCTCCCCCTCACTTCAAATAGACAGTTTCTCAGTATCCAGCCACCCTCCTCTTCCACCCTGCCTGGTACAAGTTTGTTTTAAAAGAAGGTAAATCAATAATAGATTTCCTGGCAGAATAATTAAAAAAAAATTAATTCATCACAATAGTAACAATGATGGACCTGCTCCAAAAAATATGCAACCTGCTCCAAAATTTGAATATCAAGTTTCAAAAGATATTCACCACTTCATATACAAAATTAAACTTTTCCAAATAAAATTTTTTGGTTAATGTTAATTGTAATTTGACATGGCAACTACTGGCAATACTAATATTATTGCCATACTAATGGCAAATACTATTTTTCCTCAAAAAATAAAACAAGCTTTAAAATAGCTGCATTCTACCTTTCCAGACAAAACTCTGGTTCTTTGGGAGAAGTGAATCATAGAACCACAGAATTGCTTTGGAATGGAAGGGACCTTAAAGCCCATCCAGTAACACCCCTGCCATGGGCAGGGACACCTTCCATTTCCCAGGTTGCTCCAAGCCCTGTCCAACCTGGCCTTGGACACTTCCAGCGATCCAGGGACAGTCAAAGGTTCTCTAGGTGCCAAGGCCCCCCACCCTCACAGGGGAGAATTGCTCCCCACTATCTAATCTAAAGCTTCTCCCCAGCAGTTTGGAGCCATTTCCTCTTGTTCTGTCATTGACTGCTGCGGAGGCATTGAGCTAATTTCCTGTTTCAGAGTGATATCCAGAAAAAAATGTGCAATCCAGAAAAGATTAATAATTCCTCATGCAAAATTATAGGCCAAATTTTGAAAGACTAAGATAAAAAGGAAGAGAAAGGGATATTTATTTAATCCTATGATCTTGCAGCCCAACACAACACTGAAGCCAGGGGTAGTCACATAAAGAATTTACTAACTGGCAAAGCCTTAAGGATAAATGAAACATTGGACCCATCTATTTAAAATGTTTTGACCTTACAAATAAAGAACAGCATAACTCTGCTAAAGCGGATAGAGGGAATAATCCAATCCCATAACCCTCTCATCAGTTCCAGTGACGTGCAGCTGGCAGCTCCCTGCATCAACCCAGCCTGCTTTATGTTTTATTCCCATCATATGACCTCTTCTCTAGCAAATCAAGTCCTGGCCCAGTGTTTTGAAATTATGTTTTTTCCCAACCACAATGACTCGACCACTCATTGATACATCACATTTTTTCCTTGAGGTGTGCCCAGGATGTTTCCATTTTGCCACACAATCAGCCTGTCTTTGCACCTTGGGATGACACAAGGAGTCAAAGCAGGTTGGCTCTTAATCCTGTCTTTAGCCACTTTTCTGTAAGGGATCTGATTGCCCACGATGCAAGGGCAGCTGCAGGTGCTCCGTGTTTGCTGCTCCCTGGTGCAGGGCCCAGAAGTGGGAGCAGATCATGGAAGGTGCTGTAGGGTCTTGGGCAAAGGGCTGGAACTCCAACCTTGGTGTTGATCTTGATTACATAATGCTGCTAATGCCTTCTGTGAACCTCAGCACATTCATGACCAAGGATTCATGGAAACCTGTCCCTGCTGCAGGTACAGGAGGATGCTGGCCCTCCCAAGGGTACATGCAGAGCAGAGGACTCGCTCCACTCAGCTGCCCAGGCAGGGGGAATTGATGCTTTCTCCAATTCTGTGTTATTTTACCCAATTCCCCCAGATTTCAGGAACCTGAACATTCAAATCCATGGCTTCTCTTTTCTTGCTTGCTTCAGAAGCTGCCTATGTGCCAGGTATGCCTGTGACTATTACTTTCTATTTGAGAGAGAGAGGACAGGAGCAATCAGGAAGGGAATTCTGCAAATGGGAAGCAGGGAAAATGGGCAGAGAAACAGGATTCAAATTAGCCCTTGGGAGAGGGAAGTGCTGCTCAAGTTCAAACATTCTTCCCAAGAGCCAAAGGAACACTCAGAGGATATCCCAGCTGAGCGGCCACCCACACTGAGCTCAACACAGAGATGTGCAACCACGTCTCACTGCCAAGCACCCTTCAGTTTTCACTCTCCCCCCTCAAGTGGCCCCAAAATATCACTCTTCCCAGCTCATCAGCAATGTCCCACTGACCACTGGGAACTCGCAGCCTGCTGCTGATCTGCTTATCTAAACCCAGACACAAACAGCATTTTCAGCAGGATTTGCACAGATGGAAAGCAGCAATTTTGTGCCTAGAACATGTTTATATTTTAAGAAAAATATTACTCACGTTTACTTACTGGACTAGCAGCAAAAACTCTTATATTGGAAAGCAAGTTTTATATATTGGCTTTGTCCTTTGCAGAATGCATCTTGCCTTTTACAGTTTGTTTAAGGATATTTTTCTTTTAATTTTCTTCTCTTCTGTAACTATAACTCACAACTACAAGACACTATTTTTGTATTTACAGCTGCAATTTTTTACAAAATTTAAATAAGTCTTCATTACAAGTACACAGCTATGGTGCTTTCTTCCTGAGCTACCTCAGAAGTTTGATGTAAGCAAGGGAAAATAGTAAAATTGTAATTTTGGGTAAACAGAGACATCTCTATGAAGGCCAAAGGTAGAAAATTATGCCCCATCCCTGGAAATGTTCAAGGCCAGTTTGGACAGGCCTTGGAACAACCTGGGATAGTGAGAAGTATCCCTGCTCATGGCAGGGGGTGGCACTGGATGGGTTCTAAAATCCCTTCCATCCCAAACCATTCCACAGTTCTGTGCTTTGTCACTAAGCAGAAAACCTTCTTCCACATTGGATAAAAAGGAACTACTTCATTAAATGGTTATTTCTACCCTCTACTAAGGCTGGCCCATCCAATTTAATGACACCAGAGGAATGAGCAGCAGTAACAGGAGTTCTGCTTCTAATCTATAACTGATCCAAATCTCACAGGAATTAAATGGCATCAGGCCTATATTTTGCATTTGGGGTTTTTTTTTGCTGAAGAAGTTTTCTGGACACAATAATATTCTCCAGTAAGAAATTGTCATCTTTTCTTTTTCACTCAGAAAACCTGACAGAAAGACAGGAAAGTAAAGAACTTATAGAATGATCAGTCTCTTAAATACATATGTAAAGCCACTATATGCATGACAAAATGGAGCCTAGTGCATTGATAACCCACAGACCTAATAAGGAGAAGTTGTTACACCCTTTGAATTTTTCAGAAGCCACTTTCAGTCATCAAAACCAAAGAGAAAAGCTAATAAAAATACAAAAGGTCTTATAAATTAGCAGTTTTCCCCTCCCCAGAGACTGCTGTTCATCTGGAATGTCAGAACGGTACAAAGGGGAAGCTTGGAATCAGTACCAACTGCAGCTAATGGGCTGGAAAGTCTGTGGGTGCTTCCTTAGAACTAGGAGACATAACTAACTCCAGTGATGACATTAATCATCATGTCACCATCACTGCACATCTTTCTGCTGTGTGATATAACACCCTCTCAGGGGACTTTGTGCTCCTACCCCAAGCCAGTCATGTATTGGGATTGAGAGACTGCACAGTTACATGATTAAAAAAAAACCAACTAAAATATTCAGCTGTAAAGCAGTAAGCAATCTGTAAGAGGAGGTTGGGATGGCCAGGGATTGTCATTCTCTAGGACACAAGGCCATTCCTGCTGAATCCAACCATCTCCATGCCATGAATTGCTGCTCTGAGTCCTAGGCCTAACAATGCTCTCAGGCTGACTCAGTTTGAAGTTGGTGACCTTAGTCAGGTGACCTTAAAGGAATTTCTAAAAGACAGCACTATCAGTCAGCAAATTATGACCCACTTGCACCCACATGAGCCTCTCCATGTGGTTTCTGCTCTTGCAAGAGCTGCCTCGTGATGCAGTGGAGGGTTCCAGCCATCCCCATGCCAGGCACACCAGGTCCCAGCACACCTGTAGAGGCAAGCAGGTGGCACCTTTTCATCTGAGACACTCGTGATGGGTCATCCTGACCTACTCTGTGACACTCTGCTGTGCTGACTCAACCTTACACATGGACATTTCGTCACAAAGGCACTTGCATAACAACAGCCTCCACAGCTGGCAGCACCCACACTTTCCCATTTATTGGGAAGCTCATTTTTAACTTTGGAAAATGCTGCTTGTCTTGCACATAAAAGAACACCTCCTCACCACCCAAAAAAAAACCCCAACCAGCCACACAACAGCTCCACCTCAACCCTTGACATGGATGTGGGAGAGTTCCCAGCCCAGGTGATTGCTCGACTTTGCCCACACACGACATGCAAGAGTTTCCACTGCACTTTCCTCGAGGAGAGCCAGCTCAGCCTGGAACAACTTCCCACAGATCACCCTGTCCATGTGCCTTGTCCTCAGCTGTCTGGTTGGGAAACACCTGGCTCGGCCAGTCCCATTCTCCCAGAGCTGAGATAAGAATGACAAGGATTTACAGCCCCACTGCGCTGAAAGGAGAACAGTTTGCATGCCTGGCTCCTAGCTCACAGCCCGACCCAGTCACAAGGACAAGATTAAGCTTTTGGAGTTCCCACTCCCAGTCCATGGTCAGCCTCCCAGCCTGTGCACCACACTGTACAAGAATGGTGAAACACAGCCTTTACGCTGTTATGATTCATCTAATCTTCACAGATTTATGGGATACAATAGATCAGTAACATAAATTTTACAGAGACCTTTCATTTGTTAAGCAATCTGTTCCCACCTCTGGGAAGAGAGATGTCTCACCCGAAGTCCAGTCAAGTTTTCTGGTTTGAGCCTGCAACTGAGTGCTTGAGTTTTATACCCTGTGCTTTTAGTGCTTTTCAGGGCTCAAAGCTCTGAAACAGTAAAGCACACAGAGAATGAAACCCTCTTGCTCCCCTTAGAAGAAAATCTGCAGCAGCAGCAGAGAGAAGAGTTTATTGTAGATGTCTGTGTCAGCCAAGGGAATGACTTAAGGCTTTGACCCAGCAGTTGTATTGGCTCATCCCTGACATGGCAGAGATTCTTAGTTTTACCTAGTGAGAAGGGATTAGCTTCAGATTTCTATTTCAGAACTGAGGGAATAGCAATTGATCCAGTAATCTGGATCTATGCAGTGACAACAACCTATCTATAGAGCAACCTAGAGAATTTATACTAATGAAGCTTAATTCATTACCTGCTTTTCTTCCAAACTTCTTGCAATGTTTCCCACAAGTTTTGATTTTCATGGGTACATACATGGAACAACTTATTTGCACATTTGCTAATCAGCTTTACTCCCAATACATACAAGAATCAGATACCTTGTGTCCTGCTCAGCCATTATTCCACATAATCTGTTCATGCCACAATGTAAAAAATGAAGGCACATACATCACTATTTATCATTTCAGTGTAACACCCCAGCAGCCTTTCAATAAGGTAGTCATGGCATGAGAACATCTTTGATAATGTGAAGTCAAACAAAGCTTAAATTAGCACCTGAACAGCTGAAACTAGTCTGGACTTAATAGGAACACTCAAATCACCTGGCTTAGGACTTCTTGCTGCTCTGTAGTGCTCTGGCACTACCAGTCTGGGATCCTGTCCTCAGTGGGAACACTCAAAACAAATGTGGTTCTACTTCAAAAACTCCACTGTAAGAGACAAAAGGGGTGTTGGTGAATCACAGTTCCCTGAGAGTGTACCTGGCTCCTTGGGTTGCCTGGTTTATGGAAAAGGTGGAACAAGAAAGTGATTTTGATTTATAACTGCCATCAGTTTGCTGTTTTGCAACAAACGTGGCCCAACCAGCTCCAGGATGTTCAGAGGTCTCTTGCCCAACAGGTTCAAATAAATGGCTCCATTTTGGTATGTGAAATGAGTAGTTTGGGCAAGCCTTAAAAATAAATACTTACAGCCAATTCCAAGAGGGATTTAAAATTAAAAAAAAAAAAAATAAAAAATACTCAGAACACACTTCCACTGCAGGAATTTTTACACCCACTATTTCCCATGACCATGTCCCTGATATTCTCCAGTGACTGGGAAGGAACAGCATAATGAAGGAACCCTCACCTCAGAATCTGGCCAGACACCTTTTTAAGGAGACTGACACATATCCCAATTGCTTTCTGTGGGTCAATGGCAAGCTCCATAATTACTATGTGTATTTTGATCTGTCACCCTGTTTTTGAAAGCCTTCTGATAAGTTTATATTCTTGAGTCAGATTTTCTCACACATTGTGCTAAAAACACTGGTTTTGTTTACATTCCTTCTGGGAGAAGGAAAACTGATGGACTGGTCACCTAGCCAGTCTGGTTGAGAGGTGGGATTTCATCTTCCAATCCTCTCTCACTTTGCAAATCCTATAAATTGTGTATCCATAGTAAACGGGGCTCCTTTTGGGGGCTTCTGCTGTTCTCTCAGTTGTGGTGAAACAGTGCCCTTCTTTTCGTGTCCTGTTGCTACACTGATCTTCGCTGATACTCACCAGCTGCAGGAAATTACACACTGTGCTGTACCTGCTGCAAGCTTATCCCTTTGCTATCCTGTTATTAACTGTTCTCCCTTTTGGGACTTGCAGCATCTCCTATTCCAGCCACTGAAATGGAAGAAAATGCCAACACCAGCTTGGAAGATGACTTTGAAGGACAGGCAACACATACAGGCAAGGAAACTAACTGGGTTTTTTTCCTAAAAATAAGTTAAACTGTCGGTGTTCATTGGGGAAGCCCAGAATTCCAGTAGTTCCAATGGATTGGCCAAACCCCTTGCACAAAAACACAGGTTCCAAAGTCAATGAGAAGGTATTTTGGGGCAAGTGACCAGCCCCCATGGAGGGCAAATAACACCAAACGTTATGCTGCTCTTCCTCAAACCTGAAGCAAAGGGCAAACACAGGGGACACTTGACAAAGCCACAAAGAGCTATGGCCAACATGGCTCCTGTTAGCTTATTGCCTCCCTCCTGTGGTTTATTGCTTCACTTTGTTCTCCAGGAATGGGAAGAGAGAAGACAACAAAGGAGCAACAAAAGCCACACTTCCACACTAGAATTAGGTGATAATATTTCACCATAAAGGCAAAATTACATTTTCCTTCTTACAGAAGGAATATTTGGTACTAAAAATGCCCCTTGTGGCAAACACAGCACAGCATTTAGAAGCTTTAAAAGAGGCCTCCTCAAAACCATCATTTTTTTTAATTCAGTGCTCAATCACCAGGATTTTTGTAAGTACTGACATTGTGTTCAGCTCTACAGTCAAGGATCATCTCCACCCCACTGCCAGGTAACATGATGCCAATCATTCCTTTCCTGTGCTATGAGGGCTTCTTTTCCTTGGAGCTATAATAAATGCAGTTCTTGTAATAACTCTGGAGTCCTTTCCCAACCAGCCCTGCTGCCGTCGGCCAATATTATGATATATACACAGGTTGGATGGGGCTCTGAGCAACAGAACTAGTGGAAGGTGTCCCTGCCCATGACAAGGGGTGGAATGAGATGAGCTTTAAGATCCCTTCCAACCCAAACCATTCCATGAAAAAAAAAAAAAAACATATACACACACACCCCCCACATCTCACTTTCATCATGTCGTTCTACCTGGCCTTTTCTAAATTTTCCATAGGAAACTTCACCTCTGAAAACACTGAAATATTCTGGTTTTGCTTTATAATCTAAGATGCAGATTAAATGTTTTAATTTTGAAAATGAGAACTGGAATTTTGAAATTAATTTTTTTCCCAGTTTCAGAATTTAAGCAGTTTAATCAAACAGCTCCAAAGACCAAGATCTTCATTACAATCAAAACTATTATTTGCCTTGTGTATTACTTTTTCAGTACAACAGGTATTGTTTGGGCTTTTTAAAAATAATCTCAAATTCTGCTGAATTCTTAATTTTACTCTGACTCCTTATGCACATTTAATATTCAAAT